>OV656763.1:21642838-22242838 GCA_927399505.1 Luperina testacea | reverse complement strand
TCATTGTGAGACACACTGACATACACACGTTCAATGATGGCGCTTGCTTGCTGGGAATTCATTTACATCGCGATAGCATCCTGGCCTTATTATCGTGGTTATTTTCCTGCTTGCCTTGTATTTGATTGTATTTGATTCTTGTATTTGATTGACATTAAAGTTTTTTGCCTTAAATTTAATTTTGACATTATAACATAAAAAATAATTTCTAATTTGTAAAGTTTCTAAATCAAAACTTTGTAATTGCATTTTTCGATTTTTAGTATTGTTAATTCTTTTCATTGTTATGGAAATATTTGTACGCCGATACTTACGGCTAAACATGATTGGACTCAAACTATATAATATCTTGCATGCTCTTGTATGTATACAATGTTTAACAAATAAAGAAATCTTATCTTATCTTATCTTATCTCTTTAAGGAGAAAAATAATAGTTATGTTGCCTCGGTCTGCGGGCCATGTCATTACAAACACTGCAGAAATAAAACGAAGAACATGCGCCTAGTACGGAATCGTATCCGAATGCTCAATGCTCAAATCAAACCTCCAAGATACCTACCCAAACAAAAGCACACACTTGATTCGTTAATTAAATCTCTTTAAAAAGTCCCCAGATTACCACGATCTCACACTATCCCGAGCTGCACCCCACTTCACCCGAGCTGGGTCTACATCAACATAGTAAGAGAGCAATTGAGTTCACTATAAACAAGTTAACGAGAACTTAATCTGTTAACTGTTTTGTTGTGTTAACACGTTCGCGATCTGATTCCAACGTGAACCGGTTGCAGCTGGTTTGAACTGGCGTAAATTGAAATACTTAATGGTAAATCTGCACCTATCTCAATTTGTGTATCTCTGGAGACTCGTAACTTTCCCGGCAGGCGCTTTATGAATCTATGACACGATGAACATGAAGCTATTCAAATTGTTGATAGTTGTAACGGTTATGAATCCTCGTCTTGAATCATTTAATAAAGTTAATATAAATGCTTAATTAGAACCTTAATTGTAAAAAACAACACATTTTTAGGTTTTGTCGTATTTCGCTTATACACAGCCTGTAAAGAGCCTGAAACTTCAGACTCTATTCTTGTAGGTGTTAATTAGGATGCCTAAATATTTGGTGTCTCCGCTCCGAGACAAAGGCTCGACTCGCCCGGCGCGGCGCGGCGGCGGCGGCGGGCGGCGGGGCGGCGGGCGGCGGGCGGCGCGGTATTCGGCGCTCACATGCTCGTTATTTTTGTTTCCAAACGTTCTCCTAATTTGCCGGCCATTAGCTCAGCCTCATTACTAACTTTTATTGTTCTTTGAAGGAGTTGTCCCGTGCAACACTCCCCCCCCCCCGGCCCGCGCCCCGCGCCCCCCACTTGCGTCCGTCCGGAACGAAACAATCGCGCTGTTGTTTTCCACTTTTATTGAAAATGCTATGAAAAAGGCCGCGACGGAAATTCTATTAATTAACAAGTATTGCTTTCCGGCACTCCAAGACTTCCGGCGACGATTCGCGTTTTGTTAAAGTTTTATTTCGTTATGTTATTGTGACAAAATATTATTATTGAGTTGGTTGTTAAAGTGCTTTCAAATTAATTTGTATAATTGGGTGCTCTGACATCCTACATTTTTCCCTATCTATTAACATTTTTATCCGGGAGGTAAAACCTTCTCAATGATCCCCGACAAAATCCAACATGGGTAACGCATAATTTTAGGACAATTATAGCCATTTTTTTTTTGTTGGGTTGAAAATCCTCATGGATGTCCGCCGCCCTGGAGCGGGCGGCGGGGTCTGTCAGACTCTTACTGACTAAAAACCACCCCGGTGTTCCATCTCACACCTACGCTGGGGGTCGCGGGAACGTACGATCCTTCCGCAACCCCCGGCTGGTGCCGGCCCGCCTCTGCGGGCCCCGTCTGGTCAGGGGGGGAGTGAGGTGTTTGACTCCCCCCGCGACGTCTAAGAGGGGCGCGCGTGGAACACTACGCGCCGCCACCTCGGGTCCTGATGTGTGGGGGGCGACGGACGTCCCCGAGTCCGTCGCCCCTGGACTCATTTAGGTGGGCTGGAAGAGGGCGTTGTCCGCCCTCCGCCGACGCCCGGTGCGCCTGCTGCGGGCCGGGTGAGTGGACGAGACCTCCCGCTCCCTTTCCGCAGCCTCCTTCTGCGAGACCACCGTTTCGCAGAAGGAAACCACCGCGTTCCAGGACTCCTAGCTGTCGACCATTGACTCGACCACGGCCGGCAGCGAGAGGTCACTGCCTACTTCTGAGATGAGGGCACGGCGCGGCTCCTCCCAAGCGGCACACTCTGCCAGCGTATGCCACGCCGTGTCCTCCCGGCAGTCGACGCAGTGGTGACACCGGGCGTCCGGCTCCCTGTTTATGCGACACAGGTACTTCCCGAAGCAACCATGCCTCGAGAGCACCTGCGTCACCCTAAACGACAGGGAGCCGTGCCTCCTCCCGAGCCAGCGCTCGAGTACCGGCCGGACCGCCTCGATGGTGCCGAGGCCGGCGGTAGGGCGCGAAAGCCTGTCCCGCCATTCCGCCACCAGGACCTCGCGAAGCTGAGACCGACGCAGCTCCATATGGCGCTGCGTCAGCCCTTCGCCTCGCGCCCACGCTTCCTCGCGCCACCGGTACAGCGACGCGAGTACTTTTGCCTCCAGGTCCCAGGGCGGGGATCCAGCCAGTACGCAAGCCGCCTCGTAGGAGATCGTGCGATACCCCCGGACGACTCTGACGGCCATCGCTCTTTGCGGCTTTCGCAAGACTGCGATGCTACCGGCCGTCAGATCAGTCGCCCAGATCGGGGCCCCATACAGGGCCATCGATCGCACTATCCCCACGTAGATCCGCCTACAGGCGACGCTCGGGCCCCCCAGATTGGGAAGCAGCGTTGACAGCGCCCCAGCCGCCCCAACAACTTGGGCGCCAGCTGCCGGAAGTGGGGGCCGAAATCCCACCGGCTGTCGAGCACCAATCCCAGGTACTTCATGGTGGACTCGACAGCGATCCGAGCCCCCCCGATCACGATGTGTGATCCGGGCGGCGGCGCCCGCCGGGGGCCATGAAACACCATGGCCTCCGACTTGTTGAGGGCCACCTCCAGGCCCAGGCGACGTATGCGACTCATCACCTGTGACACCGTAGCCGTCGCCAGCAACGCTGCCTCCCTGTGCGAGCTCCCCCGGGCAGTGACCAGCGTGTCGTCAGCATAACACGTAAGGTCCACGCCCGGTAGGAGCTCGCCCCTCAGCACCCAGTCGTACCCGATGTTCCACAGGAGCGGGCCCAAGACCGAGCCCTGTGGAACACCGCACGACATGCGATGCTGGTTTCCGCCATCACGTCCCACGTAGGTGACACACCTCTCCGACAGATAAGCCCCAACGATGTGGCGGAGGTAGGGAGGCACCCGATGGTACCGCAGTGCCTCCCGAATACAACTCCAGGGCAGGGTGTTGAAGGCGTTAGGACAATAATTATAGTCAACCCCAACTAATGAACATGTCGGCCACTCGACCAGTAGGAGCGCCACACTGTCGCAGCGGATCAGCCGCCCTGACAGCGACACAGGCTAGTTGCGACGAGGACAATGAACCCCCTGTTAGCATCCTGTTAGGCGCATCCTGTTAGGCCTGTGTCAGACGGTAGTGTACACACACGTGCCGTGTGTGTTCTCCCATTACGCGTTCTCTGAGACGATGTTGGTTATTGTAGGTTGCACTACAGATACAGATTCTCATCAAAAAACTTCTCAAACCAATACTTAAGAAAATCTCTCATTATTTTTATTGAATAACTAGTAATGCCCCACAGTTTCACCCGCTTAAGTGTCAATACCGTGGGAATATCGGGATAAAAACTATCCTATGTCCTTTCCTGGGACTCAAACTATCTATACCAAATTTCATCTAAATCGGCTCAGCGGTTTAAGCGTGAAGAGGTATCAGACAGACAGACAGACAAACTTTCGCATTTATAATATTAGTATGGATACCCAGTAAAATATGTATCATGTTTTTTAAATAAAATATGTAAATCCTAACGCAATTCACGTCAGTTTCGCCTAAATAGGATTATCCCGTCTATAGGACGTCCTTTTTGTCGGTCATGAAAACGTAGGCATTTGGTTTGGGGTTACGTCAGATCGCAGGCACGCGTCACTTGGGTGACAAAAGGAGACTGATGTTCAGAGAGAATGTTCAAACACACTTTGAGCATTCTCTCTGAACACACATACACAGTGACTAGCGCATCTCATGGGGATTGAACCCGTACACACGTTTTTCAAAGATGAAAGGTTTTTATTTGCAGTCCCCCAGTAATTGGGTCGTGGAGGTCAGATGGCAGTCGCTCCATATTGAATACTGATTGAACCGCAAGGAAACTGCCGTCCCACATCAACTCGCATGTTACCAGGGATCTTCATCACAACTCTATGAGACACCCAAAAGTAATAAAGATCAGAAATAAAATATTTTACCTAACACATCGTGTTAAACATCGGTGGTTTATCTACAAAGTTGTTGTCCGGACATCTTACAGATACAGTGACTTACCAAATCACTTATTACTTAGCATTTTTTCTCGATACGTATTCCAAGTCGAACCATTTACTTCAACACCTTAATTTGTAATCAAGTAGGTATTGTACTAAGCTCGGCAGGCATGACATCCCCCCATGTAGTGCACGTCAAAGCTTCCATTTGGTCAGCAGCAACTCAGTGGCCACTACAAAGGAGAGCAAACCGACTGACACAGAGCAGCGCTGCGGGGCACCCGCTGTGTTGCAGGCAGCCTGGGATCTGCGATGCAAATCATTTAACTTACATTTTGCTAGTTCTAGAAAATTAAAAATTTATTTATGTCAGAATGTATAATTTATTATTAAGGTAAGCAATGTATGTACATGTATAATAATACAATTATGTAAAATGTAATAACCCAGTCTGTTTGTGCTTACCGTAAAACGAACCGCGCGCCTACAAGTTGTAGACGCACGTGTTGAGTGACTCATCTCTCCCGCCACTGAGTAGGCGTATAAAAACGGTCGTTGCACAAGCAAACGAGGGAGTATATACGGTGTCCGGCCCAGACACCCCAACCCACTATCCAGACAACCAGGCGCACTCTCCGGACGTGCTGGACATCGTGATCCATCAGGGCCTCGACTACCAGCTCACCCAACAGGTGATCGACGACGAGTTACAGTCTGATCATCAGCCTGTACTCGTCGTCCTATCGGAGATGCCGACCAGACTCTCGCCTCCTACGTCACGTCGAATCACGGACTGGGACATATTTAAGGAAAAGTTGGAGACCACCACACCCACTTGGCCCTGCCAGACCGCCGCAGACGTTGAGAGGCTTGCGGGTGAGGCCACCGCCTGCATCCAGTGCGCCTTAGAAGAGGCGACAACAACAATGCCGTCGCCGCCGGGAGGGATTGTTTACAAACCCCTCCCCGCCCACATCAAGCACCTAGTCGCCCAGAGAAAGCGCCTACGCAAGCGGTGGCAGGACACAGGATGCCCTGCAATAAAGCGCGACCTCAACCGTCTGGCGGAGAAGGTCAGGGTCAAGATACAAGAGTTCAACGCCGCGGGCTGGGAGGAACGTATCGACGCCGCCGAGGGGGACTGGCCGTCGATACACAAACTATGCAGGACACTTACAAACACTCCAGCCCCGGTATGTCCATTACTCCACAGCGACGGGGCGCCCAGATATGTTGCGGCGGACCGAGCTGAGATATTCGCCGAGCACCTGGAGCGTCAGTTCCAGCCAAACCCAACCACAGACACCGAGCACATCGCAGCAGTCGAGAGGCACCTTGGAGAGTACTTCGCCTCGCCGGTAGCTCCGGAGGAAGACCCCATCTTCTTCTCGCCATGTGCAGTCAGACGCGCCATCCTCCGGGCGAAGCCAAGAAAGGCCCCGGGGGCGGACAAAATAACCAACACCGCGCTGCGCCACCTGCCGTACAGAACGGTAGCGGCGCCAGCGCGCTTGTTCACAGGGATATTACGCACCGGGGTGTTCCCGGCTGCGTGGAAGGAGGGGCGCGTCATCATGCTGCCTAAACCCAACAAAAACATCCTGAAGCCGGAGAGCTACCGGCCCATCACGCTACTCTCCTGCATCTCCAAGGTGTTTGAGCAACTCCTGCTGCGACACCTTCAAAACTACGTGAAGCCACGCCCCGAACAGTTTGGGTTTCGCTCGGAACATTCAACGACGCTCCAGTTGTCGAGGGTACTGCACCTGCTCACAGCGGCGCTGAACAAGAAGGAGCGAGCAGTTGCAGTATTCCTCGACATGGAAAAGGCGTTCGACAGGGTATGGCATGCCGGTCTGCTGTACAAACTGTCGATGACAGACGCGCCTCGTCGCTTGTTACAGGTGGTCTCCTCTTTCCTCACGGACAGGACTTTCAGGGTGGTGGTTGACGGTGCGCTATCGAGCGCCCGTCACATTGCAGCTGGAGTGCCGCAGGGCAGCTGTGTCTCCCCGTGGTGTTACTCCTGCTACACCGACGACATCCCCACCACTCCGGACACTACGCTCGCGCTGTACGCTGATGACGCCGCGTACCTCTCCACCTCACTCAACGTGCATCACGCGGCCGTCAAGATGCAGCGCGTGCTGGATCTGCTGCCAGAATGGCTGTCCAAATGGAGGTTGTCGGTGAATGTGGGAAAAACACAGGCACTGACTGTCGGCGGCTGCAAGAAGCCGCCACCCCTGAAACTACAGGGAGCCGACGTCGAGTGGCTCGGCGAGGCCAAGTACCTGGGAGTCACAATCGACAGTCGGCTCTCCATGGCGCCACACGTCCGCACGATAGTCGCAAAAAGCAGGAGCGCCCGTTTCCTGCTGCACCCAGTGCTCTCGTCCCGCCTCCCGCTGCGTGCCAAGCTGGCCGTGTACAAAACGTACATCCACCCCCTGCTCACGTACGCCGCCCCAGCTTGGCTCGCCCTCACGAGCGAGACGAGCAAGAAGACCCTGCAAGCGCAGCAAAACACCACATTGAGGAAGATCGTCGCCGCCCCTCGCTTCGTGAGGAACTCAGTTATCCAGCGGGACCTCAACGTCGAGAGCCTGGAGGACTTCTGCCGCCGCCTCGCGTCCAATATGTTCGCGCGCGCCGACGCCTCTGCCTGGCCGCACATTAAAAAGATAGCGCCATGGCACACGCGCCCACCTGACGCGGGGCGCCCCCCGCGCCGAACACGGCGCCTACCACGCGACCTCGTGGCGGACGAGTGTGACGCCACAACACCGGAATGACCAACCGAGTATGTCGCCTCACCTACACGCGGCATACTCGTTCAACTAGACTCCACAACCATACACTACACACACACGGTGAAATGCCGCGTTCTAAGTTAATATAGGCGCGGCACTCACCCCCATCTCATACCCACACGACTCCACAACATGACTCACGCGACAAGTAGCGATACGGGCTCGCTACCTACTCGCAAACATGAGCGGTGTTACACAACACAATACCGCTCACACACACAGACATGGCCCCTTAGCCCGGAGCGCATCGGCTAGCTTCGATAACGCTGTGGGCGGGGGCCCCCGGCCTGGTAGGGGCAGCCCCAGCCGTCTCTGGCTGGTCAGCATCCGCTGGGTTTCTCCCGGGGCACCGGGAGTTCCACCTGGCGGTGACTGACCGCTGAGACGGCGTGAAGATACGGTTAACACCGTGGCGCCCCTACCGACACAAAATGACACTAACTCACAGGCGAGCGGCGAAAGCGCGCTCGCCATCGGCCGAGGCCTATATGGCCGCTCCAGCGACGGTGCCCGTATGTTTACGGGCACAACTTCGATCCCGCGGGACAAAGGGCGTTGCCCATAACCCGCCTGCCGCAGCCCACTGCTGGGATGCAGCGATTGCCAGCGAGCCTCCCAAACGAGGGAGTCGAGTTCAAGCGATTATAGAGTGCGCAGCTCTGATTCTCAACTTAAAATGTAAGTGCTATTTATTATTTATTTAATGCTATAATGATTGTTGTTATGATTCTGAATGTTCTTATTACTTAGTGTAATGTAATATAATTTAATGAAATCAAGTTTAATATATCTATTTATTTCACGCCTCCTTTACGATCCATATTAACAAAAGTAAATTAAATAAGGTGGGATTGTCCTGCAAAGACTATACGACGATCTTACATTTATATATTTATTATTTTAGTAATAGTAAAATGGTAGAAACAGAAATAATTTATTTGCATCAACACGATTTTTTCATTAATTCCTTATTTTTCTTTTGATCCACTGCTGAACGATACGCGACCATGAAACTACAGAGAACAATTATTGTGAGGACGTACTTAAATGTATGAGTATTGTCGCCGTGAATAGATAACAACGGATAGTTTTGATATTATTTGTTTTTTTTAGAACACAGAAGAATGTAGTCATATTACATAATTATATTATAAATGATTGCCACTGTCGTTTGTTCTCACTAGTTCGATTCATTACTTCGATCGTCGAACTAGTGAGAACATAGCATAGTGAGATGTATACGGAAAAGGGACAAAATGCATCAAAAAGTTAAGAAATTGCCAAATGACGAGGAACTCCGACACCAGTAGATACATTAGATATAGAAATGCTTGCAATAAATTGACAGGAACGTTAAAGCGTTAATTAAGTGATCGACACTTGAATAGTTAAAAAAAAAACTTTATTCAGACGAACAGCGTTACAGTAATTAAGATAGTAATGATTATTCTAATAATAAGACATGTATTTATATTTAATTATTGCTAAGTTAACAATATTCTTATGGACTACTTATTTGCTACTTGAGGTGGAGGGGGATTTGCTGATAAAGCAAATAGAGTTGGGGTCGTCACACTTAACTCCTCCCTCCCTAAGAGAGAAATTATCTAAAGGCAACTCTGTAGTCTTTAGAGAATTTCGTCTGAGTCTCTTAGTCAATAACTCTCTTCTTTGAAACAAAAACCCAATGACGAATACAATTATAATGGCGTAAATACTTATGGTCCATACACTGATTTTATCGCTAATTATAATAGTTTCACCATCACTGACACTATCACTGTATTTAGCTTGGTTCAGCAGTTCCTTGACGTCACCTAGATCTACTCCTCTGAGATCCAGCTGCTTGGCTGATGGTGTAACATCTCTGTGTAGCTCGGGCATCTGTACTGGTGGCAATCTGAAGGAAACTAAACTGGTGTTCGTGGGTGTTGTGATTGAGATATCAGCAATCTGTAAAGTACAGTGTTGACTCGGCACTAATATGTATGTGCCTCGTAGACTATATCTGCGGATCTCCTCCTCGCAGTGCTCCGTTGCAACAGTTTCCTTTTCCGTGTATATCAACCAGTGGATGCTGGATATAGGCTGCACCTTGGTTTCTTCTATCTGCACCTGGTGTTGCTTGCAATTACTGAAGTTATGTTGTAATAACATGAGCTGTTGGATACATGTTTCCTCCGCGTACTGTACCATGTTTTCATCAGAACAGAGGTATGTCTGATCTTCTATTTCCTTACAGCCATCGACTACGGATCTGTATTTTGACTTGTTCACTATTAGGTAAGGATATTGGGGTATAATGATATTAGGTTTTTGGGTTATTTGGTTATAGATTGGGATAGGAATAACTTTATAATAATTGTATGTGTTTTTGTCTATTAATGGGACTTCTAACACAAATATAATTTTACTATTGTCTATGTATCCCTTAATTTCTATACTCTCTTCTAATTTTACTAAGTTATCTAATCTTAATGGATAAATTAAGTTATGATGTTTTCTTATGACATTAAGTATATTAAATAATTCTGTGGTATTTACTATGGATGGATGTAATATGTGCATTTTACTAAAAGCAATAGCAGTTTCCAATTCATAAATAATGGAATAAATAGTACGACAATTATTTAAAACTTGATTCATACTATTCATTATGGTTAACAGGTTAGAGTACTTAGTTTGGTTTTGAATAAGTGCTTGAAAGTGTTTTATTTTGAAGTCCAAATGTCTAGTATTAAAGTTAATATCATCAGAAACATTGAGTAATTTATCGAAAGCCTTTTGCATTAATGATACTTTTCGTTCTATTGAATGTTCCCTATTTCCTAAATTACTAATTTCTACATTGTATTTCCTAGCATCTTCATTATCTAAATTTCCGGTTATTACCTTAATAAGGGATCCTAGTGGGTTTATAATTCCTCTCTTTGTTCTGCTAGAGGGTAGAATCTGTTTTAACCTATCTTGTGTCAATTCAATAAATGATTCAATTTGTACTGTCAACCCTAAAAGTTCCCTATGTATCTCGCTATTACTATGACTTATAATTTTTAACTTATTATACTCTTCTATATTATTTTCTAACTGGACAGTTAGCGAATTTAAATCTATAGTCTTAATAATATCCCAATGGTTAGTCCTCATCAGAACTGTTCCAATCCGAATCGGAACTATTCCCGGATTCTGGTCGATCTTCTGGATGTTCAGGGTTGTCCCTTGATCCACTAGGACGAGCAGTATCAACCACCATCTGTGAAGGGCGTTTGACATTTCTTAATGCTACTTTAGTATTTCTATTTTTAAGCTTAACTGGGAGTATGTTTCGTTTAGGTTTTCCGGTGACCAGTGCTTTTTCGTATCGCGGCAGTTCTTTTGCTTTCCTAGTCCTAGTATTTTTCATAAAGACCGTGTCACCGTCCATTATTTTTGGTGGGTCCTCCCCTCCTTTCTTATCCCTAACTAAATTTTTATGTCCCATCATTTGACTGCTTAAATGCTCATAAAGAATTTTCAATCGCTTGCGATGATCCTGTAATATCTTTTGCATTAAGGTTTTGTCCCTGTCAATATCAAAAGCACTTCCAGAGTCTGTGTGCCCGAAAACTACTTCGTAAGGTGTGAAATTCGTCGCGCTATGAATAGTATTGTTATAACCCATGATCGCATATGTCATAACAGAAGCTGCATCTAAACTAGATTGTTCATATTTTGCTAACCTATATATTTCGATAATTGTGGAATGAAATCTTTCTACTATTGCCATTGAATTAGGGTTGTTGGGTGTCCCTATGTGTTGTTCGATTTTATATAAACTTAACATTTCTTTAAGCAACTCATTGTTAAACTCTGTGCCTGCATCGCTACTTATTTTTTTTGGTATTCCATACATACAAAAATATTTGATTAGGGCTCTCACTACGTCGGGTGTGCTTTTATTGGGAATCTGTATTGCTTGACCTAACTTACTAAATGAGTCTACTATAGTTAAGTATTGATTTTTCTCTATATATAGCAGATCTATAAACACTTCCTGGAATGGACTGTCTGTAGTTTGTGTTAATTGCATAAATGGTTTTAGTGGTTTCCTGTCATACTTCATTTTCTTACATTCCTCACATGCATTAATAATTGCTGTAACTGTTTCTTTCATATTACTCCACCAATATGCTCTTTTCAACTTAACTAGAGTATCTCTAATGCCTCTATGACAAGTCTTCCCTAGATGATATTTGACAACTAGGTCTTTTTGGTCACTTTCATCCGTAACGTTCACAACTCTTTCAGTACATTCGACAAGGTTTTGAGTTCCCTTTCTGTAAAGTGACGTAACTACATTAACAAATGTTTGTCTATGGCAATGGTCCTCAAAGTAAATGAAGTACTTTTTTTTATAATCTGTATATTCTTTAAGAAAATTTTTTACCAAGTTTTCGTTGTTACTCGGGGGTAGATGGACTTCCAAAATTTTCTGTTTATTATTTGAAATATCTTTTACACAGATATCGTCCCTGTGCCAGGTGAAAACATGAATTTGCCTAGCTTTGGTATCTACCGCTTCATTAAGAATAGGAATACCTTCATGTTCCCTATTAGATATTGAATTTGCTGTCTCGGCGTCGTCGCTTTCGGAATCAGATAATACTATCGTCTCTATTTCTGGCTCTTTCACGCTAAGTTTTACTATTTCGTCCGTCACTTCTTTCAAATGCTGTTGTAATCTCGCTTCCTTCTCATCTACGTTAACTATTGAAAAAGATGAGGATGTGGACTGTAAACCGAATATGCAATAAATACGTGTAAATGAATATATTATGTTATTTTTATTAATATGGAGAAAAATCACACCTTTTGACAGCACCGAACCGTAACAGAATAATAATGTAGAAAAAACAATTTAAATTTGAAATAAAAGAAATATAAAATACCAAAGAGTACGTAACATCCTGCCCCTCGTGCAGCACTGCACCAACAGTCAGGGTTAGAGAAGCCTTATGTGGCAAGCTTTACAAGTTTTTTGAGGGGCCGGCGTAACGTACCTCCGGCAGTCGCAACGTCCACCACCCTATTAACGCCGTCTTTTCCAGGGAACACCTTCACTATACGGCCTCGTGGCCATGTCCCTCGAGGTAGCGATTCGTCGACGATAATAACCACGTCTCCTATCAGGAGGTCTTGACCACGATCTCCCTTAACCTGGGTTCGTGTTTGCATAGTCGGCAGCACTTCGCGCACCCAGCGGTTCCAAAAGTGATCCGATAACTTTAATGCTTTCTTCCATTCAGAGCGTCCTATCAGGTCATGGTCTTCCAATGTCTTTGGCAGGGTTTGGTTCGATGAAGACCCGATGAGAAAGTGGAACGGTGTCAACGTGGTTGGGTCATCTGGATCTGTGGACACATGCGAGAGTGGGCGTGAATTTACGATCGCCTCGGCTTCTGCTAATAAAGTCAAAAATGTTTCCTCTTTGGGATATCTTTCGTTCAATGTAGCGTTCAGCGCTACTTTTACCGTCCTGACGAGGCGTTCCCAGCATCCTCCGAAAGTAGGCGCCGCCGCTGGGATGAAACTCCACTTAATGCCCTTTGTGGCGGCAAAATCTTGCACATCATTTGTGTAAAATTCGCGTAGAATCCTGTTTGCGCCAACGAATGCGGTTCCATTATCCGAATACATAGTCTGAGGGATCCCGCGTCTGGCAAAGAAACGCCTGAGACCCATGATTGCAGAGTCCGCGGATAGGCTGTGTACCAGTTCCAAGTGGAGGGCCCTGGTCGTGAGGCACGTAAAAAGGGCCACATATCGCTTCTCATGGCGGCGTCCAACGGTTATGTTGACAGGACCGAAATAATCTACACCAGTGAAGGTAAACGCTCGCTGGTGATGAGCTAGTCTTTGTGGTGGAAGATCTCCAGTAGTTGGATTTAGCGGCTGTGATTTACGAATTCTGCAGAAGAGGCATTGGTTTGCTACAGCTCTGACCGTGTCGCGAAGTCTCAACAACCAGAATCTTTGCCTTATCTCATTTATCACGGACTCATGATTTGCGTGACCTGCTTTGCGATGGTAATATTCTATCAATAACCGTGCGACTGGGTGGCGACCGTCAAGTAGGATCGGGAAACGGGAGTCGGGATCGATGCCTTCTACAGCCTTTATCCTTCCAGCCAAACGCAAAAGATTATCTTCTCCCAGAGAGGGCGATAGTTTGATGAGACGGCTGCTTGGAGGAATTGGTTTCTTGTTCAAAATGCAGAGAATTTCTTGCAAAAAACTGTCTTGTTGAACCCGCTGCAATATGTGCCTTTCAGCGGCTTTTATTAAATCGGCATTCAAGGGTGTAAGAGTGGTCGACGTTGGTGAAGAGTGGGAGCGAGGGTGAGCTATCCCACTGTTTGATTTAAAATTTCGAATGGTTGCCAAAATATTTCCAAAAACAGCCGCAGCTTGGTGAACCCGGGCTGTGGCACGCAACAATCGTAGCCAGTCACTGAAGCGAGCTAAATGCGCCGTGACAGGAGTAGGTAAGGCTGTGCTTAGTGAAGTCAGTCCCACCAGCTCGTTCCGTTGACACTTAAGCTCTTCCCGAACTGGTGCGACGCTAAGTGGCTCCGTGGGCCAGTCCTCTGGGGATTTAAAAAGAAATGATGTGCCGCAAAACCATCTGTGTGAAGGTTCCAAATGAATTGGGCGCAATCTGGTTGCATCATCAGCGACATTCAGATCTGTCGGTACCCATCGCCAATCTTTGACCGAAGAATTTTCTAAAATTTCACCTAGCCGATGGGCAACGAAAGGTCTAAACGCTCGCGCATCACTGCGCAACCATTGGAGGACAGTCATCGAATCAGTCCAGAAGAATGTACGCACTGACTTTTTTCGATGGCTCTCCTTAATGACAAGTGCCAATCGAGAAGCTATCAAAGCGGCTTGAAGTTCCAAACGTGGGATCGACGTTGGTTTCAAGGGCGAGACTCTGACTTTGCTTGCGATGAGAGCGAGCTTGATGCTGCCGTCAGGGTATAACAAACGCCAATAGGCAACGCAGGCGTAAGCAAGCTCACTTGCATCTGCGAAGACGTGAAGTTCTCTGTGGGAAGGCTCGTAGCCTTTCGCATTTGCATACCAACGCGGTATCTTCAGTAAAGAGACTTTTTTCAGGTCTTGAAACCATTCGAACCACTTGGATGCTTCTGATTGTGGGAGCTCTGTGTCCCAGTCGATATTAGATCTCCAGGTTTGTTGAAACAGTATCCGTCCTTTGACGACTATGGGTCCTAATAATCCTAAAGGATCGTAAACGCGCATAACGTGTGACAGCACCTTGTGTTTTGTCAGTGAACTAGACACTGTTTCAATTAAGCCTGTTCGAAAACCCAAAACATCGGCGGTAGGGTTCCATGCAATACCTAGGGCTCGGATGCTGTTATTAGATTCACCAAGATCAATTTCCAACGGTTGAGTGGCCCTGAGCTCCTCAGCGACAAGGTTTAGTGCCCCTGGCTCATTGGAAATCCATCCTCGCATCTCAAAGCAAGCTGCATTGTGCACGGTCACAATATCTGCCGCTAACTGGGCTGCTTCGTCAACGCTATCTTGTGAGTCGATGTAGTCGTCCATATAATGGCTGAACAAAATAGCGTCCACGGCTCTTGGATGTGTATGTGCGTGCTCTTGAGCATTCTTGTTTTTTATAAACTGTGCTATGAAGGGGCTACAACATGCACCGAATATGACAGATGTCATCCTAAACTCCTTTATGACATGTGATTTATCAGGTCTCCACAGATACCGAAGAGCGTCTCTGTCCTGCTCTCTAACCCGAATCTGAGGAAACATCTCTTTGATATCCGCGGTTATTCCGATGCGACCCTCCCGGAAACGAAATAGAATCTTAAGTAGCGGCTGGAGTAGGTCAGGACCGGAGAGCAGTAAAGAATTCAGGCTGACACCTTCATTCCTGGCTGCTGCATCATGAACTGCCCTGACTTTTCGTTTTTGGGGGTGGTACACACCAAAATGTGGTAGATAAAGACGAAAACCGCCAGATTTGCTGTCACGTAAGCCGTCAGGTTTGATACCACAGTGTGTGTAGTATGTATCTGGAGCACATTCCTCTGCATAACCCTTCGTGAACATGTTGTCCATGAACGCATTGTATGCTTTAGCAAACTCGGACTCTTTAGCCATACGTCGTTCTAAACTTAAAAAACGTGACATCGCCTGTGGGTAGCTGTCTGGAACACGCTGTATATCGTCGCGCCACGGCATTCCTACTTCAAACCGACCAGTAGGCAATCGTTTGGAAGTCGCTTCCAAAATGTTGACTGCGCGCTGGTCTTGTTTACTATGCAGAGTTTCCGTTTTAGTAATGCCTATAGAGTCGAGTTTATACTGTTCCTTAATCAACGATTCTAAATTGTCATCATTATTTGTATCCATGTGCGTATGATTAACGAACTCAATCAACTTCGTTTTGCTAGAAGCAACGCCGTATAAAGTCCAGCCCAAAGCTGTCAAACAGGCAACGGGTTCGTTCCTTCTACCAACTCGAACTTCGCGGTTGATTGACAAATGCCAATGTTCAGCTCCAATGAGGATAGTTGGAGTTGCGTCGTCGTATGTCAGAACATCAACCAGATCGGACAAATGTGAAAAAGACTCAATGGTTTCACGTTTGACCGACTGCGGACGCAAACACAAAGACTCCATAGATCGAGCATTTTTTACTAAAAATGTTTCCTGTGTGTATCTACCTTTAATGAAAAAGTCTACATATGATATTGTGGTATTTCGCTCGAGACCACCTATGCCATTTACCGTTATGATCTGTTGTGGCCCGGTCGCCCCTATCAGTCTGGCGATGCTGGAATCTATGATGGTCGCGGTGCTTCCGTCGTCAAGGAGCCCATACACGTTGCAGGTTCCAGCAGGGCCCGAGACTGTAACTGGTATTATTTTTAAATAAGCACGAGGGCGAAGAGCTAAAATAGTATTCGGTTTTTGTGCACCTGTCGAGGTTGTAGACACAATCACTTTTTCACCGATCGGTTCAGAAGCATTTGACGTAGGGTGTGTATTGTGTTCAACAGTTATCGGGTGTGTAACGGTATCCGTGGCTTGCTCGTTAAGTGTATTGACGAGCGGCGGTGATGGCTGCCGGTGAAGAAGCGCGTTATGCCGGAAAGGGCAGCCATCAACGCCACACGGATTCACTTTGCACGTTTTCCACAGGTGTGAACTAGCCTTTAAGCACCTATAGCAAACCTTTGCTTCACGCAACCACTGCCATCTATCGTCGATGGACAAAGATTTAAATTGTGTACACTCCTTAATATTGTGATCTTTTTTGCAAAATACACACTCTCGTTTTGTTGTAGACCCGGCTTTAGGAGTATGTTTTGACTTCATAACAGCATTGTGAACATTTTCACGCTTTAATGGTTTGTCAAAAGAAATATTGAGTTGCTGTTGTGTCGCACTAAACTCGGGTGACATACCAAAACGAATGTGTTGATCTAACTCACGCTTTAAAAAGTCGGACAGAATTTCTAGCTTCGGGCGTCCTGTAGTGTCCTGTGCCGCAAAATCTGTCCACCGAATTTTCATAGTGGGGTTAAGTTTTCCAAGAACAGCGTGGAACAACTCAGGTGAACTCAGATATTCTAAGTGGTTCAATAACTTTATTGTGGATATCGAATTACGTACCCGATTAGAAAGGATTCCGAGTTCTTTAAGATCGTTACCTAGACGTGGAAGGTTTTTTAACGAATTAACCTCCTTGTAAACGATGAGCTCGGGGCGCGCGAAGTTATCTTCGAGGGCGCGCATGACTTCCTCCGGGTCACTCGTCGACATCAACAGCGCCGCCACGGCCTCACGCGCGGGCCCACGCAGCGCAATGTCAAGTCGGTTTATGTTATCTAGCGGAGAAAAATTAGCTTTTGTAACATTGTAGGTACGTTTGAACTGTAGCCAATGCAAAGTATTGCCGTTGAACTGAGGCAATTCTAGTTTCTTTACACCGGCCGCAGAGGCGAGAGCCTTTGCGGCGGCCGCGGTATCAGCTACAGCTTGTAAAAATGTGGCAGGTTGGTCAAGCTCCGTGGAAATGAGCGGGGCCGTACAGCCAACCGCCTCGGATGCTTTAGTGACATTACGAAAGAGTTGTGTTCGTCTAGTGTGAGGGTTAATAGAGATTGCAGTTGTCCGCGTGGTCATCGGTGGGTGTACCGAGTGACCGGGGGGTGTGCCAGGAGAACCTTGATCACATCCTACTGCAGTGACGTCTCTATCAACACAGCTGTCAAGATTGTGATTTTCTATCCACTTTTTTGTTCTATCTACGCTCACCCGTGTAGAACTCCGATGGCTCGCTCGGCTTCCTGCGCTTGTAGCGTCGGCATCGATAGCCGCCAGCTCGGCTTGCAGCTCGCACTCCTCGACCTGGTGCTGTAACGCGGCAAGTTCACGTTCGCGTTCGCGCTCACGTTCGGCGAGTACCTGCTCGCGGTCGCGCTCACGTTCGGCGAGTACCTGCTCGCGGTCGCGCTCATGGGCGGCGAGCTCCTGCTCGCGCTCCAGGCGGCGACGTAGGACGAGCGCTTCTGCCGCTGCTTTTTGTGCTCTCACAGTTGCCGACGAATGTGATGAGCGGCTTTGCGCGGTGTGTTCACTGCGTACGCTTTTGGTCGGCAAACCGGAGCTATGAGGCTGAGGAATTACTGTGCCGGGGCCGGGATTGGCTGACATAATTTTGCCTTTGCTACGGGTGATCATAATTATCTAACTACGTGGATGAAAGCTAATGGAACGAATTGAAAGTAAGTGGGTGACTATGTTCTGATGAAAAATAGGCACTGAAAACTAAAACGAAGGACCAATGAAAAAGATGAGGATGTGGACTGTAAACCGAATATGCAATAAATACGTGTAAATGAATATATTATGTTATTTTTATTAATATGGAGAAAAATCACACCTTTTGACAGCACCGAACCGTAACAGAATAATAATGTAGAAAAAACAATTTAAATTTGAAATAAAAGAAATATAAAATACCAAAGAGTACGTAACAACTATCATTGATTCCGAGTCATCCTTTGATATATTAATTTTAATACGCGATAAGGCGTCTGCATTTGTATTTTGTTTACCTTTCTTATAATGGATATCGAAATTATAGTCCTCTAAGCGTAAACGCCACCGAGTTAGTTTGCTATTAGGTTCTTTTAATGAATTCAACCATGCCAAAGGTCTATGGTCTGTATATATTGTAAATTTTCTGCCATATAAATAGGGCCTGAAATGTTTAACTGCCCATATTATGGCCAATAACTCCTTTTCTATCGTACTATATCTAGACTCTGTATCGCTTAGTTTTCTACTGGCAAATGCAATCGGTTTATCTGATCCTATAGTACCTTGAGAAAGTACTGCACCTATCGCAACGTTTGAAGCATCTGTTGTAAGAATAAATGGTTTTGTGAAATCAGGGGATTGTAACAAAGGTGCATGTGTCAGCAACTCTTTGCACGTTTCGAAACTTTTTTTGTATTCATCATTTATCTCAATCTTTTTCCCCTTCTTTAGACATGCTGTGAGAGGTGCAGTTATCTTAGAAAAATCTTTTATAAACTTTCTATAATAACCGATTAGCCCTAAGAAACTCTTAATCTCTGTAACTGTTTTGGGCAAAGGGTATTTCAGAATAGCCTCTATTTTGTCATTGTTAGGCTTAAGGCCATCCCTAGTTATTGTATGTCCCAAATACATTACTTCTTTTCTCAAAAACTCGGATTTATCAAGCTGGACTTTTAAGTTAGTTTTTCGGAATCGCTCGAAAATAGCTCTTAGTTTCTCTATGTGTTCTTGTAAACTGGTAGAGAATATGATGACGTCATCAAGATACACAAGGCAATGCAAACCTTGTAGACCTCTGAGGACGTTGTCCATTGCACGTTGAAATGTGGCAGGTGCTGTTTTCAAACCGAACGGCATTCTGTTGAATTCGTATAAGCCGAATGGTGTTGAAAACGCAGTTTTTCGTCTGTCTTCTTTCTGGATTTGTAATTGATGATAGCCAGACGCAAGATCTAGGGTGGAAAAATACATACTCTTTCCTAGTTTATCAAAAAGATCATTGATGTTTGGCAAAGGGTACTTATCGTCCACAGTTATTTCATTCAAACGTCTATAATCTACTACCATCCTCCACTTTTGTTGTCCAGAAGCGTCTAATTTCTTTGGAACAAGGTGGACCGGTGCACTCCAAGGAGAATTTGATTCTCGGATTACATCGTCCTTTAGCATTTTATCCACTTGGCGTCTAATCTCGTCTGTTTGAGCGGGCGGCAACCTATAGGCTTTTACATTAATGGGATCCTCGTTTACCGTTCTAATTTTATGTTTTACTTCGTTAGTAAAAGACAACGGTATGTCCTCACAATAAAAAATATCCTTATATTCCTTACATATATTCTTAATCATCATTCTTTCCTCCTCATTCATATGATCTAACCTCAATTTTTCTAAGTTGTTTAATAGTAACTCGTCCATTCTGTCTCTGTCGCTTAAATTATTAACTAAGATCTTTTGGTGATTGTAAGGTTCTACCTGAAAAGGGTTAGTGACCTTAAGGGTCATTTCTATGTCCTTGCAGTTCTGAATAACCGTATATGCATAACCATTTACACAGTTAACTAATGCACAGGGCATTCGAATTCCTTGGGTCAATTCTTTAAAATCTAAAATAGCCTCGCCATTAGTTAAATTTACGGGAAGTTTTACCCTTAACTCACTACGTGGCGGTAAAATATAGGTATCCTTTAACGCTGAAGAGTAAACAAAAGGTATATCAGTATTTCTCGTATATAGAGTTAGTGTTTGGTAATCAATTTTTGCATCTAACTGCTTTAATAAATTACTGCCTAATAAACCATCGTAGTTATTGTCAACATCGTAAACATAAAACTTATGACCTTCAGTACTTTTAAATATTTTGGGCAAGGGCGTTAAAACAACTTCTGTATGTACACTAACACCATGAGTACTAATTACTTCAAAAGGCTCTTTGTAGATAGCGTTTTTAAAATGATGGTAAGCGACACGCCGACCTATAAATGATCTAGAACTGCCAGAGTCTAGCATAAAAATTGCATTACCTAGCTCCGGAATTACAATATAAGGCAAAGAACGATAATTAGTACAATTTAAAACTATTTTTTCTCTCTGTATGAGGCTCTGAGGTAAAAATTCTCAATTTGTTCAGTCTCATAGGACGTGCTCGCTTGTGGTTCGTAATCTTCAGTATTTTGTTCATTATTATCGTATGTCATAAGTGAGTCATTATTCGTATAATTTACGCGTCTAGAGTTTGCAGTTCGCATGGTAACATCGGTGTTTGAACCCGAGTTTGCCGGCGTTGCATTATGCACCGATGACGTCCGCGGCGCGGCCTGCTGATTCAGCCACGGCATTGACCTACTTTGTTGTGGCGACTGATTTTGCGCATTGTTTTGGTTTCTAAACGAATTTCTATGGTGAATTGAATTATTTGGAGCATTCATTTGAGTAGTATTTCCTGTTGAACTATTTTGTACTGGTGTATTAGGTTGTTTTTGTAGGTTGGGCGAACGTTGGAAATTGCCATTATTGTTTGTAGCTTTTCCTGGCGGTTTTGAACTATTTTTATTTCTATTATTCCTAGATTCGTAAACCGTCTGAAAGTTTTGTTCTTCTAACACTACTTTCAAGGCATCTTCCAGTGTCGTCACGTTCCTTAATCGTACCAGTCTAACTAAATAGGGAGGTAAGTTATATAGAAAAACATTCAATGACGAGTTAGTATAAATATGCTGTTTGGCTTGACGTAAATTCGCATCGTCTACGGTTTCAATTATTTTTGCAATCAAGACACTACGCAAGTTTTGAATCCTATGACAGAAATCTAGATAACTTTCGTTATTATTTAGTTTCATTGACTCTAACTCTAATACTAAACAATCTTCGGTTCTAGGGTCACCAAAATGTTGTGCCAATAATGTTTTCAATTCCAACCAAGTACGAATATTATCCCGTTCCCCTACTAGGTTCGCGGCGTCTCCTGTTAATCTACTAGTAAGAACGTGAAATAGGTATTCGTTTTGGGCTTCTCCCCCCTGAAATGTATTTATAATATATTCGCATTTCTTTATAAACAATGGGAGCTGTCTAGAGTCGCCACTAAACTCTGGAATAATTTTTGCCATTGTTGACGGAACCTGCACGATTTGATCCATTTTGAAGGAACAGAAAGATGATGAAAACCTAACTAAAGTTAATCTTATTACGCCAGTTATATCGTAATAAAATAAAATAATGTTATCACGGTATTGCTCAACCCTTAATAACACAACACATACAATTAAAACAAAGAGAAAAATTGTAAAGGAAAACCGAGAGGATAGTGAAAAAGTTTTACTCACAGTCCTGTAGTTACTCCCATCTCCTCCTTGTGACTACTATCAAATACTGCGCCGGTCGTTATGCCTGGTACTTAATAGATTTGTTTGTTCGGGAATCTCCGTTGAACTGTAGAAACAGACGTCCAGCTGTGCTTGTAGAGTTGTATACGTCGCAAACTGACTACGGAGATCCTACCGGCTGCGCCAATTAAGTGATCGACACTTGAATAGTTAAAAAAAAACTTTATTCAGACGAACAGCGTTACAGTAATTAAGATAGTAATGATTATTCTAATAATAAGACATGTATTTATATTTAATTATTGCTAAGTTAACAATATTCTTATGGACTACTTATTTGCTACTTGAGGTGGAGGGGGATTTGCTGATAAAGCAAATAGAGTTGGGGTCGTCACACTTAACTCGTTCTTACTACAAAAGCGAATTACAAAAAAATGAAAACAACATGAAAAAGACCTAGAGTGTAATTAAAGACATGTGTAACATAAAAAAAGCCTCAAGTAGATCATTAGAGTTGTTGCAGATCAAATCTAACCCCGCTGACTCTCTTAATGAAGTTAACAGATACTTCACAACAATTGGTAAAGACTTGGCAACTTCAACTCTAAGTAAACTCAAGCAAGATGAAGGAACTCTAGCAACACAAGCACAGAAGTCGAATGGTTTCCTCCATTCGATGGCATTTTCTCTCGCAGACGAATACGAAATTATCCAGGTGATATCCGGTCTTAAAAACAGCAGTGCCTCTGGTTTAGACAATATTCCCGCTAACATCCTAATAACACACCTCTGCAATATCGGCCATCACTCCTGTTTTTAAGGCTGGTGATAAGGGCATCGTTGGCAACTACCGACCTATCTCTGTACTTGGCACACTATCAAAAATATTAGGAAAACTTGCAAACAAGAGACTAGTGAGATATTTAGAGACAAATAATATTCTTTCGTCAAACCAATTCGGTTTTAGAGCCAATCGGTCCACTAATGACGCTATTCTAAAACTTACTGGTAACATAGCCAAGTATATAGACAAGGGAGAAAAATGTGTCGGTCTTTTCCTAGACCTTCAGAAAGCATTCGATACTGTCTCTATTCCTATTCTTATATAAGCAGGTTAGATAACATCGGAATTAGAGGAGTGCCACAAAAATGGCTATTAAGTTACTTATCAGGAAGAAGTCAATGCGTTCGCCTTGATAATATGACTAGCGATATTCCTGGTTTCTGGTCTATCATTGAACTGTGCGATATCACAATTAATAGAGCCGATGTCATAATGTTTGCCGACGATACAGTTATTCTGTTCCATGAAAGGTCATGGAAAGGTCTGGAAACAGTCTGTGATGCGGGTCTTTCGCAAGTAATAGCTTGGATGGAAGGTAGTCTGCTATCACTAAACACCTTCAAGACAAAATATCTGTTTAAGTAAGATTAGAGCAAGAAGCCTCAAACACTTTAAAATTATCAGCCACAGATTTCCTTGCAATAGGAATAGCAATAACTTTTCTTCCTGCATGTGCCCTAAGCTAGACAGAGTGAACATCATTAAATATCTAGGAGTAATCGTTGATGACAACCTTAAATGGACACAACATATCCCGGTTACCGCCAAAAGAGTGCGCAAGTTGATCCATATCTTTAAAACCCTGAGACATGTTGCTAGTTTGAAACTTCTGTTGCAAACATATAAAGCCTTATGCCATTGTGTCTTGGGATACTCTATTTGCGTTTGGGGGGGACAGGCAAGACCCACATGATCGAGCTAGAGCGGGCTCAGCGTGCGGTGCTAAAAGTGCTTCTGTCATTGAAATACCGGACGCCAACGACCGAGGTATATGAAAAAAGCCAAAGTACTTAGCGTCCGCAAGTTCTTTTTTTACGAATGCTTGCGAAGATACCACCGATACGCCATCCCGAGTCTGCCTGTCTCATTCAAGCGGATTGACAGGGGCCCAGTTGAAGGTACCAAGGGCATTTTCGCTAGTAAACACTACCACTACATTGCTCCACGTCTTTACAACAAAATTGGCCATGAAAAAGGGATCAGACTACTTAAAAAACTAAACAACTACCAATTCAAAAAAACTATTATTCACTGGCTAGAAAATTACGAATATGACGAATCAGAAAATCTATTCGGCAGCGTTACATGATACCCTGTCACATTCACACACACATACACACACCCCCACACACACACACACCTCTGTCACACTTACCCAGACTCTAAAAAGAACGCAGTGGTAACTTAATTTTTATTAATGTAAACTCTTTTATTATTATTACTTTTTTTTATCTTGTATATTTTGTAAACTTACCTCCTAATGCATGCCATAACTATATCGAATCTCATTTTTGTCTATCGCGCTTCTATATCATGTTCTCTGTAAATCGAGATGTCTGGTTCTTGTGACACAAGACCTCCTAGTACAAGAGCCAGGGCCACACTGATTGTTGTGTCTTGAAGTGGAAATAAACAAATTATTATTATTATTATTATCTACATGGATTTGACTTTCCAACCTTATGTGTTTATAATCCGCAACTAAATGCAAGAGTTCTCAAACAGAATTCTGTATTCGTAGTGTAACGTGACCCGTGAAACGCAACACACGCTCGACTTCATGAAATAATCCGACATTTCTACTCAACCAAGCAACATGTAGAACGTACATTAACAACTTAATTCTATTCTTTTTGACTACACCCGGATATTACTTAGAATAGTTCTTGTATAGTTTAATTTTCTATAAATACTATCCATGTTAGAATATATACGTATGCTTTTTGTTAACCGACTTCTGAAAAGGAGGAGCAGGTTCTCAATTAGGATGTTTATATATATATATTTTTTATGTATAACTATAACTCCGTCATCAGACCGATTTGCAAAATTCTTTTTTGTTCGTAAGAAGTTTATTCCGAAATAGTCACATTTAAATTTCGTAAAGATGTGATGATGAGTTTCGGAGATAGACAACGGATCTGTTCTTGACTCTAGTCTAGGTCAGAGGTGACACACAAAGTCTACGATGGAGTGAGCTTACCCAGAAGTGGTGGAATAGCAACTAGGCAGGGATGGTAACTTGCAGTGCGTCTGGATGTCCGAAGGTAGAAGGGGACCGCGATCAAAAATCGCAACTGTAGCAACTCTTTTACTGAGCTTTTTCATGCTGATTTTTCCGTCTTACGGTTTACACCATGTCAGACCATTTCCAAACAACCAAACGCTTTATTTTGACCCTATTTCAAAGGTACAATTAATCAGGGATAAATGGACATTAGTCATGTACTACGACATGGGACCCTATTGGACAGGCATAGCCACTTTTTTTTTTTTTTTGAGGATAGGAAATCATCAAATGACTCCTCCCGCTCTGGGTGGAGCGGTAGGGAGTGTCAGACTCTTACTGACTAAAACCCACCCGTGTTCCTTCCTTAGCCCTTTATGTTCCGGGGCAGCGGTAACCCTTTCGGACAATCCCGCTGAGGCATAGCCACTTACAATAAAATAGCAAAATATCAAGAACAATTGTGCGCAACCATTGAAACACAAAGCCATTGTAATACGATCGTGCAACAAGCCCGACACAATTATGAGGAACTCGAATACTACAATGAACTTTTGCTAACACAGCATTTTGATGTCCACACCAGACAGCGACGCGCCGCAGGGAAGACAGGTCGGCGCCGACGAGGCCTAATCAATGGTATCGGGTATCTAGCGAATGACTTATTCGGTGTGTTGGACTCACGTTTCGCTGACCAGTATGAAAAGGACATTGAAACCATACATCGCAATGAGAAACACCTTTCTAATCTATGGAAAAACCAAACATCCATAATCGAAGCAGAGTTCAATATCATGAAGAGGATGGAGATCACTGTAAATAAACAGCACAAATTAATAAATAAGAAACTTATGACTTTGCAAGAAAACGCGAGCACCCTTCAACGCGAAATACAAAACATTTTATATATCAATGACTTCACATTGTCAGCTATGTCTGTCATTGTCATAACAGCTTGCTGCAAGGATTAAGACGACTTCAAGACACGTTGCTCGATGCATTAACAGACATCTACCACGGTCAAATTAGCATACATTTACTGCCACCAACGCAACTTAAATGTGAGGTCCAAACCATATATGGCCAGATGCCAAGCGAACTCACACTACCAATCACCAATTTAGACACAGACCTTCAGTACCTTTAGAAACTACTGAAAGTCAAAGCCAGAGCGACTAAAAAATTTGTTATAATTGAAGTTACTTTTCCACTAGTATCCAGAGAAAAATTCAAATTGTATAAGATAATACCTCTTCCGCACCAAACAACACCATTAAGACCACAATCAAACCAGTCTCCGAATACGTAGCCGTCAACCTAAAGAAGGATTCCTTCTTTAGCATGTCCACACAGGAACTAACAGCATGTTTACACCATGGAACTACTATCATGTGTCAGCTGCTAAAACCATAACAGACCTACAAAATGACGAAAGTTTTTGCGACAAGAATTCGGCAACCAATACATGTAAAGTAAAAAAAACCAACTGCACCAACGAATGGCTTGAATTACATTTGACTTCTCAGCACTTTTATTTTTGTTGTGACACCTACACAATAAAAATAATATGCGGCGACCATGTAACCGTTCTTCAGCTGAACAAAGCCGGGATCATTAGCATAGGTCAAGAGTGCGTCATCAAAGGAAGGGACTTCTCATTATATTCAATACGTCATCAGTCCAACCAAATTAACATTTCACCGATTATTTATACGCCTGAATTCGACCAAATCAATCACTTGATAAACATCAAAATCCCAGACGAAAGACCAACTGAAGACGGAAACCTAACCATATCCATGAGCAGTCTGGGGGAGACGATAGAAAAACTGAAGAAAAACGATTCAGACATAGAAGACATATCGCCGCATGATATCCACCAATACGTAATTTGCTACGGGTTGTTGTCGAACGTCCTATGCGTAGCAGCCGTCTGGTTGTGGCAAACCGGGCGATGTCACCTGTGCCGAAAGGCCGCAGCTGGACACCGTGGCGAAGGATCCCACCGGCAGCAGGCCACGGTAACCCCACCGTCTCCGAGACAACGACGCCACAGCGAGAGCTGCTGTCGACAGGAGTTTGCAGCGGCTCCGCTGGCACCGAAACTAACCAGAAGACACGAATCACGTAGTGAAGTGCTCAGTGCCAGAGATCTAAAGGATCAAAGTGAAGTCGTTTTTCGTTTACACAGTTGTGCCAAACGCTGGCCTAGCGCGAGCTATGGTGCGATCAAACGGAACAAAAATACGAACATAGGCAACCAAAATATTGCTTTTACTATGGAAGACTCAATAGTGTAACTTAAAATCGGTGTTAAGGCCAGGATCTTCGAGCGTAGTAGGCATTTAGCGTTACCTCCGTCCTCGCGTGGCAAATCCCGCGAACGCGCAGTTCGAATGAACTCGCTGACCCCTGTCAAGGTAACATAACAACATCTAACAGTATTGTGAATCGGCCCTATTCTTGAAATATAGGGCTGCTCGCCTACAGTATTTTAATTTCATCATCCCACTTTAGTTTCTTTCTAGTTTTGTGATTGTAAATATTATATTTTTAACCGACTTCTAAAAAGGAGGAGGTTCTCAATTCGGATGTTTCTATTTTTTTTTACGTATGTTCGGGCGTAACTCCATCGTAAATAAACGGATATGCAATTATTTTTTTTGCAATGATCTGATGATGATTTTCGGAGACAAACAAAAAATCAACCGCGATTGCTGCTATAGCATAATTATGTAATCGCAATCACACAACATAACATCACGCCTGTACCCTTCAAAGGGTAAGGCAGATTTGTGTTCAATAGCTTTCTGTCACTGATATTCACATAGCAAGTAGTGATATATGAATTTGTTTGGGGTAGGTAGGTACAACTAAAAAGTGAAAAATTAAAACTTTTTTACAAAAAAAAAACAACCGACTTCCAAAAAAAAAACACTACGAAGTGAAAAATAACTTTAGTTTCAAAAGTCGGTGTCAAAAAACATTCGAATTGAGAACCTCCTCCTTTTATGAAGTCGGTTAAAAACGAAAATGCAGAACCAGCGACACCGACTTCCGAATTGAAAGTTATTTTTCACTTTGTAGTGTTGTTTTTGGAAGTCGGTTGTTTTTTTTTATATTATGTTATATTGAATTTATGTCAATATTTCTGGGGTTTAGTTTTTAGGGAATTTTAAGTATAGCAACATAATTAATTTTATTACCTACTAACAATTGTTTTTAATTGCTACCTAATATTTTTTTCATGACTGTTACAGCGCTTCCGCTTTGATTCCCTTGGTACTTCTTTGACAGAGTAGTATTTTAGTATTTCTTATTTCTAATAAAGAATTTTTTATCCTGTGTATTATGTTGTAATGAGCTTTATCAGAATTTACTAAGTCCAAAGTACTTATATAACTAATAATAAATAACTAACTTATGCCCGCGACTTCGTACGCGTGGACTATAACTTATTTATTAAACATACACTATGTGATAGATGAAAACCAAAGCTACAGAATATCGAAACTCCCATCAAAATCCCTCCAGTAGTTTATTATCAGACAAAAATTCCAAAAAACGGATCGTAAGGGTAGTGCGGAAGAGCTGTAACAGTCTTGAAAGAAAACCTCCTTCTGCGAAGCAGTCATGCTAGCGAAGGAGGTGGCGGGATGGCTGAGGGACAGAGCCTCGCGTCCCAGACGCCGCGGGAGACGCTCCGGGCGTCGGGAGCCGAGTGACGACCCCGGCCACCGTAGGCGCAGGCCTGCGGACGGGGAGTAATGGGTAGCTCACCGTCCGATCAGGACCAGGCCCGAGCCGGACGGCACGTACTTGTTCCACGCGCGCCTCAAAGAGATGTCAGCAATAGGGAAGGGGCCCGTCAGGGCCGAAGCCTGCCGGGGCAGCAGGATTGTCCGAAAGGGTTACCGCTACGCCGGAACATAAAGGGCTAAGGAAGGAACACGGGTGGGTTTTAGTCAGAGCCTGACAATCCCTTCCGCTCCACCCAGAGCGGGAGGGGTCATTTGATGATTTCCCATCCTCAAAAAAAAAAAAAGAAAGGGTAGTGCAGAAGCGCTGTAACAGTCATGAAAAAAGTATTAGGTAGCAATTAAAAACAATTGTTAGTAGGTAGGTAATAAAATTAATTATGTTGCTATACTTATAATTCCCTAAAAACTAAACACCAGAAATATTGACATAAATTCTATATAACATTATATAAAAAAAAAACCGACTTCCAAAAACAACACTACAAAGTGAAAAATAACTTTAATTTCGGAAGTCGGTGTCGCTGGTTCTGCATTTTCGTTTTTAACCGACTTCAAAAAAGGAGGAGGTTCTCAATTCGGATGTTTATATTTTTTTTTTATATGTTCGTCGTTCGTAAGTCGGTTGTTTTTTTTTTTTGTAAAAAAGTTTTAATTTTTCACTTTTTAGTTGTACCTACCTACCTACCCCAAACAAATTCATATATCACTACTTGCTATGTGAATATCAGTGACAGAAAGCTATTGAACACATCTGCCTTACCCTTTGAATGGTACAGGCGTGATGTTATGTTGTGTGATTGCGATTACATAATTATGCTATAGCAGCAATCGCGGTTGATTTTTTGTTTGTCTCCGAAAATCATCATCAGATCTTTACAAAAAAAAAAAAAACAACCGACTTCCGAAAAAACACTACAAAGTGAAAAATAACTTTTATTTCGAAAGTCGGTGTCGTTGGTTCTATATTTTCGTTTGTTGACACCGACTTTCGAAATTAATGTTATTTTTCACTTTGTAGTTTTTTTCGGAAGTCGGTTGTTTTTTTTTTGTAAAAAAGTTTTTATTTTTTACTTTTTAGTTGTACCTACCTACCCCAAAAAAAATCATTTATCACTACTGCCATCTGCCTACCCTTTTAAAGCGTACAGGCGTGATGTTATGTAGTGTGATTGCGTAAACAATGCATACTTAGGCTATAGGAGCAAACGCGGTTGATTTGCTGGCATTTATTGAAGAGTTCCGTTGTCTGTCTCCGAAACTCCTCATCAGATCTTTACGGAATTTAAATAGGACCATTTCGGAATAAACCTCGTTCGAACAAAAAAAAAATTGTAAATCCGTCTAATGAGGGAGTTATGCCCGTACATCATACATAAAAAAATATCGAATTGATCAAAAAAGAAAGAAAAAACTTACTGTTCTTCACTGCTGTTTTTTCCAACAAATAAGCCATTTTTATTTCGATTCATTTTAGAACTGAAATAATAAAATAAGTTATAGTATTACAAAAAATTAGAGAATAATATACCTAAGTATAAGTATACGGGCGACACAAAGGAGACAGAAACAGAAGTCACGAACACGATATCTCAAAGACGTAGGTACCTATGAAAAGTGAAGCACATATAAATGAGTTTGACTTCTGTACCGATCTATTTTGTGCGGGCGGTGTCACCCGACATCAAAGGCATTTCGCTACCTACTGTAGAGAAATAATAAATTTTGTAAAACTGTAACAGCCAGGGTCAATAGGAATAAATGAATGAAAATTATAACTTACCATATTTCTATCGCGATTTTTTTGCCCTCAACCGTGATTTAGTCCTAATTTTATTTCTTTTATTTGCCATTTTCACCAAATCACAAATATAAATTGTCTTAATAACTATTATACAATAAAATACAAATTATTTACACAAGAAGAAATAAACAAACAAAATCTAAACTATGGTATTTACAATTGATTTTATTTCGAATTAATATTATTTACGGAACAGAAGCGAAGCGCGCGCGTGCGCAAATATTTGGCATAGGTCTCTCCTCGGTAACGTCCCGCGGGACACTGGCAAGCGACGCGTTAATCGAAAAACTTGAAATAATTGGTTAAAAAATAAAATAAATTTAATGAAAAAAAACGAATGGGTAGAATCGATTCCAAAATGAATTACCTATAAATTGATATTATTTATAAAATATGGAGTATTATAGTACTCGTTTAAAATGAAATTTGCTTGTAAAAAAACTGCAAATCGAAGTTACTTCAGTATTTTTTTCTATCGAGAAAATTGTATTGCATCGTGTATTGAACGGGTACATGGTAAAGAGAAAGAATGCATCCTAAATATATATTTATTTCAGATTCAAAATGTTATAATTTGCCTATCAAAAGTGAATTCTAAAACAGGCAAAACCAGGATACCTGGCCTTAAGTAGATAAGCTTTTATTTTTTGCTTTTACCTTGGTTGCTCATTATTTTTATACTTACTCGTACCAGTTAAGATTACCAGAAACGAATGCGTTTAAGTAGTTTCATAATTTGTACACACCTAAGTATCATAGTGTAGTTTTTAGCTATCATCCCGCATTTCTTCTCGCTCTCGGGAATATGTTCGAGTTTTAATCGAACACTAAGCGAAAATGCATAATTATTGCATCGAACGCAAGTATGCACATTCGCTCGTCCGCCAAAATGTGGGCCAGTTCGCGTTCAGATCTCACTAGAGACACCACGAGCTCAAAACCGTTACCATTCGTCTTATAATAGTGATTTATATGTATTTTATACCTATTTCCTTTACCATTACCATTGTCTTGTAACTAAGTGTTGTAGTGATTAAATATACAGCTATTTCCCTTACGATTCGAGACTTTAACTTCTACCATATAAACCATATCCGAGAAAGAAGTGTTAGGTCACCATAGCGTCTAGCACTACTTTTTACAAGGCCGGTGGAATGAGGTCGTAGAGTTCTTGGGCACACTCGCTGAAGTACAGTCTGTTGAAGACCGCCAAGCAGGCAACCTTGCGGCGATGAGCCAAGCTGTGAAGCTTGGCATCCACCAGTTCTACGTCGCCAATGGGCCTCTTAGCTCTGCGTTCCACCGAGTCAAGCGTGGCAAGTTGGTATTTCGCTGAGCCATCTCAAAGGTGGCTGCAATACCCCATGCAGAATTGGACTTGCGCTTTGTAAAGGGTTAAAAGCTGTCCAGGCGTAAAGTATCGCTTCACCCTGTATAGAATACCCAGCTTCTTGGCCGCAATTCGGGCTTTGTACTCGATGTTGGCGCCGAAGTTGAGACTAGATGTCAACTCCATGCCTATGAGCTCGAGCCGATCCGTTACAGGAACAGATGTACCCCGAAAAGTAGGAGTCTGGTCGAAACGACTCCTTTTGGCGGTAAAAAGACACGCCTGTGTTTTGGTGGCGTTAAAAGAAACCAAATTGTCATCACCCGACTGGGAGACAAGGCTTAAGGTCAAATCTGTCCACTCTACCATGGCCTCTCTCAAAAAACGAACGTCGGCCCCGCTGGCATTTGTGCTGGACAAGTATCTCCTCTCTGAAACAGTACTGTCATCTGCCTACCCAACAATACCAGGCTAAAGTAGGTCATTAGGTCATTATAGGCTGGACAATCCCCTGAGGAACTCCGTCATCAATAGCCATAAGGTCAGAGGAGCAGCCGTCAACGACTACTCTAATTGACCGTTCACTAAGGAAGTCTGATGAATTACCTTCAATAATAGGATTTTTTTCCACTTAGTGTTATTGATCATATTTTAATAGCTTCCTGTCACTGATATTCACATTGCACATAGCAAGTAGTGTTAAGTATTATTGTGTATGAATTTGTATGGGGTAGGTACAACTAAAAAGTGAAAAATACAAATAAACTTTTTACTTTTTTTTTTTCATTGTAAAGGTAGTACTAAGTTTTTGGAAATAAATTATTATTATTATTATTATTATTTCCTTTATTTATTTTTAAACAAACTTATTATATTTTTAAATATTCTTTACAAAAAAAAAAAAAAACATTTAAAAATATAAAAAATTGTAGCCCACCGGTATCGGGAACAGGGTCCAAGCTACCGGCGGTCAGGGCTCCAGAGAAAGGAACCTCCTAACGATACGAGCCGTGTCCAGGAGTACCGCTCTCTGCATCAAGCCCTTGACCCAGCTGCCTAACGAGAGCCTCCTCAGGTGTTGGTCGAGGCTCTTGGCAATTAAGCCATTGGCAGTAATGACTATCGGCACAATGATCGCTGAGTCCACACCCCACATGTCGACAACCTCGCGAGCCAAGTCAAGATACTTGATTTGCTTATCTGTCTCAGCTTTCACGAGGTTCTCGTCATGCGGGACGGTTATGTCAACAATCATTGCGCGCCGCTCTGATCGATCCACCACCACTATATCAGGCTTATTAGCTATAATAGTCCTGTCAGTGATGATGGATTGATCCCAGTACAGTGTGATATGGCCATTTTCGAGAACTGGGTCGGGCGCATACCTGTAGTACGGCACCTCCGATTCCACAAGGTTGTACTGCAGAGCAAGTTGCTGATGGATAATCCTGGCTACAAGGTTGTGTCTATGCAAATATTCTCCGTTAGCAAGACGAGAACACCCGGAGATAATGTGACGGATTGATTTGCCCGGACGGTGGCATGCCCGACATATGTCAACCGTATCGTCCTTCACAATAAATCTCCGGTAGTTATTCGTCATCATAACTTCGTCCATAATTGCACAGACAAACCCTTCGGTTTCTCCGAAGAGTTCCCCGGAACGTAGCCAGGCTACGGACGCTAAGAAGTCTACATCGGGTCCATGTAGGGCCCGTAAAAAGCGTCCGTGAAGCTCCTTACTCTGCCATACCTCCATGCGGTCGTTAGTGTCAAGCACTACAGGTTTGCGCCAGTTCTCTTTAGCCAAGGAGAGCGCGGTAAGGCCCTTGTCCACTGCCACAACATCTCGATGCATCCCCACGTCGGCTTCTAGGAAATATTCCCTGAGACTGCATATCTCACGATTGTGAAGAGTCTTAGCATTTAAGAAGCCTCGACCTCCACACTTCCGTGGGATATACAGTCTCATAACCGAAGAACGTGGGTGATGCATTCGATATGCCGTCAACAATGTACGGACCCGCCTATCCAGGGCGTCTAGCTCTGTTTGAGTCCATTTGAGTATGCCGAAAGAGTACATCAAAACCGGCATGACCCAACCGTTGAAGGCACGCACTTTATTTCCACCTGTTAAAAGACTATTAAATACTTTTCTCAGGCGGCCAAAGAAGTGCTCCTTCAGCGATTGTTTCATGTCGGCAACGTTGATGCCCAGTGCTTCCGACATACACAAATACTTATAGGTTTCGGTTGCTGAGAGGGATCTAAGATTTATGGAATCTGTGAGCTGGGTTCCCACAGATTCCACAATCTCCCCTCGTTTTACATGCATGACCGCACATTTGTCCACACCGAATTCCATCCTGATGGCGCTACTGAAAGTTTCAGTGACCTTCAATAGCTCCATCAGTTGCAAATCGTTGGGGGCAAAGAGTTTCAGGTCATCCATGTAAAGGAGGTGAGATATAACCTGACCACCTCTCTTCAACCGATAGCCTAGACCTGAATCCTCCAGCAGCGTGCTAAGAGGATTCAAGGCTAAGCAGAACCAAAGTGGACTCAAACTGTCGCCCTGAAATATACCCCGCTCTATCCTTATCGGTTCACTATTCCTCTGGATTTGCCGACATCCTGGATAGCGAAGAACTGTCCTCCATTGCCCCATACACGACATCAGGAAGGTGCGCAGGGTTGCATCAATTTTATACAACTCTAGCACCCTCATGAGCCATGTATGTGGCACCGAGTCATAACTAGGCCTTCTTATAGTCTATCCAACATGTCGACAGATCCTTTCGGGAACGGCGAACCTGTTGGCTAATGGCCATATCAATGAGGAGTAGCTCCTTAGTACCACGGGACCCGTTCCTACATCCATTTTGAGAAGCACACATAACAGAATTCTCGTTAATATGTTTATTTATTTTAGCTCTCAAAATGGAGGTAAGAACTTTATAGACCGTTGGAAGACACGTAATCGGTCTATAATTTTTGGGTTCCGCAGTACTACCCGATTTATGGAGCAGGTGAGTTATTCCAGTCGTCAGGAACTCTGGTAGCGACCCTGACTCTAAGGCTGACTGGAATAGGGCTGCCAAGCAAGCATGCGATCTTGTGAGCCATTTAATCCAGAAGTTGTGCAGTCCGTCCGGCCCTGGTGATTTCCAATTTGGCAACGGACGAACTGCGCAACTTACATCCTGGGGGCTGATCGTTATTGCCCCCATTTCTGTTATTGCATCACATGCTCGCTCGACGTCCCGAGTCCACTCACCCTCGGTATGACTGACGGGTACTGACCAGATGTTACGCCAAAATGAACACATGGCGTTATCATCCGGCAGGCACATGTCAGTCATACCTTGGTCCGGTCGCTCCCATGCTCTATAGACCCACCTTTCATCGCTTTGGAAGGTGCGATTTAGAGTGTATCGTTCCACCCGACGCTTATACCTACGAATACGGTTTGCCCATGCATACACTTTCTGCTTCCAGAAGTCGATGCGCTCTGTGACACGGGACATGTAGTCTTGAGGACTGATATCAGTCCCCGAAAACGCCCGCCTCACAAAGCGCATCACTCGAGGGCGATTGTTGCCCTCCCGGAAGCAGATTAGTTTGCCGATGAACGCTCTGGCCCCAGCAATGCGTCGTTCAATCCTATACTGCCATGCCGGTACGGCTGGTTTCGGTCGTGTAGCTCTGTCATCCGGAAATTTGACATGAGCTACACGACATGCCGTTACAGCCGCGCAATACAGGATTGAATGAGCATCGGTGAGGTTTTCGCAGTTATCAAAATAGCTTGACAACTGCGAATCCAGAACAGCCACCAGCGCCCTATTTCTGTTATGCATGGGCAAACGAGGTAAGCGTGGTCTGAGTTCAGGTGTCATGAACCGATATTCTCTGATCGCACCCTCCAAAGTACTCCTCATCTCCTCACTGCACTGGATACTTACGTTAGTAGCCATGTCATTACTTACGTCGTTTCCGCAAATTAATGGTGTGGTAGACTGTGGTGGTGCCACAGCCTGCGACGGCGTAGCAATGACATGGCTACTCTGCATTTCAGTCCGCAAGCGATCAAGCACGGTGTCATCCAACATACGATTACGCTGGATGACTCGTACCTGATCCGACAGTCGTTGTGCCGATACGTTGACAGCCGGCTCAAGCACCTGAAACAGAGAGAGCATCCGAACACGGTACGCGGTCAGGTTGTTTCCTCCCTCTGTAGCCCCATAGTATGAGCGCATGACGTTCTCGTTGATGGATTTCGTCCATCGCATGCGCTGCACACTTCCACCGGGAGCTGGGACCCTATCAGAGGCCGGTGGGCCTCGAGGTCCTAAACCATCCGGCGGCCGGCGTCCTCCCCGTCGACGAACAGGTGGTGGCGTCGTGGGCGGAGAGAAATACTCGTCGCTCGAGCTCGACGCAACTGCCGCGGCCGGTGTCGTCACAGCGCTCACAATGGGGCTGGGTACCGGCGGCGACGAGGCGGAGCTGAGCGAAGAGTCCGGAGGTGGTAGGCGTGCTCGTCGTAAGGCGGATCTTGTCAACATTTTCTGTTTCGTTTTATCGGAGGTGACATGACAGATGTCACCTCCGATTCGGCAGTTTTTGATCAAAGTTTATTCTAATACTATGGTTCATTTTAGGTAGATTTTTATAAAATTATGTTTAAATTAACTATTCGGGTTATGGCTGTTGTATTTCACATTAATTATTGAAACTGCTTTAAAAAATTAAATTAATGAAAATTGTTCAAAATGATTTGACGTGTTGACGTTTTGGTGTTGCCCGCTTTTTATTATTATTATGGTTTTTAAATTTAATTTTCTCAGGTTAGTACCTGGTATTTTCAGAATCTCACGGGTGTGAACCAAGGTGAGATTATTATTATTATTATTACTAAAAAACAACCGACTTCCAAAAGAAACACTACAAAGTGAAAAATAACTTTAATTTTGGAAGTAGGTGTAGTTGGTTCCGCATTTTCGTTTTTTGACACCGACTTCCGAAATTAAAGTTATTTTTCACTTTGTAGTGTTATTTTTTGAAATCTGTGTAAATAACTGTAAGCCAATCTCAATACTACCAACTTTGTCTAAAATTTTAGAGCGTCTAATAAACAGCCGCCTAATGAGCTCCCTGGAAACAAAAAATCTTCTTTCAGCGTCGCAGTTACCCCCCCGGTGGGTTCCCGCATTGTCGAGGCGGGGGGGCTCAGTAGCCGTGGTTTGACCCCTACGGTGAAGCTAAGAGGAACCCGAGGAGGGGCCGCTCGTCAGGGCTTCTGCTGACAAGCCCACGACGTAGCGGCCAAAAGTAGGTTGCGGTGCCGCTTGGGCGGCATCGCAACTGAGGCGGGCCGCGATGTCGTAACGGGGGCGTCGCGGCTGAGGGTTGAAGGCCGCGGCGGAAGAGGAGTGCCGGTATTACGGTGCGCCGCTCTTCCTAACTTCCGCGGCCTTGACGGGGTCGCCACCGTAAGATGGCGGACGCGGTGGGGCTGCAGGGGAAGAGGAGTGTCGGTATTGCATTGGCCGCTCTCCCTATCCTCTGCAGCCGAAAATTAGCAGGCGGCGGGGCCAATGTCCTGACCCGTCACACGGGGACCAAGGGTGCCCAGACACGGGGTTGTCTGGCGCCCATGTGCTGGTTTGGTCCCTGAGGTGGTTACGGCGTGCTATATGTTCTAGTGCGCCGGTGATGGGGAGTACTCCTCAGAGGAGGGTCCGGCAACGGACAGCCGTGGCAGGTTCACGGATGAGTGCTAACGCGTGCCCGTGTTCCCGCCGTAAGCGGCAGAGGAGTACACCGTGGAGTTTTAGTGGGTTAGAGTCCCACATAACTGCACTATCTCCCCGTGGTAGTGCAGTATGCATGAGCATTTCTCCACGATAAAAAAAAAAGCGTCGCAGTTAGGTTTTCGTTGCAGAAAATCTACCGCTGATGCGGTGCATGAGCTTGCTAATGCTATTGTTTTCAATTTGGACTCCAAAAGCAAATACTTAACCATATTTTTGGATCTGACCAAGGCCTTTGACACGGTCGCTGTCCCGCATCTTTTAAAGAAGCTAGACAGGATTGGAGTGAGAGGACTTCCCTTCTTACTTTTTGAAGACCATCTAAACAACCGTACACAGAGGGTGAGGATAGACAACTGGACCAGTGATGAGGTCAATGTAAGCTATGGTGTTCCGCAAGGAAGTATTCTTGGATCCTCACTGTTTTTAGTTTATATCAATGACCTTTGTCAGCTACTACTTCATAACGGAAGAATATTAACCTTCGCTGACGACACTGCTCTCTTGTTCTGAACGGGAATAGTTGGGACGGTGTATTTCGTAATGCGCAGGATGGATTGAGATGGTTTGCACATGACTGAAGAAAAATGTACTTACACTGAATGCCGCTAAAACGAAATACATAACATTCATTTGCTCTTAGAAAAAACCTTCTCCCTTCTGCAGTTCTATCTATCATTGCTCATACATGTCTCCACCCGATGTTGACTGGCTGCGACTATCCGACCCTCCAAAGGAATCTATAAAATACTTAGGTGTCATTATAAACCAATCCCTTTCATTCAAATCCCACTTGGGGGTTCTGGTTACCAGACTTCGCAAAGTTATTTACATATTTAAGACACTCAGACACACTGCTGACCGCCAAACAATCAAAATGGTATATGATACCCTCTGCCAATCTCATATTAACTATTACGTAACCGCGTGGGAAGGGGCCGAAAAACACACATCAAGGAGATTGAAAGAGCGCAGCGGACAATTCTCAAGGTAGGCGCTGGACTTCCTTTTCGATTTCCTACTGCACGGGTTTACAAAAAATGGGATCTCCTAACGGTCAGACAGACGTTCTTATTACACATAATATTAAAAAAACACTCCCAGTTGAAGTACAATAAGGACTTATCTAAAGTAAAACGGATAATATTTTTGTGTTCACCAAAAATCTAAAGGTACATCTATGTATGCATTTCTAAAATATTGATCTTAAACCCGTTTAATGGTTTTACTATAATTAAACTACTCGGCCAACAAAATATGTTACATCAAACAAATTCCAAATTAACACCAAGATATAACACTTTTTTATTGTAGTGCGCTGCAAATATTCTATTGTAACAATAACTATTTTATTCTTCCCCGAAAAATACTGATCGTGCACCAAATATTCCTGAATGTTACACAAAATATTTAGTATGCATCCTAGTACCGTATACCCATTTAAAACGGTTTTGTACAAGGTGTATGTTACTGAAATAATTATAATTGAAGAACAAATAATGCATTTCGTAAAACATTACTTCTAAGACTTATATTTATTTTACTGAAAATGGTTTTGGCGCGCTTGCGACGCGCATATGCCTGCCTATTTGCTCTCTGTTGTGCGACGGAGACGGCGCGCGGCGGCGGCGGCGCGGCGATGGGGGTGCGTCTCATAACGTATAAACTCATTTGGTCTAATTTCATTTTATTATCGTTCATAAGATATAATCAACGTGAGATATACCAACTGTTGATATAATTTCTTTACATATGACATTTATTTATTCTAAAACTTAATTAGTATAACGTTGTTTGATATAACGTTTATGTATTCGAAAATCATTTGGTCTAACGTTTAATATAATTATATAAAAAACATCATTATGGTTAAGGCGGGTGGGAGCTCCGCTCCGCTTCGCTCCCGCCCGGCTTCGTCGACATATAATGCAAGAGCGAGCGTATGAGAATACAAAAATACCTTTACCAAGGTATATATTAATTGATTAGAGACTCATAATGTGGGCGTCCTACAAAGACAAAGTGCGCTTTATTGGTGCAATAATTTAAAGAAGTACTGCAGAGATTGAGTGGACTGATAATGTGAACATTGTAGGAGTAAAGATGTACGAGCCAATAATGCTCATACAGCAAAAGTACGTTTACGTGTACTTTAATGACAAATCAGTCGAATAAGTCGTCACTAAAACTCGGTCACGCGCTAATGTGCGGGTCAATAACTACCTAACGAACATATATTAAGTGCGGCTCAGATAACTAAGCAAACGCTTTAAACTGTTTCCACAAATAAACTATTAAACTTATCAGTGGTTTGGTGTAACTTAACTTGCTACCTACAACAACTACCGGGGTATCCGTCAACGACGAGAAAACCCCAACATCTTTTGGTCCTTCGAGCCGGATGACACGGGAAATCATCTTGTGAGTCATCGTGTCTCCTCATCAGCAGAGTGCTTTACGTGGTATATCCCAGTTACGTCAGCAAATCGGTGCTGTTGGCTTCCCACAAGCGGGTCTAACCAGTACCATTGAGACATTGCACATGACGTAAAGGAGGGTGAGCTACACTGAGTGCCTGCCATTAACGAACCAGCAGAGATCACGTCTACTGCTACAAACTACTTATCAAGAAACTACCTACGGGGATAACGTCCACGGCGGTTACTACAGCGGAGATTACGTCTACCGCTACAAATCAAGAAATATAATCAGCGGGGATAACGTCCACTGCGATTACGTCAGCTCCGAAAACTTCGTGAGTACACACTAAATACCCGCCAACCACTAGCAGACATAAGGCATAAACAATGTCGACAGAAGACTGTCCTGAATTTGTGGAACTCATAACTAGGCAGCAAAGCAGCTACGAGAGAATCAAAACTCTTCAAACTAACTACAAAAAGGATACTGTGAGTAGAAAAACCATAGACTACCTTAACAAGCGCATCGAAGCTTTACAATCCCTATGGGATGAATTTCGATCGAATCATGAAATCTTGAAGAAGTATGAGTCTAAACAACGAGACCATGATTACTTCAAGCAGGACATTTTCATAATAACAAGAAGCATGTTTGACGAAACAATGCAATCTATGAATCAGCTACGAAACAAGTTGATAAACGAACCTGGATTTTCGGGGATTTCAAAACCGAAAATACTAGAAACTCCCGGAACACCGCAATTTGATACGACTGGAGTACACCAAGAAATCGGAGATGAAACGGACAAGCATCTATCAACGCTGCTACGTAATCAAATGTGTAACTTCAACGCATTGAAGCGAGCGGTTTCCAAAACTAATCTGGATGGCATGACAGAGAAGTGGCAACTCCAAGATCAAGTCAACATATTACGATCTAAATGGGAACCCATCGACAAGATTCACTGGGAACAAAGCTACTTACTGCAAGGGAATGACAAGGAATATGAAGCAAAATTCGACTATTGGGAGCAAGTCTACGACAACCTAAAGGAAGAGTTAAACAGAAAAATCTTTGAAACGTCCCACTACGAAAAAACAACACCGCGTATGGAATTGCCAGAGTTCGACGGAAGTTTCAACAATTGGATCACCTTTAAGGATTTATTCTTCGAGATGATTCATAACAATCCAACGCTTAACAAAACACAGAAAATGAAGTTCCTAAAATCTAAACTGAAAGGAGAAGCAGAAAAGTTAATCAAGCACCTTCCTGTGAGTGGTGAGAATTATAACTCGTGCCTTGATATTATTCAGCACCGCTACGACAACAAGCGATTACTTTTCACCTCGTACACACTTGTCAATCGAAAAACCGGACTCAACTAACATGAAGAAGCTGTATGACACAACGAAAGAGTGTTTAAATGGCCTAGGAAACATTGACATCAACATTCCAGTATGGGGTCCACTCATCGTGTATTTACTATCCTCCAAACTGGATAACGTCACTTACGGTGACTACATCAAGACCATGAGGCAGTCAAGAGAGCTCCCAGACTTAGAAGAGTTTATGGTGTTCCTGGAATTGCAATTCATGAAGTTAGAAACATCACGTAACAAAACGACTGGCGGGAAACAAAATTATTCAACGAATAATCAACATAAAAGTAATAACAACAAGTCAACGAACTTTAAAAACACAGAAAAGTGGTCAAAAACCTTCCATGCTACGCTGAGGAAATGTCCACTCTGCAAAAACGAACATGCGCTGAGGCAGTGTCCTACATTTTTGAGCATGGATGTCGCAACGCGAAACCAAACAACAAAAAACATGAACTTGTGCAAAAACTGTTTGTTTAGTCACGGCGGAAATAAATGCAATTCAACGAAAACATGCCGCACGTGTAACTTCAAACATCACTCCCTTCTTCATGATGATAATCTGAAAGGGAAGCAATCAAAGCCAACCACATCAACGGTGGCTGAGCGAACATCTAACCACATTAACGGTGAACAAGAGATACTCTTAACGACTCTACAACTAAGAGTCAAAAACAAGGAAGGAGATTACGTCATCCTTCGGGCGTTACTGGATCAAGGCTCTCAAGTAACCTTGGTCACAGAAAATGCTGCTCAACGGTTGAACTTACCCCGAAACAAAATGAATGCTACCGTCACGGGTGTCGGCACTATAATGGGTAAGAGCAAAGGGATCATAAAATTGGAATGCAAGTCTATCTATTCAGATTATACATTCCAAACCGAAGCGTTAGTGATGAGTAAACTCATCAACAATCTCCCTAATGCAACGATCAACACAGACAAATGGACGCACCTTCATAACATCAAGCTGGCTGATCCACAATACAACATCCCTGGACCCATTGATCTACTGCTTGGAGCTGATGTTTACTCCGAGGTGATCTTAGGAGGAATAATCAAGCATAACAATGACTCGCCAGTAGCGCAACACACAAAGTTGGGCTGGATACTGTGCGGTGCTACAAGACAGTTCAACTGTCTAGTTACTTTAACAGAGCTAGACAACCTAACAAAATTTTGGGAAATAGAAGACATCCCTTCAGAACCCGAAATAACGGAAAACGAATTCTGTGAAAAATATTACACAGAAACGACCGAACGATTGAGCAACGGGCGTTATGTTGTGAAAATGCCCATGAACGATAACTATGAACAAAACCTTGGGAACTCAAAACCTCAAGCTACAGCCCAATTTCTTCATCTAGAAAAGAAAATGGCGAGGCAAGAACACTTCGCTAAACTATACAAAGAATTCATCCGAGAATACATCGAATTAGGTCACATGAAACCAGTGACAGAATCCGATAGTCGAGTACAAGCTTACCTACCACACCACGGCGTAGTGAGGGAGTGCTCAACAACAACCAAATTAAGAGCTGTTTTCAATGCATCAATGAAAACAGACTCCGGGTACAGCCTAAACGATTTGATGGAAAAAGGGCCAAATCTACAAAAGGACATTCTAGCTCTGATCATAAAATGGCGAAGCTATAAATATGTACTAACGTCGGACATTGAAAAAATGTACCGTCAAATCCTTATCCATCAAGAACAACAATGTCTTCTAAAAATAATTTGGAGAGACTCCAAGAGAGAGCCACTGAGAGATATGCAGCTGTGTACCCTAACATACGGGACTAAAGTCGCACCATTCATAGCGATGCGCACTCTCCAACAGCTGGCTAAGGATGAAGGCAACGCTTTCCCTATGGCCCAAAAGGCGCTACTTAACGATTTCTATATGGATGACGCCATCACGGGCCACCATACCATAGAATCAACAAAGCTACTGCAAAAAGAGCTAAGCGAACTCCTGATGAAAGGAGGTTTTGTTTTACGGAAATGGTCTACGAACGAACCATCTATTCTCAAAGAACTGCATAGAGAAGAGAAAAGAAACAATAGTGAATTTAACTTCAAACAACAAGAGTTCAGTAAAACACTTGGACTTGCATGGAATGACGCAAGCGACACATTCCATTTTACTAGCGAAGCGCCTAGCAACAACAAAAATGTACCATACACTAAACGCAGGCTATTGTCAGAAATAAGCAAGATCTACGATCCGCTCGGTTGGTTGGCTCCAATTACCCTACAAGCAAAACTGCTTTTTCAAAAACTATGGAATGATAACTGCCAAAACATTGGCTGGGATGAAAATGTACCGGATTCCATAGAAAAGGAATGGACACAAATTAACTCCGATCTGCCAAACATAAAACACATAACTTTACCAAGATGGATAAAAAACGAAATCAATAGTGCGATCGAATTGCAAGCCTTCTGTGACGCGAGCGAGAAAGCCTACGCATGCATTATCTACAGCCGAACTACGTCACCCACTGGTGCGTACGAAACTACACTACTCGCAGCAAAAACTAAGGTGGCACCAATCAAAAAGAAAACTACAATACCGAGGTTGGAATTATGCGCTGCAGTTTTGCTAGCGAAACTCCTACAAAGGATAACTAAGATCCTGGAAGATTACGATCTAAGGATTACCTGCTGGACAGATTCTAAAGTCGTTCTAGCATGGCTTCAGGGAAGTCAATCGAAATACGAAAAGTATGTAACCAATAGAACCAAACAAATATTACACATCGTGCCTGCGATAAACTGGGGTTACGTGAAAACGAACGAAAACCCTGCCGACTGTGCAACAAGAGGACTCTCGCCGCAAAAGCTGGTCAACTTTACGCTGTGGTGAAACAAGCCCTTATCTCAAAAGAAACTTATACCACAAACGAGGGCTTCCTAACAAACTGTTACACGATTAATAGTACGGAACCCACGTCGATTAAAAATGAAATTATCAATTCATTACTTGAACGATATAGCAACATAGATCGAATTACAAGAATATTCGCCTTGGTGATACGTTTTGCTGATGCATTACGACACAAAAGGTCAACAGAGTTCCATGAACTGAACTTGAATGAAATAAACAACGCGCTATTTTTAATTATCAAATCAGTGCAACGGGATTATTTCGAAAACGAAATAAATTCTCTCAACAAAGGTGGAAAAATTCTCAACAGAAGCACCATTTTGAAACTTAACCCATTTTTGGACTCTTATGGAATTTTACGAGTTGGGGGACGTCTAAACAACTCAAACTTGCCAGTAGAAACAAAACACCCCATCCTCGTACCAGGAGAGGGAAGACTTACCCAACTAATTGTGGAAAAAGCGCATCAACGAACCTTACACGGTGGAGCAAGATTAACGCTAGCTGACACTAGAAATAACTACTGGATTATCAGTGGCAATCGAACCGTCAAGAAAATAGTGCGACAATGCATTCGATGTCGTCGATACGCTACAACTAGGGAATGCAATCTCGTCTCGCCGAGATCCCGATCTCGCGAGATCCCGGCCATATTTTACGAGATTGTATCTCGTCAAATTTCGTACGAGATCTCGCGAGATAACGAGATCGACAAATGCAGCGTGACGACGTGTATTTCATAGCGCGGCTGCGCGCGAACTGAATCCTGGCCGCCATTTGGCATGCAAAATCAGAAGTCTTCTGTCAGATACTCAGATGATACTCTCGACATGATGTGTTTTTTGAGAAGCCATTTTCAGACAAACTAACTTGCCTTTCCGTACCTTGATAACTTCATCTGACTTCTACTTTAAACTTCTTTTATTTGATTAATACGATCTCACAACATTTATTTAAGAACTTGTGAAGTTAAGTTTTTGTTTTGTTGTATTTATTTACCATAAGTAATGTTCCTATTACTCTTAATTATTGAAACTAAAGTAATAATTTACAAAAGTTATTGTTTTCTTACCAATATTGTAAGAATTTGAACTGATCAGCTACAGTAGGTATAATAATTATAGACATAAACAAATGATATTAGAGTTAGAGACAAAATAATAAGTACTCTGTTGATTTTTAAAATAAAACTTACATTATTTTTATAACTAAGCAACGCAGTTTCTATTTAATTACATATCATGTCAATTACTGGTTCTTAAAACAAGCATTTGCATATGTTTTAATTGCGATTCTCCCAATCTCGCGAGATCCCGTAATTTGCGAGATCTCGCGAGACTGGGTTTTGAGTCTCGCGAGATCTCGCTAGGCGGAAATCTCGTACGAGATTGCATTCCCTAGCTACAACCCAAACGGAACAGTTGATGGGCAACCTTCCTAAAGAGAGGATCACTCCATCGAGGCCGTTTTCACACACCGGCATCGACTTTACAGGCCATGTGGACGTAAAGATAAACAAGGGCCGCGGGATAAAAACCTGCAAAGGCTACATCGCCATATTCATATGTATGAGCACAAAAGCAGTACATATAGAACTTGTTTCGGACCTATCAACCCAAACTTTCATCGCAGCACTGAAAAGAATGTGCGCCAGAAGAGGCACCCCAAAGCATATCTACTCCGATAACGGAACCAACTTCGTCGGAGCAGCAAGAGTCTTAAAAGAAGAGTTCCAACTATTCAAAACTATGCTATCTTCAGAGTTCTTTAAAGAGGTCAACGACCTTCAAATCGAGTGGCACTTCAACGCTCCATCCTGGCCATCAGCCGGGGGCTTATGGGAAGCTGCTGTACGTTCCATGATATCACACCTGAAACGGGTAATCGGACAACAGAAGCTTACCTACGAACAATTTGCAACGCTTCTGACACAAATCGAAGCGTGTATGAACAGCAGACCGCTGTATCCATTATCAGAGGATGTGGAAGATCTGGAATACCTCACTCCTGGTCACTTTCTCACGGGGAGTCCAACACAAACACTACCACTCAATGAACCTGAAGAAACGAAAACTATAGACATCAGAAACAACTGGAAACTTATTGAGCTCATGCGTCGACACTATTGGGATCGCTGGTCGAAAGAATACCTTCATTTATTACAAAACCGAAACAAATGGCAACAAACTAAGGAAAACATACAGCAGGGACAACTAGTTCTCGTCAGGGAAAGTAATCTACCTCCAAGCAGATGGGCTTTGGGACGTGTAGTAGAATTGCACCCAGGCAGTGATAACTTAGTAGGAGTAGTCACGCTCAAGACACAAAATGGGATACTAAAAAGACCCATAACTAAACTAGCCCCGCTACCTATAAACGAGGCATGCGGAAGCACGGATCAACAAAAAGTGAATCCAGAAACGGAGCACAGCAAGCAAAAGAAAGGGGCTAATAAAACCCAGAAACGGGTAAACAGCTTGCTTACAGTGCTATTAGTAGCGTTTACAACGCTAACATGTGGACTAGCAGCACCCCGACAACATTTTCAAATAACTAGATTAGCGGAAAACCAACCAATCTATTTTGACCCCGTCGGAAATATTCAACTTATTCACGACGAATGGAAACTTCTGGTATACTATAACCTGACAACATTCTGGCAAAGTACAACAAAGGTAGAGAAATTCGTGAGTCGTATAGCTCAACTATGCGACACGATGCCTAACGAGCCGTGTCACTCTACGACACAACAACTCAAGTTTGAAATGAACCAGCTGAGCGAGTACAACGTATTGTTACGGTCTCAACATCAACAACGAAGGCGACGTGGCTATGTCAACGGCGTAGCAAATCTTGCACGAGCCCTGTTTGGTGTCCTGGACAGCAATTTCGCCGAAAAATACGCTTGATAGATTATATTAATTATAGATATTGTTATTATTATCATAAGTATTCCCAACGGATATCCACCTTCAATGTCGTTGATATTTTAAATGACGGTAGATGGAAACGTCAAAGTTATTTGTTCACGACTATAAAAGGGGGAGCTCTGAGTGGCAGGGATGATTCTTGTTCGAGACGTTGACCATAACGGAGCTCCGGCCTCTATTAGTACTAGTGACGTTATTATGTGGAATAGATCGACCAGATGTCACGTAAGTTAATTGATATTATTATATAGATTATTGCTGATAACTATGTGTTCTGTATATGTTATAATATGGCCAATATTGCTAATATTAGAAATATGTGGCAATATAAGGAATTGTTGATAGAATACTTTAATACTGTTTCCGTGGAGTTTCTTGTCCTTCTTCTCCACGAGGACCTAGATTTGGAACGGACGACTAGCTTTCTGATTATTTACTGACAAGCCTTAATTGAATAAATGTTTGGTCTTGTCTTTCTGTGCTTTATTTATAGAATCCTTTCCCTAAATACCATATTCATAGGTATTACACATATTAAATAACTATTGGGGTAATATATATATACTTAAAGATAGATTATACTTTATTCCCCTAACATCAGAAGTGGGATTGTTCTCTAGCCTTTTAAAACAGCTTACTAATACATTTTATTTTTCTATTTTCATGATCGATATTGGAGCTTTTGACGATCTTCTGGAAGCCGTTGGTCGACGGGTCGCAATTCACTGTCACCATAATCATAATATCGCGCTGCCGATGACGCCTCCAAAATCGGAGCTGCGGTGCTGCTAATTACTATGTGAGCTTTGGAACTATGGAACCTCAAACTGCTGTAAGAACTTCGAGAACTTTTCCTGGCAATAAAAAGTAGCTGGAATCGGTAAGTCTCTTAGAGGCTCTTTTAGATCAAAACGAAATGCCGTTAGATACGATGATTAAATTGATAGGTTACGTGTTGAAAAATACTCTGTTCTGTTTCTGTTGCTCTGTTATGTAATAACATACAAAGGTTGTGATTAATTACTTAATAGCAATATCAAAATAGTATTTATAGTTTTCAATATTATTGTCAGATTGACCGAGCGATGAGAGAATTGAATTATTTCCATGTTCGCTGGTTATTGCTTAGATTCAAAAGCTGTTAAATACATATGAAAGGTTTACCAAATCATTGCTATCCCAATTTTATATTGGTAACTGTAAATTATACCGATAAGCAATTTATTTGTTGGCTAATAGCTGTCACAATTACGAAGCTTGGTTTCAATGTAGAAGTACGTAAGTACCTAATTTGACTGGATATTGTGTTTGTTTCCGCTGGTCGGTCATTTGCTTGGTGTAAGTCTATCCCACTAGCAGCGGGTGGAGGGGACTTGACATGTCTAGGCAATTGGCAAAACAAAAGTGAATTACAATTCTAGAAAAAGGGTACCTAATGTACTTCGAGAGCGAAGTACTTGTCAGTATGGCCGTGATAGATTATATTAATTATAGATATTGTTATTATTATCATAAGTATTCCCAACGGATATCCACCTTCAATGTCGTTGATATTTTAAATGACGGTAGATGGAAACGTCAAAGTTATTTGTTCACGACTATAAAAGGGGGAGCTCTGAGTGGCAGGGATGATTCTTGTTCGAGACGTTGACCATAACGGAGCTCCGGCCTCTATTAGTACTAGTGACGTTATTATGTGGAATAGATCGACCAGATGTCACGTAAGTTAATTGATATTATTATATAGATTATTGCTGATAACTATGTGTTCTGTATATGTTATAATATGGCCAATATTGCTAATATTAGAAATATGTGGCAATATAAGGAATTGTTGATAGAATACTTTAATACTGTTTCCGTGGAGTTTCTTGTCCTTCTTCTCCACGAGGACCTAGATTTGGAACGGACGACTAGCTTTCTGATTATTTACTGACAAGCCTTAATTGAATAAATGTTTGGTCTTGTCTTTCTGTGCTTTATTTATAGAATCCTTTCCCTAAATACCATATTCATAGGTATTACACATATTAAATAACTATTGGGGTAATATATATATACTTAAAGATAGATTATACTTTATTCCGCTAACACGCTCAGGACATAGAGAAAATCAAAACGAACGAACAATATTTACTACAGCTGATAAGAAATCAGACACTGATTATCGAGGCAGAAAACAACGTCATCAAGAAAAATGAAGACTTTGTAAGGACACAGCTGGAATCAATTCAGCAATTCATGAACGAAACGAAATATAATACGGCAGTAATAGAAAACAGATTTCAAATAATGAAAACAATGAATGACGTCAACGCTGGGCGTTAACTGCTAGTTTACTTATCTCAGTACTGAGAAGGAACCAAGAAATGCTCTTAAGTGCATTAACAGATATCTACAGAGGTAACCTCGACATGAAATTATTCACACCGGAGCAGCTATCAGAACAACTCAACTATATTGCCAGTATTATACCAAAAGGGTTAACTTTACCTATCAAAAACAGCAATGGAGCAAACATAAAAAATATTTACAAAATTATTTATGTCAAAGCCCGGCTCACCGAACAGTACTTGCTCTTCGAATTACATATCCCTTTACTAAGTGATGAAGAGTATACACTGTATCGCAATATAGTTATACCTAGACAGCAAACTACTAAGCAATGTCAGGTGATAGAGACAACAACACAATATATTGGAGTCAACTTCGTAAAAAAAATACCTACATCCAGATGGAAGAGGTTGATCTCCAACAATGTACAACAATGACGGCGGACAATCACATCTGTCACGCGTCTACAACTATCAGCAACTTGCATGGAGCCACGGTATCATGCGAAACCAAAATACTAAGCCAAAATGCAAATAACATTACATGCAATTGGATACCACAACAATGCTCTGACCAATGGACGAAATTACAGAGCCCAAATATATAGTTATATAATTGCATCAATGAGTGTACGACTCGCATTGTATGCGAAAACAGAATTACAACAACAACTATGACCAAAGCGGGGCTCCTTGCCCTAGGTCAGGATTGCATACTTCAGCACAAAGACGCTACAATTTATTCACACACCGTTTTTAGTAGTAGTACCAACATTGGAATTACCTTGGAGGTACCTACTATTGAATCACCAAATGATATGTGGAATACACTCAAAAACACAAAAATTGTGCTACCGAAACTAAAGCTATCTAATGAACACAGAATATTAGATGACCAGATAGCCACACAAAAGGGGCGAGAGAGCCTACCTAACGACTTAAGTGTCCACGACATCGGCAACTACACTATAAGCACTTTGCTGGTGGGAGGAATCATCGCCGCTATAATTGTTTGGCGAATAAGAAGATATCTTCAAGCGCGCCAGAAGACGAACAAGACTCGAGAGAGGACAGAAGATATAGAACTAAAGGAGATTCCTGCCTACGCTAAAATACGATATGGACATTCAGAGGACTACCGTCCGCCGCAATCAGCAATTGGAACAAGATTCCAACTATGATTAATTATTTAAGAATTATGTCCTGTTTATTTATAGTTTTAATTGCTTTTATTACTTTTATAACATTTAATACTTATTTAACTTGTAACGCAAGTTTGGTGATCTGAGTACTCACATTTTCCCTCGGGAGCATGTACGAGCCAATAATGCTCATACAGCAAAAGTACGTTTACGTGTACTTTAATGACAAATCAGTCGAATCAGTCGTCACTAAAACTCGGTCACGCGCTAATGTGCGGGTCAATAACTACCTAACGAACATATATTAAGTGCGGCTCAGATAACTAAGCAAACGCTTTAAACTGTTTCCACAAATAAACTATTAAACTTATCAGTGGTTTGGTGTAACTTAACTTGCTACCTACAACAACTACCGGGGTATCCGTCAACGACGAGAAAACCCCAACAAAAGACTTTGTTTAACATTTTGAATTATTATGGTTCGTACTGATTAGTATTAAAAAAACATTTTTAGTAAGCATTACATTTTATAATGTGTTCATTTTTTATTAATAAAGCTACATTGGACATTAATTGGTGTTTGATTCAAATACATTTTGCAGTGCATTATCTGAAGTAAAACTAAAAAAATAAATGCTTGTTTTTAAAATTAGGTGTAATACTATTTTTACAAATTTGCAACAGTTGTTAAATAGATGCTCGTTATGACGTATTTTAATGAACATATTTTGGTGCACATTCAGTATATTTGGTGGAACACAGGCAAAATTAGGTAAATGAAATGGGAATAAATTGAAGTACTTTTAAATACCATCCAAGTAAAACGCAGGAAGGGGACGGTATGCTACAACCTCTTATTTAAAACCGGCTTTTCTCACAAATTCTATGCTTCCTTGGTTCATTCATCTACAACAAGGCAAACACCGCTCTTGCCATCAACCAGAAGCCCAGAAGTGGTTGTAGGGCTTCTGTGAGTAAATGGCTAATAAGTATGGACTGTGAAGCAACTGAAAAATTATTGATTCCCTTAAGGCCTGTATTAATGCCGATAACCTTGAGCATTTGGGCGGAGCTAACGACCCCTTCTCCGCGCCACTCCGCTACCCGCATGTAACAGAAAATGTGCGGTTGTGTGCGCCGCCACCACGGTTTGCCTCGCCTAGTCTCGTCACAGAGTATCGAAATCACAGAAGGTCAAGTCATCGTGAAAGTTAAATAATTATGTGTACCACATATACAGGATGTCCCAGAACTCAACGTCAAGCCGAAACGGGGTGACAGGATTGATCATAACCATCACGAGAAAAATATAAAAAAAATCTATCCCATGCAGTTTGAAAATTATGGGCATTTTAAGAAAAACCTAGAAATTTGATCAAACAGTACCATTTTTCGGTTATTGTGGTTATTCTTTTTTATTTTTGTTCAATTAAACTTTGGAAACGTAATCCTAAATAACATTTCTAGAATCCCAATAAAAAATAATGACACGATTGCCTCAAGTTTCCGAGAATTGAGACTATTCGTTAAACTACGAATTTAAAATTTTCAAGATTCGTCGACTTTGATTGGCCCTCCTTTAAAAAAAAATGTACTAGAGTGCCTTGGCAAGTGGTATTAAAAGTTGGCGCGTTTAATCAGAATTCTAAAATGGTACAATACTTGTTAGTTCCATACAATAAAAAAGAGTAAAAAAATTAAAACCTCAAGTAACCCGATTTTTGCTATCTCAGTTAAAATGTTTTTGATTCGCACAAGCTCTAGGTAGGTTCTTAATTTTAAGGCAAAATGATGAGAGAGATGGATAGTGGGTATGTTTGCCATGAGTGAGCGAGACAGATAGTGACGCCACTTTTATTAAAGTGAAAAAAGTGAAAAAAAGTTAGTAAAATAATGAAAAATCTTGATCTAGTTTAATTTAGGTTTGTTGGAATAAAAGTCAGATAGAGAAATAACATTTTTATTACAATAAATGTTCAAATTGTTTACCATCAGCCTCAATACAAACAAGCCCTACATCTTCTTAAAAAAGATCTACTTATTAGTCGGGCATATCTTCAAGAGTTGATCTCCTCAGCTGCTTGAGAAATGCGTTCACGCAGGTCGGCTACGTTCTCAATGGGCTTATTTATTGTAATAAAAAACGTTATTTCTCTATCTGACTTTTATTCCAACAAACCTAAATTAAACTAGATCAAGATTTTTCATTATTTTACTAACTTTTTTTCACTTTTTTCACTTTAATAAAAGTGGCGTCACTATCTGTCTCGCTCACTCATGGCAAACATACCCACTATCCATCTCTCTCATCATTTTGCCTTAAAATTAAGAACCTACCTAGAGCTTGTGCGAATCAAAAACATTTTAACTGAGATAGCAAAAATCGGGTTACTTGAGGTTTTAATTTTTTTACTCTTTTTTATTGTATAGAACTAACAAGTATTGTACCATTTTAGAATTCTGATTAAATGCACCAACTTTTAATGCCACTTGCCAAGGCACTCTAGTACATTTTTTTTAAAGGAGGGCCTATCAAAGTCGACGAATCTTGAAAATTTTAAATTCGTAGTTTAACGAATAGTTCAATTCTCGGAAACTTGAGGCAATTGTGTCATTATTTTTTATTGGGATTCTAAAAATGTTATTTAGGATTACGTTTCCAAAGTTCAAATGAACAAAAATAAAAAAGAATAACCACAATAACCGAAAAATGTTACAGTTTGATCAAAATTCTAGGTTTTTCTTAAAATGCCCATAATTTTCAAACTGCATGGGATAGATTTTTTTTCAGATTTTTCTCGTGATGGTTATGATCAATCCTGTCACCCCGTTTTGGCTTGACGTTGAGTTCTGGGACACCCTGTATTTACAATGGTCCAGTTTTGGTTTTATTTAGGTATTATCTATTGATATGGATGTACTTTTCGGGCTATGGTTACGAATAAAATTGTTAAAAGCTTTCGAGGCCGTGAGTAGAAGCTATACCCTTAATATAAATCAGCCTGGCTTGCCATGTGGTAAACAACTTAATGTATCTTTTTAACTAAAATTAATGGCTAAATGTGCTGCTAAGCACAAAACTCAAGAATGGCTGGACCAATTCGGTTTTTTTTAAATATTCGTTGAAGTCTTAGGAAGGTTTCTATGAAGAGAAGAAGGGTAGGTAGGCATGTACGTAGATAGGTAGGTAGGTATGTAGGGTAGGTAGGTTGGTAGGGTAGGTAGGTAGTTAGGGTAAGGCAGATAGGAAGGTAGGGTAGATAGGTAGGCAGGTAAAGTAGGTAGGTAGGTAGGTATAGGTAGTATAATTATCACTAGTGTATGTCATATTATTTGTTATATTTTTTATAAACAAATATATTATAACTAAAATTCAGCTGAATAATCTTCAAGTTCTTCGACAGACCTTACAAGATGCTTGTGAGTCACCATGTCATCCAATAGAGACCGTAGTTTTTGAATGCCCAAATCATCTTGTTCCTAAAATGAATGCAGTTATACATATATTTACAAGTAAAACAAAAATATAGGTTCATAATTTGTAAAAAAAAATACATTCACATCCAAATCAACAGAATCACCTTCAACTTCTCTGGTAGAACTAATTGATTCACTACGTATAGGTAATGATTTTTTTATTTGATTTAATTAGTTGAATAATATTATTGACCCACTTTAGCCCACATGGATAGTAATGATAAGTGATAATTATAATAAAAAACATGACTACCAATTTGATTTTCTAATTTTATGTAGTCTGTGCCACCCGCGGTCTGCGATAGGCTGATTTAATTGATTGATTGATGTCACCCGCGACGATAGAAGTCGAGTAAAAAGTATTCGACTTTCGATCTGCCATAGAGAGATTTGATCCTTATCAGGGATGTTAGGGAGCTCCGTAACCGTAACCGAAACTATCGGATATCCGATATAAAAAATTATCCGTAACCGTAACCGAATCCGAAATAAAAGTTTCGGATAATATCGGATAGGGGCGGAGCCTAATTGAGACACAAGATAAAGATAGCTATGATTGTTATGTTAAACTTAAATCATAGTAAATAAATATGTGCAATGTGCATTCTAAATTTAAATCTAATTTTAATATTTTCTTTGAATAGGTACGAAATTACTAAATAAGTATAAGTAATAATTTTAATATTACATTTTCATTTTAGGTAGACTAGATAACACTCAAAATTTATTTATAAACATTTTTAATTTAAATAGCTGTAATAACTCACAGACTGATTGTAATTCCTACCAAATAGTTACATATAAATAAAACTATTTTATTAACTATTTGTATTGAACTTTTGAAATTCCTAAAAAAATTAATAACCGTAACCGAAATTATCCGAAACTAACGGATAATCCGAAATAATTTCATATCCGTATCCGTATCCGTATCCGGTATAATAATCATTCCTATATCCGTAATTAATCCGTATCCGAAATTTCATATCCATAACATCCCTAATCCTTATGATTGACCCTATCGATTGATGCCATAAAAGTACAGGGTATTATTTTTTCGGATTTTAGGCGGTTCGATTCCCGAGAGCGGCAAGCGAATTTTCGAACATCTTTGATTGCAGATTTGTTTTTTTTTAATGAAGGGATTTTCCTTTGAGTAAAATTTGCTATCTCCAGTGTTTAGAGTACTTGCCCTCTAGGTGAGGTTAAAAATCCAGCCTGTATATACATATATATTATTGAACTACTACTTTTTACTATTGTATGACATTATTATTTTTAATTCCTTATTTTGTTGACTGATCTGTATTTACGATAATTTTATTTTCAATGACATTGTACAGACGCCAGCACATCAAGTTACTACAATCTGTCAGATTTCTTTAATAGATTTTCAACTTTATAACTAAAGCATAAGGTTCAAAGTTGATTGCGAAAATTTGACAGTTTCGGATAGGTTGATGTGCTTGGCGTCCGTACTTTATTGAATAGTGAAATTAACAGTTAACATTCTTGTTTTATATTTGCACACCTTATATGGTTATTAACAGTGTACCATTTGACCTTTTTTAACATCCACTGAACCTGTTTTATGCAAATAAATGATTTGATTTGATTTTTTTATTTGAAAATAATTACGCCGGTAATCAATAAATTGACAAATTATTAGCAAGTACGTAACCTATAATCATAATTAATACCTACTTTAGGAGCATTTTCAGTTTTGTGTCACAATATGTCACAAATAATCGCAACGCATCAGAATAATAGACTTTACTTAGGCACCGAAAAGTAAAATTTATAATATTGGCTGAATCATTTCGTGGACGTGGACCTTCTGTGATCATCATAGATCGGAGTAGGTAGATTGAACTGGGGTCATTGATCCGAAACGTATATATTACTATGGACATTCCTCCGGAATTGGTGGTAGTCAGAATTTCATTAGTTAGCCGAAATTTATATCTATCTATAAAAGATCTAGCCATAAAAGATCTAGCCATAAAAGGCTAAAAATAAAAAATAAATATTAAAGCTTCGATCGGAATTCGATTGTTTTTATTATTCAACAGATAAATAATGAATTAATTTAGTTTTGATACCTTCCTTTAAATTTTGAATTGAGTAGTAATAATATCACTACCAACATTAACAATATTTAATTGAATCCGGAAATACCGGAATTACTTTCCGGAAAAATGGCTTATCCATGTTATTCTTTCTGTGTGCATTTATGATACAAGTACCAAAAATCAATCTACCTACTCCGACCACTGGTGATCATTCACTACTAGTACTTACGACTTTCGTTTGAATGAGGTAGGTATTTTATAAACAGTACCTATGTACACAGAGTAATGGACAGCGCATAAGTTTCATAAAACCCCGCTTGGGTAGGTACACTTTTTGTTTTTGCAGTAATATTTTACGATTTTATTTCGTAGTGCGGAGTTCTCGCAACGCGACATACGTCCACCTAGCAACACGATGCGCCCCGCACTAAATTTATGGACGAGTGCGGGGGTGATGTAGACGCAGTCCTTTATCAGAGGCCTTTTTAATTTATTATCATAAAAATAATACATATTTTAAAAAAGTAACAAAACCAAATTATTCTCCTTTGTATTGCGAAGATGTAGATATATTTTTTTACACTCTTTTGATAAAAAATGAAGGAGTAAAACGGTTTCATCTCAATGATTTGGAGGTGATTTGGTGATTTTTTTTTCAATTAAGTGATACCGGTAGAAAAATTATGGCTAAACCAAATTACGTATTATATCATGAAGATTACTAAGGATTTTTTTCAGATGTAATTTCTCTGTAAATGCCGACAAAAAATGGCTTCATCTGCATGCTTTTTTCAAGCTTTTTTCGAGAGAGCGGCCTTAAGGTGAATGGGTAGTTGAGACCGCGAAATTCAAATTTTCTTAAGTTTTTTGCAATTTGCAGGTCAGTGTCAGATTGTATCTTGATCAAAATATGATTCGCGACAATAACAGGTACATATTTAGAGAATTATAATCATTAGAATCATTAATATATCTTTCTAAGTTAGATTTCTACCACCAACCACCAATCTCTATGGAAAAGTGTTAGTGGTACAAATCTAACTTAGAAAGATGTATTATTGATTCTAATGATTATACTTCTCTAAATATGTACCTGCTATTGTCGCGAATCATATTTTGATCAAGATACAACCTGACACTGACCTGCAAATTGCAAAAAACGTAAGAAAATTTGAATTTCGCGGTCTCAACTACCCATTCACCTTAACTTGACACTTCTTACTTACATTAATTATTATTATCTCATATAAAACTACTTACGCTACATTTACACAAGTCAACTCACTTACACTTATACATGCACACAACACTCAGACTAATTCACGCTTTATCGTTATGTTATTCTAATTACGTTACCTTATTTTTTATAATTTTTGTATTTTTTTTTCTCTTTTAGGGTTCCGTAGTCAACTAGGAAACCTTATAGTTTCGCCATGTCTGTCCGTCCGTCTGTCCGTCCTCGCTTAATCTCTGTGACCGTTAGCACTAGAAAGCTGAAATTTGGTACCAATATGTATATCAATCACGCCGACAAAGTGGTAAAATAAAAATTGGAAAAAAATGTTTTATTAGGGTAGCCCCCTATATGTAAAGTGGGAAGTGATTTTATTTTTTAATTTCAACCCTAACGTGTGATATATTGTTGGAAAGGTATTTAAAAATGAATAGGAGTTTACTAAAATCATTTTTGATAATGTCAATAATTTCGGAAATAATCGCTCCAAAATTAAAAAACAATGTGCCCCCTCCCTCTAACTTTTAAACCATAAGTTTAGAAAAAAGGAAAAAAATCTGAAACTTTATAAAGAGACAAAAAGTTACAAAATAATTTCCGGACTAAGTTTGTAGTACACACAGCTTCATTAAGTGATTACCCCTCCAAAAGACATGTGCGTTCAAATCCGTGATAGGCCCAAGTTGGTTTTTGTATTTTGCAAAAACATTTTATTTTAATTAATTTATTGTTTTAGTGAATAAATAAGTTTAAGATAGTATTTATTTTTTAAAGGGAATTGCTCATTATTGGCTTAACGTGGACAAGTTGTTCTGTAAAAATTATTTTTACGAAAAAATATAATTATAATTAAAATTAATTTTTTTTTTATTCTCGTTGCAGGAAAGTTAATGTAAAAACAATTCGTTTAATAAGTATTTAAACCGATTGAGTTCAAAAAGCGTCGCCATTTTATGGTTGGAGGCTGACTGTGTTGCCACATTAATAATAATTGTGATTTCAGTCTTTTATTAAAGATAATAATCGATTTCTAAATCTGAGTAAAGAGTATGTATTTTCTTGAATATCTGTTATCAAGTGATTTTTCAAAAGGTTTTATATTTATTTTCCTTTAATTACATTAAAAACAAACCAAACACTCATCGTTTTTGGCCTTCAAATCATTTTACATACGATTATAATATTAGTTCGGTTGTTGTCAAATCGATTTTTTTCATTACCTGGCAACACCAACTGTCAATAATGACAATTCTAGACAACGAAATGAAAATAAAAACATTCGCTTTGCCTGTGTATTGTGAATGTTGTTTCGGTTACTTTTGCGAAGTTTTTGGTTTTTGTTATAATGGATTCCGATACCGCTTCAATTGAAGACCCGGCTTCACCCTTAGACAGACACTGAATCTGCTCATGACGATGACCCTGGCGCTATTTTGTTAAACGTGGAACCGGCTTTAAATGACAACCTTAGCATGAACACTGACGCTCCTGCGCACGATCTGGTTGCCCCTAGTGGGAATGAGGAACAAATGCGATGCGTCAATTGTGGCATTGATATTATGCATATCAGGAGACGCACTCTGGAACCCGTTGAAATACTATCAGTGATTCGACAATGGACTGCTCCACAAGTGGTAAGCTAATATTCTATATGTATAATATTTTTAAAATAACCTTTTCCATTATCCATACAGACTAAACAAAAATAAATATGCATATGTCTTATTTACAGGTTACAGCCCAGAGCTTGGTCTGTCATTCTTGCTGGAAGTTTGCTCTCAACAATTCAGCGATTCAAGAAAATGAACAAAGAACAAGTAGTGGTCATCAACGACAATTATGTATAAATTGTGGATGTTCAATACTACGTAGTAGATATCATGTTCTGCATACAAATTCGGAAAGAGAAACACACATAAGAAATGTAATTAGTGAGTGGATATCACCACGGCAGGTACAATCAGATATTCTTTATGTATTTTATGTTTGCGTTTAGAACATTGAAATAGAACAACAAAGAAATGTACACTTTAGAAACATTGATCTGTTCAATGAAAAGTTGTTTCAGCCTTTGTTAAAAGAGTGTGAAATACTATTTACACTTTAATGTGCAGACATAATGTCATTTATCTTCAACTAATGAATACCTAATATATTATCATGATATATTTGTTGAAATGAATGTGCGATCAATAAAAAAGATGTCAGTTTGCGTTTGTTTATTGATTAGGCCGCCTGCCCAGTTTTTAGATAATATTTTATTAATTTATGATTAGGAATAAAAATAATTAAAACAAAAAAATATTAGTTTTATTTTTTCCATTTAAATGACCTCAGCATATGTAACTACTGCATTCAAAGTAAGAGAATATCATTATTATAAAGGCAAATTATTTATTTTGGAAAATAAATACTCATAGTTGTAACTTTTCAGCGACAAGTTTTACCATAAGATATGCTAAATATGGACCATTTTTACACTCTCCTGTAACCTTATTACTATAATTCATTTCTTTGAGGCATAAACTATTAAAAACCCTGGTCATTAAATATTATACTTACTGTTCACATTAAGCCAAATGGCCCTAACAAACTGAGCAATTCCCTTTCGTTTTTATTATTGTTTTTTTTTCAATAAAACGTTAATACTTTTATTATTGCGAAAACGACAAGCAATAATAGGGTTAACATTTACGAACGTTTCATTCATCGTCTAAATAGACTAGAGGTTTCAAGACCGCTTGCCGTGCCTATGAGTGGGAGTTCAAATCATAGGCACGAAATGTGCTTTTTGTTCATTATAATTATTATTTTAATATATTTTTCTATTTTGTTTTAGTAACTATTTATAAAGAATTTAAAAATAAAGAAAAATAAAATACCTTAATAATCATATAATATATATTTATTTTTTACTTAATAATCATATTATTGCTATTATTTAACAAAACTATGATCTTATTTTACAACAAAGATTTATTTTGATTTGATAATTTTATTTACAGTTATCATAATATACTATTTTGCCAACTGACACAATTGGGTTCCTAGACAAGTGGCATCCTATTAACGTAAACGATAAATTAGTAAGCGGTAGAAATATTTTAGATTGACATAACCTAACGAAATGTCACGTGACCTGTCATGTCGTCTCAGTATACAAATTTGACATTTGACAGTCTGACAAGTGATATCGAAATAGACAAGTTTTGAAGCGTTTGCAACTTGTCTAGGAACTAGAATTTACTTTTGGCAGGATTACAATCATGAGCATAATAAGTGAATAAACATGTTATCAATAGATAATCAAATAACATCTCTTATTAGCTCATGATATCTACTTAGAATATTTTGCTATACAAAGTAAAATAGTGGAATCAAATGAGTTAAATGTCTTCGTTGTTTATTTTGTTGCCATACTTAATTAATATAACTGCTATTTCTGGGCAAATCGCAATCGTTCTCTTCGATGTTCTTCTGTTAGACATATTTTGCAGGTCGATAACTGTGAATGTTCGCTGCGTGTAAATGTCTTCGAACCGTGGACAGAGATATTCCATGCCGTTGCGAACTGTAATGAGTGGATGTAAACGGCGGTGTAGTGTGAACCTTAACAATATCCCGAAGATGGATTATTATTCAGATTGGTCCGTATAGATCCCAGTAGTTCTCCGACCCATGGACATTGTCTTAACATCGCCGGTTTCTTTAAATCTGCGCACCCATAAGCGCACCGTTTGTCTCTGTATAGAAAAAAATGGTTTTAAATAAGTTATTAAATACCACACACAAGATACCGCAAATAGCTCAACAAGAAAAAAATCGGAGAACACAATTAATATTATAATGAACTTACTGCTATGCCAAGCTGTCTCGCAATTCCTTTTATGCTCACATTTTGTTCACACAGAACAACTACAATTTTAGTTCTCATAAAATCATAAATCATTTTAAAAATTAATGGATAAATCGTAGTCGTTTACTCTTCGCCGTTTTAAGTGAACTTATACATCAAACGTTGTAGTTATAACTTGAGGGTATGGATTAATTTTATAAAGACAACGTAAGTAAGTAAAATTAATGGATACCCTCAAATTATAACATCTATCGATTAGACATCCCCACCTAAAGATAAAATTACTCAGACCATAGTAGATAACAATTTCAACGCAATTCATATGGGCTCGCTGGCTAGTTCGTCAAACTGCCGGTATGACGACGTTCGGTGATGCGATGGTTCGAATCTGAGTCGAAACAATGGGTTCTTTTTGAAGTATTCTTAAGATTATTTGTAAGGAATTTAATGTGTAACATTTTAAAACTTGAGGGGTTAGCACATACTGACGCTGTCTGTACCTATAATCGTATATATGCAAGCATATTTTTAACTTCGTTTACATATTTTATTATCCTGAACGTATCTTTTTTCAAACAAAAAGGTTACCACTACGTTCGCGCTCCAGCAGCGCTCCGCGCTCCTGCAACTGCTCCAATGGATACGTCGCGCGCACTTCTGCATGCGCTCCCCTTTGACACACTGCGCTCCCCTTTGTGTTCGCGCTAAAAACCGTCACGAGTCGGAGCGCCTGCCGCGGAGCGTGCAATGTTGCACGCTCCGTGTTCGCGCACGTACCCACTACCGGGAGCAGTTGCAGGAGCGCGGAGCGCTGCTGGAGCGCGAACATAATGGATACCCACTTTTAAACTCATAAGTGGGAACACTTATTGTGACGGACGGGAAACTACGGAACCCTACACTGAGCGTGGCCCGACACGCTCTTGGCCGGTTTTTTTTTTAATGTTAATTCTCTTCAGTCTCATAAAAGCACCTAATTTAAGCTTATACATTATTATGAAGCGTCGTGGGGCCCTGGTGACTTGTACTACAGGCGTTGATTGCAATGCGTATCAAGCACCAGTCTCTCTCAAATGTAAACTCATACTTAAGCTAGTTTTAAGCACTGATACTATACATTTGTGAAGAGAAAATAAATAAACTTATTATTATTAAACTGATATAAACCAAGCGATCACTCCCGGCATATACATGACTGTTAAAACTTCAGCTTCCATCGAAAAACAACTTGACTTGACTTTACCTTTAAACTGGCATTTTAGGGAAAGTCTGTTAAATATTAAGTTTAAAGAGATTTTAAAGATAACTAAACAGTACCATAAACAAGTAACAGTACCATATATAGGTACCATACCATTCTCAATTTGTTTCATCCACTAAGTAAAATACGTAACTTCAAACGTGTTGAAAGTTGATCTTATCCCGCATTGGAGTTTACTAATTAACTAATAAGTACAAGCAAATATGTGAGACACGATTAGAAATAAGCTCACAACACTTGTGAACAACATTCGACATCACAGAGAGAAATGTCGCTCAGTAAACCGGTAAAGTTCTCAAGGATAACATTATTCAATCTTATTTCGATTTTAAAAAGATCTCTTTGAAAACTTGTGAGTCAAAGTAAAATCTTATTCCGCGCACAATGTCATAGCAAGCACCTCGGTGCACGCAGCGCGATATTTCCGCAGACGCGACACTTCGCTATCCGCGGATAAGCCGTCGCGTTCGATACGCGCCGCCGCCGCCGTCGTCGTGAGATATATCCCGCTATTCGTCTCCCGACTGCGGCGCGGCGGCGCTTGTGTGCATGCTCTCAAATAAGTCGCGACTCATTCCCCTACTTTGAATATATGTATATGTAAGTATGCATAGGTATAGCAATATAGCATGTAAGTTTATATGGAGCTCGCAGTTTTATAGCAATTTGGATTACAACAATATTATAAAGAAACTCTGTTGTAAAAGGAGACTGACTACGTAACAATAATACATACTTAATTCTGGCAGATAGAATATGTGTCTTATAGTCCGTAGTTTAGTTTGACGATACTCTCGAACTCTGATATTCAGTTTAGAAGGTGTCACTTGTGGATGGAATGGTGCTGGTATTAAGTCGACGTCATGATTATTCATAATCCCATAGTTCCGCACCGGCACGAGCCCGGCTGCCGCGGCAGCCGGGCTCGCAGCTCGCACTCGCTTCACAACAATCATTTATCTTCGTGTCACTACACGAGCACAGCTCGGCGTTCTATAATATTCGTCTGACGTAACAGTCGCAAATATTAGGAAGATATAAAAGAAAAAAAATCTCATGTTTTGGGGATCAGTTATTAGCAGGTAGTTCAACATTCCTCGTGGACTATCATGGTCTCATTACTAATGACCAGTTAATAAAATAAATAAGCATCTGTAGCATATTATATCGGCGGCTGACGAAAGTCTCTGCGGCGATAATTAGCGGCTCCCCGCGGGCGTGTCCATTATTAGCTGACTGCGAAGCCCCCCTGCTACACACACACACACTCTCGTAATAACTGCTATAAAGAACTGCTTGAAGTTACGCTTACCTACTCGACCAGCTCAATGTATATGTAGATACCACCTCCTGTGGAATGTATAGGCACAGAATATTATGTGTTCCTTATTATGTGTTCCATATTATGTGTTCCTGGTAACTTTACAGCTCATTTCAACAGAAGCTTGATATAGGTGCTCGCCTTGCTATATTTCCTTTTTATCTTGACTGTAGAACAATGCCATTCCATTCCTGAAACCTCAGCAGGAATACGTCTTTATATTTCCAGTTATATTGTGGTGAGTTCAACTACATTTATCGATGGCAATATTGCGGTAGAAAACAATAAAGCGTGCACCAACTCAATAATTCCACAGGACGTGATTTTTTGAGCGTCTGCCAACGTGAGCGCCGGCCGCGGCGTGCCGCGTATCACGCAGTAAGCAGCTGCCGAAGATCCAGTCTTCATGATGAATGTTGACGCGCCACGTATCATAAGCATCTATTGAAACAAAATATAGTATCAATATTACCTAAGTAATAGCAAACATTTGACGTCGTTTCACCACAAAAGCGACATTAATGTTTGAGTTTGTGACCGTGAGGAAGGAACCTTCTGTCCCTTCTTATTTCACGGTTTTACGACCACAGTCGCGCAACGTCGCTTGAAAGGAAGCCAAATATAAATGGAGGTAAGTATATTATTAATAGTTAGCCGGACCCGCCAGCGGTTATAAAGAAAATCGTTCGGGAAGCGGGGAAGCGAAATTGCCGTCCGATTGAAATTCGAGTCGAGTAGGAAAATCTAGAAGAATAGCCGCCGTAACCACTACCACGAGACTTTATTACACTAACCGTGAAATATGTACAGACAGGAGCGCGTCGTGCACCTACCGACCGCATCACTGACCCCGAGCTCACTAAGTCTAGGTGTAATATGTGCCAATAGGAGCGCGTCGCACGCGTGTACCTACCGCATCACTGACCCTGATCTTACTAGGTGTAATATGTGCCGACAGAAGGTTTTTTATATATCAATGCGACAGAAGCTCTTCGTGCACCTACCGCATCACTTCTTCTTGTTCTCCATAGGTACAGTTCGTGTCACGTAAGAAGAGACTTGACCCCGCCACCCCCGCCTCTTTCCGCCGCCCGAGGCCGCCCCGATGACGCCCGGTGCGGGACGGGGACCGGGCGCCATCGGGGCGGCGGAAAGAGGCGGGGTCAAGTCTCTTCATACGTGGCACGAACTGTACCTACGCTTTGGAATGGGCAACTAGCTTCATATTTCCTGACAGACCTACTTCTTGGAAATTCAAAAATGCCTGTAAAAGGTTTAATTGAAATAAATGCTTTGAGTTTGAGTATGACTGACCCCGAGCTCACAAGGTGTAATGTGCCGACAGGAGTGCACCTACCGCTTCACTGACCCCGAGTTCACTAGGTGTATGATAACTATAGTATTAGGACTTTTGCCGTGATTCCGTGAACAATTGTGACTTAAACGGAGCAAGTTTTATAGCATATCCATAATCACTGAGCATGAAACAATGCCTCTCTCAGTTAAGGCCAGGACTCTCGGAAATCTCGGAATCGACCTATTTTTGATTCAACATTAAACAATCAAATATTCTTTGTTTTAATCTGAAATAATAAATAAAACAAACGGGGTGAGCTAAATAAAACCGTTTAAAAAATATATGGCATAGTTGAACTAACATTCTTGATTATTCTATGGTTCAAAACACGATATTTACAACTTCACTCGATCATAACAAATCGCAAACAAATCGAAAACAGCGAAGTTTTTAATCGTTTTTCAAGTCGTATTTGAAGTAGACTTAACTTTTACTCGCAAAAAATATATAAAAAAATAGACAATGATGTATAGAAGAATATTCTATGGTTAATTTTTCTCAAAACAGATTTTTATTGTCTTAACAAGATATAATCTAAAAAGGCGGCCTGCGCGCTTCACTTCAGTAGCCCGCCGGGCGTTACCGAGGTAGGACCTGTGTCGATTTTGCTGGCTCGCCGCGTTCCCGCTAATCGATCGAAATATACGTTATTATTATTGTTAATTTCCGTGTTTGTGTATTAGTTTCAAAAATCAGTCTGTAAATGTTGTTTAGGTTCTAGTATTAATTATAATTAAACTAAATATTAGTTTGTTATAATATAATTTTTATCATCTCAGTGTTATCATTTCAGTGGATTCGGTGGACTGTTATATCAATTACAGTCCACCGGAATGAAATGTATCTCCGAAATGATAAAACCATAAAGTTTTAAAGATCCTTGAGTCAAATACAAAGTCATAGTTTTGTAATGTACTTTTACCTAGAGTGTAGATTAGATTATTCGGGTGTATTTGTTGTGTGTAATATTTGTGTTTAAAATATATAATACATTAATAAACATTACATTAATATCATTCTTTGAGGTTATTGTAACCTCAAAGAATGATATATGTAATACTAATACTGCTACTAATCTGTATATTAATGATGATATTAAAATAACTGTGTACTGTCCTAAGCTGTCTCAGTATTTATCTAAAATTTGTGGAAATCAAACCTAACAAATTACGGAACCCTGGCTGCCCGGCACGGTTGTTCTTAGCTGTATCATTTCGGTGGATTTATTTCATTCCGGTGCACAGTTTATCATTTCGGTGGTGTTTTTTATCATTTCGGTGGTGTTTTTTATCATTTCGGTAGACACTTTTCATTTCAGTGGACTCTTAAAAATTCATCCTTAAATATTTATGTGGTGGATTACGGCCCACTCCCTCTCACTGAGAGGAGGCCTGTGTCCCAGCAGTGGGAACATTATAGGCTGATGATGATGATGATGATGAAATATTTATGTAAGTTTTGATGAAATTTGATGTCCACTCACGCACAATGTTATAAAATAGGCTAAAGTTTTATTTGTCACTAAAAAGGGATTTTTTTATTTCAATACTATCTACATAAGATAGCATTGAAATAAAAAAATCCCACCGAAATGACAAGTAAAAATCTCTTGTTGAAATTCACCCTTATTATCTATCTACATATCTGATTGCGCGGCTGTTGGTTGTCCAGTGCATGGGAGACGGAAATGTGTACCTATGTATTGCTGCTGCCTCCGGGCTGTGCAAGGCCTCACTGTATAATAAAAGCTATATAGCAAGCCAGCTGCTAAGATCATTGTTTATCTTGTGTTTAAGGCCAGGATCTTCGAGCGTAGTAGGCATTTAGCGTTACCTCCGTCCTCGCGTGGCAAATGCCGCGAAAGCGCAGTTTGAATGAACTCGCTGACCCCTGTCACGGTTATTTTTATAAGTAATAGTATTGTGAATCGGCCCTATTCTTGAAATATAGGGCTGCTCGTCTACAGTATTTTAATTTCATCATCCTACTTTAGCTTCTTTCTACAGTGATTGTAAATATTATATTTTTAACCGACGCGACTTTAAAAAAGGCGGAGGTTCTCAATTCGGATATTTCTATTTTTTTATGTATGTTAGGGCATAACTCCATCGTAAATAGACAGAATTGCAATTTTTTTTTTTAAGTGAAAACTTCTTTAGCATCGTTGTGATTTGAAAATTTTATGAACGAAAAAGCAACAGTAAAAAGAGACATAAGATTTAACGTGGGAGAAAATGAGATAGGAAGCATTATACAGTGTTTTTGTTTTTTATTATTACAAATGACATCACATTTAATCCTACGCTACTAATTTGTGATGATGATGACGAGGATGATGGTGATGGCGATGGCAATGGCGATGGTGATGGTGATGGTGATGGCGATGGTGATGGCGATGGCGATGATGATGATAGCGATGGTGATGGCGATGGTGATGGCGATGGCGATGGTGATGGTGATGGCGATGGTGGTGGCGATGGCGATGATGATGATGATGCGATGGCTATGGCGATGGTGATGGTGATGGCGATGGTGATGGCGATGATGATGATGGCGATGGTGATGGCGATGATGATGATGGTGATGGTGATGGCGATGGTGATGGCGATGGTGATGGTGATGGCGATGATGATGGTGATGGCGATGGTGATGGCGATGATGATGATGCGATGGCTATGGTGATGGTGATGGTGATGGCGATGGTGATGGCGATGGTGATGGCGATGATGGCGACTGTATAATGCTTCCTATCTCATTTTCTCCCACGTTAAATCTTATGAATTTACGTGTCTCTTTTTACTGTCGCTTTTTCGTTTCATACACTTTCAAATCACAACGATGCTAAAGAACATCCATCCATCCATCCATCCATCCATCCATCCATCCATTCATCACCATCACCATCACCATCACCATCGCCATCGCCATCACCATCGCCATCGCCATCGTCATCACCATCGCCATCGCCATCACCATCATCGTCATCGTCATCTTCATTGTCATCGTCATCGTCATCGTCATCGTCATCGTCACAAATTAGTAGATATAATATTTTACCTATACAATCACAAAACTAGAAACTCAAACTCAAAAAACTCAAATTTTGCAATTGAATATAAACCTTATTCCGTTGTGGTAAAGTTGCTAGTACTGTGACGAAAGCAAGAGAACCTATACAACTACAATATTATTCTGTCGCGTCGTCTTATAAGTGGTCGTCTTATAAATACGTAAAAAAATAATAATCAAACTTACCTTATTTTTTTTAAGCTTTGCAGTTCAATGCTGATAATTTTTTTTTCTTTCTTCTGTTTTTATTCCCCATAATTTAATCTTAATTATCACTATATATTACAACTATATTATAACAAACTAATATTTAGTTTAATTATTAATACTAGAACCTAAACAATATTTACAGACTGATTTTTGAAACTAAGACACAAACACGGAAATTAACAATAATAATATAACGTATATAGGAAAAGGTAAAGTGTGTGTCATTATTATCAGGCATATCTTAATTACTGTGGGCGTACTAAGTGGGTAGTGTTGGTTAATGCGCAATAAAAACACGGTTTGCACTTCACATCAGATTATAATTTCATGAACAATTTAATTAGCAAATCAAGCACTATAGGTACACGATACAACCAGATACGAACGCGATATAGTTTCTGAGCACATGATGTCCGTACAATGTCCAATGGTCAAGTCCCCTGCCGCTTCGTTGCTCGCTCTTTTATACTGGTGTCAAAACAAGTCGAGCAGTGGGGCGGTGGGAGAAGTCAGGTGACGTACTTGTCGGTGGCGTGATCGGTGCATGTGTTGTTATCGACAACGCCGCCGACACGGCCATACTGACGTGCGGACGTCCTCGTGCGCTTACAATTCATACATCTGTAATAAGCATAAATCGTTCGATTATCCTGACCCAAAAATCGTACTTTACAATCTGGACCGGTTTATCTAAACCCTACAGACAGGCTGGTAAGTAGTTCTGGACCGGTCTTCAATGACCCTTCAGATTAAAACTTCTGGACCGGTCTTCATTGACCCTTCAGATTAACAAGTTCTGGTCCGGCTACACGCCCTACAGATTAACAAGTTCTGGTCCGGCTACAAGCCCTTCAGAATTTATTTTATCTTATTTTGGCTAGTCCGGAATATTATTATTCCCTATAGCCGATTTATCATTGGACCGGTTTAACCCTACAATGATTATTGCAATTTAACTGTTATCATTAGTTTTATGGACATCAGCTCGCGTTACTATTGATCGGTTCCGAATAAACGGACATAAAGTGCAACTTGTGCCCCGTCATACACTTTCCGGGGTGGAAAATCCTCATGGATGTCCTCCGCCACGGGGCGGGCGGAGGGGTCTGTCAGACTCTTACTGACTAAAAACCACCCCGGTGTTCCATCTCACACCTACGCCAGGGGTCGCGGGAACGTACGATGCTTCCGTAACGTACGTTCACCGTGACACGCCAGAGCCAAGACTGTCTCGTTACACCACTGCGCGCTCTCTTCCACTCCACACGAACTCAGGCTAGACTCTGTCGAGCGCCGCCGGGTGACACTGGCGCTCAGAATAGTCAATGAATGACGCCGACACGACCATCTTGCTCGCACACATTCTCGTGTGTTAATCTGCAAAGAAACATACCCCGCAAAGTATCACATAGTTCGGTCACTTCTGACCACATTTAATAAAAACAATAACAATCATTGATAATAAAAGATTCGGTCGGTGGTTCGTCTTAGGGGCGGTTCCTCTAAGCCTTGGTAATAGATCACATACAACGCTCATGACCCGGCTGCCGCAGCATCTAGTGACACCTTTGCCACCCATGTAGTCATCACCTCAAGTGATACGACCAACACACATCACATCCCATATAGTCTACGACTCCCAGTCTCCTTTGAGAGCCCATCGCTCCCTGAACAACTCACAAGCGAGTTGCAGTTACGACTACAGACAAGTACGTACAGTGCGACCTAGCCATGGTATGTGCTCTACTACTCGGTGAAGGAACTATCCTCACCGCCTTCTACGTTTAACACGTTAGGAACACTACTTAGAGGCATCTTTCGTATGCGATCGTGAGCATACTAGTCAGTTCGGTTAGAATTTAAAGCTTATGACGTATAGCGATCACTTGTCAAAACTTCCACAACCTTAAATGGACCTCTGAACTTCCGATCTAGATTAGTCTGATAATCTGATTTCACTCTTCGTTTTATAATAACACAAAATAGCCTACCCAAAATAATACTTTGCAAGTAAATGTCGTGTAGTAATGAAATAAAATCTCAAGTTGTGGCTCGCTATTCGCAACGCTTCTTATGATTTGTTTTGTGCTGAAAACACGCGTTTAACCAATACCAGTCAACGCAATAACATTATTAACTCGTTTGGCACTTAAATTGGCTGCACAATTCGTTTTACTAACGAGCATTCAAAACCATAATTTTAAACAAAACAATGATACAGCTCACCTTTGTTCTAACTTGCCTGAGCGTAGTTGTACGACGCAAACATCCACTCGCCGTTGCTGCTTGCAGCGCGTGCTCCACCTCCATCATCTGCTTGGCTGCCACTTCTCGTGCACCGGGTCACGACATGTCCAGGATTCCCTCACTTGCAGCACACGAAGGGCTTCACCGAAGGCTGCGGGCTGCTTGGCTCGATTCTTGAAGTCACCCAACGTCACTGGTAGCTCCACGTTACGTCCTTCGTACTATTTACGATAGCCACGTTGATACTGCTTCCTTTGTGCGCCTTAATGACGGCCACAAGTTGACCTCCTTGCAGTGAATTTTCAGCAAATCACAAATCAGCTGTAGTATTGTGTGCGGTTACGTTTGCACACGCGTCCTATCGCGTTTTCTAATTACGGGAACACTTTTTTTCCTAACATGGCGGTAGGGCGCAACTGGCGCGTCACTGGGCAAAGGTATTTCGGCATACAGCCTATGCCCAAAACTATATTCACTATGATCGCGCATCCGTATCTGGCTTGTCTGGGTTCAACTCTAACAGGTCCACACGATTATTTAATAAGCGTTCGCAGTTTGCACTTTGTTTTTTTTAAAATGTCAACGGTCACTTTCACTTTTAGCGTTTTCATTTTGCGCATGAATCAACACGAATCCCACTTCTGATATAGGAAAAGGTAAAGTGTGTGTCATTATTATCAGGCATATCTTAATTACTGTGGGCGTACTAAGTGGGTAGTGTTGTGTTTACGTCAAAAAATATCGTTTCTATATACAGTATATAGGTACCTACTTAGATGTTAGTTATCTGAAGGTTTGTAGTATGAAGCTAGTTGCAAAATAAACTCATTTAAGAAAGGACGTCTTTCAATCACATCTATTCATCATCAAGCAAATTTAAACCTTAACACCTAGTAAACATGGTCCAAACGAACCGGATTAATTAATAAAAAGCAATTTGAATAGAAACGCTCGGGCCACCATCTGGCGCCTGGAATACAATAGGTGACGTAGGCCGGTCGAGAGATAAGGAAGTTTTTTACGTACCGAGGACTCACGTGTGGCGTGTATTTAGAAGAAATTAACTTTATAACGTGTTATTTTACGAACTTAATAAAGTGTTGTGTACGCAAATAAACATTGAAAATGACTGCTGTGACATTGGAACAAAGTGTATTGCTGGCGGCTTTGGAGGATACTGCTAATGTTTTGCAAAAAGCGCAAATTAACTTCAAGAAATGTGCTAAAGTCAAGTTAACTAAGGGTTATGCAAAGGCGCGCTTAGAATGCATTGAGGAATATTGGCAGAATTTTACGAAGATTCATCGAGAGCTAATTAAGTGTACACCACGCGAACAACGCGGTGTATTGCCTTACTTTCTCAATGAAGAATTTTATAAATATGAGGAACTATATGTATCTTTAAAGGCTGAATTGTTAGATCTATTGAACAAATCACTACTGGGTCAACCAGTCAATAATGAAGATCAGTTAAATGAATCTGGTGTTGCAGCAGGCTTATCGAGTGTGAAGTTACCACGTATACAGTTACCATCTTTCTCTGGCAAGTATGAAGAATTCCCTACATATGAAGACTTGTTTACCACTCTCGTACACAATAATAATGCGTTATCAAAGGTTCAAAAACTACATTACCTGAAGACAAGTGTTACGGGAGAGGCGGAAGCATTGTTACGGCAAATACAAATTACAGAAAGTAATTATACACAAGCTTGGGAATTAATAAAAAGTCGTTACGGCAATATACGAGTATTAAGAACCTCTCTTTTTAAACGGCTTTTTTACCAGAAACGGGTAGCCAACCAAGCTGCTCCTATGATCAAACTTTTGGTAGATACAACCTCTGAGTGCCTTCATGGTTTGGAAAATACCGGACTAGCTATTGATGAGTGGGATCCATTCCTGGAGTTTCTTGTCATGCAGAAGTTAGACAATCTTACTCACAAAGAATGGGAAGAATTCGCATACAAGGACAACACCGATGACGTACCTAAATGGGCCACTTTGAAAGGTTTTTTAGAAAGCAAATTTCGCACGCTGGAATTAATTACACCTGAAACAATGAAGGAGAGAGGGGGAAATAAGCCCAAGTCATTTCATGCCGCCACCAGTGAAGAAGATAAACCTGAACGTGAGAAAGCTTGTGCCTACTGCAAGGGTGATCATTTTATTCACACCTGCAAGGAGTTTGTCAAGTTATCGGTCGCAGATAGACACAATGCTGCACTAAAGAACAAGCTATGCTTCAACTGCCTCATACCTTACCACGCCGTTTCTCGATGCAAACACAAGACGCCCTGTAGAATCTGTAAGAAGAAGCATCACTCCCTCCTACACCAAGACCGGTCGAAACCAACTGAAGAGAAGAACACTTCGGCTGAGACAAGCGTTGCCTCTCAGACTGAAGACGCTACTGAAACAAAAATTGCAGCCCACTATTCTAGAAAACAGCAGCCTGGTCAACAAGTTTTGTTAGCCACAGCACTGGTAGATGTCATTTCAAGTTCCGGAGAATCATATGTCTGCCGTGCACTCATTGACCAGGGCTCTGAAGCCTCCTTTGTCACAGCTAGAATAGTGGAGTTATTAGGGTTGAAGAAAACTGAAGTCAGTAGTATAGTCAGTGGTATTGGCGAAGAAAAGCAATCCATCAAGCATAAGGTATTTTTCCACCTACTATCAAGCTCAAGGGAACCTATTGAAGTTAAGGCCTACGTAATGAAGTCGATTTCATCAAGATTACCCTCTAAGTCCATGAAGATAAACAAGGCCGAATTACAACCCTTGACGTTGGCTGATCCAAAGTTTAGCATACCGGGAAAAATTGACATTCTTCTTGGGGCAGACGTTTTCGGAAGAATAATAGAAGAAGGGCTAATACGACTACAAAATGGTCTAGTAGCACAAAAAACATGCTTAGGATGGATTTTGTCGGGTGAAACTAACAAAGGTACAGATCAAGAAGTAATAACTACTCTATTTGTCAAAGAAGAAGAAGACACATTAAAAAGATTTTGGGAGATAGAAACAGATTCTTATACAAAAAGGAAGATTTTAACAAAGGAAGAAGAAGAGTGTGAATCTATTTACAAAAATACAACCGTTAGAGATAAAGAAGGGAATTATGTCGTACAATTACCATTAAAGCAGACTGTTGAAGAAACTATACTAAAAATAGGAGATACAAGACACACAGCGATTCAGAGATTCCAACAATTAGAGCGGAAATTCCAAAGAAACAACGATTTTAAGAAAAAATACAAAATGGTAATTGATGAGTATTTAGAGATGGGACATTTACAAAAATGTGAAGACCAAGATGACAGACATATGCAATACCTTCCTCATCACGCTGTAGTCCGAGAGGACAAAGACACGACGAAGTTACGTGTTGTCTTTGACGCTTCGGCTAGAGGCACCAATGGAAATTCTCTCAACAATTGCATGATGATTGGGCCTGTATTACAGCCTGATTTGCGCAGCCTTGTAATCAATTGGAGGAGACACAAAATATGTGTAATAGCCGATATTATCAAGATGTACCGAATGGTTAAAATGGCTGAACAACACACACCACTACAATGTATTGTGTGGCGAGATGACGCAGACAACTTGAGTACTTATAAACTGAAGACGGTCACATTCGGCACAGCTGCCGCGCCATATCTTGCTGTACGAACACTTCAGCAGTTAGCTGATGACGAAGGCCATGAATGTCCAGAGGCTGCCGCTGCAATAAAGCAATGTTTTTACATGGACGATTTAATGGTCGGCCATGAAAATGTACAAGAAGCTAATATTCTATGTATAAATATAAGAGAAATACTCAAAAGGGGTGGATTTAAAATGCAGAAATGGTCAAGTAATTCAGAAGAAGTATTAAAATTTTTACAAGAAGGAAAAGAAAATACTACAGATCAGTTGGAAATAAAACTAGACAAGATTATAAAAATATTGGGACTAAAGTGGGATAGAAAAGATGATGAATTCATGGTGACAGTTAACTTACCTGTATTGAAGTATCCCATAACGAAGAGATCCATTCTGTCGGACGTGTCTCGATTGTTCGACCCGTTCGGATGGTTGTCGCCTGTTGTTATCATAGCAAAAGTAATCATCCAGAAGTTATGGCTGGATGATGAAGCTCCTTTCGACCTAGTGGAAGAGTGGACAAAATATAGAAATGAATTAACTTACCTGCAATCCATTAGGGTCCCACGTTGGTTTCAAATTACGCCACGAAGTAAGGTAATCCAGCTCCACGGCTTCGCAGATGCTTCGATGACATCATACGCTGCAGTTATTTACCTAAGAGTTGTCGATGAAGACGATGTGGTGCACGTCGTAATGGTAGCATCTCGTACAAAGGTAGCACCTGTAAAACAACTGAGTATCCCCAGACTGGAACTGTGCGCTGCCACGTTACTGGCTGAATTAGTGAAGGATATTACTGCTGCACTCGATATACAAATGAATAATGTCTATGCTTACACCGATTCCATGGTTGTATTGGCATGGTTACAATCTACACCGAGTCGATGGCGCACATTTGTCGCGAATAGAACAGCAGATATTCTCAGAGTCCTAGAAGGCAATAAATGGAGTCACGTACAGTCGGCTGAAAATCCTGCGGACATAGCTACAAGGGGTCTGAAGGCAAGTGAGTTAGCAAATTTCGAGCTGTGGTGGACGGGACCTAATTGGCTTAAGTTTAAAGAAATTAAGAAGGCAACAGAAGAGGTTCCAGAAACTGATCTAGAAATTAAAGTTTCAAGTTACCATACTTTTGTCAATACCTGCGAAGATAAACCTATTTGGGAATGATTTTCTGGCATTTCTAAACTAAAGAGAGTTTTAGCCTACTGTAAGCGATTTATAAATATTAAAAATATAACTAAACAAGAAGATTATTTAACAGTTATGAAATGGAAGATATTTTAGAAAAGACAATTAAATATTATCAAAATCTAGTATATGAAAGGGAAATAGAAAACATTAAGAAAAGGGGGAAGGTTAACACTAAAGGTTCTCTAATTACATTGGTTCCATATTTAGATGATAAAGATATAATAAGAGTTGGAGGCCGACTAAAAAACGCCACACTGCCGGAAACATCAAAACACCCAATAATAATACCTAAAGACGTTTACATTACAAGACTTATAATTCAAGAAGCACACATTAAGACCATGCAGCAAAGATATAAGTGGCATTCCAAGATTCCATCACCCTGTGTTGGTGACATTGTAATAATTAAAGAGGATGACTTACCACCTAATAAATGGCTATTAGGTTGAGTAAAAGTAGTCCATCCTGGGACTGACAATTTGGTTCGAGTGGTCACCATACAATGTAAAGGAGATCATGAATTGAAGAGACCTCTATCAAAATTAATATTTTTGCCACAGGAACATAACAACACATAATTATATAAGTTAAACTTTTGAAGTAATAAGGGTCTGAAGTAGTAATTTTGTACCTTTTAAAGATTCGTTTTGTATACAGTCCAATTGCTCTAATTTTGAATGTTATAATGTAAAACAATTTGTTTTGGTGGGCGGAATGTTTACGCCAAAAAATATCGTTTCTATATACAGTATATAGGTACCTACTTAGATGTTAGTTATCTGAAGGTTTGTAGTATGAAGCTAGTTGCAAAATAAACTCATTTAAGAAAGGACGTCTTTCAATCACATCTATTCATCATCAAGCAAATTTAAACCTTAACACCTAGTAAACATGTTGGTTAATGCGCAGTAGAAACACGGTTTGCACTTCACATCAGATTATAATTTCATGAACAATTTAATCACATTAGCAAATCAAGCACTATAGGTACACGATACAACCAGATACGAACGCGATATAGTTTCTGAGCACATGATGTCCGTACAATGTCCAATGGTCAAGTCCCCTGCCGCTTCGTTGCTCGCTCTTTTATACTGGTGTCAAAACAAGTCGAGCAGTGGGGCGGTGGGAGAAGTCAGGTGACGTACTTGTCGGTGGCGTGATCGGTGCATGTGTTGTTATCGACAACGCCGCCGACATATATTTCGATCGATTAGCGGGAACGCGGCGAGCCAGCAAAAGCGACACAGGTCCTACCTCGGTAACGCCCGGCGGGCTACTGAAGTGAAGCGCGCAGGCCGCCTTTTTAGATTATATCTTGTTAAGACAATAAAAATCAGTTTTGAGAAAAATTAACCGTTGAATGTTCTACTATACATCATTGCCTATTTTTTGATATATTTTTTGCGAGTAAAAGTTAAGTCTACTTCAAATGCGACTTGAAAAACGATTAAAAACTTCGCTGTTTTCGATTTGTTTGCGATTTTTTATGATCGAGTGAAGTTGTAAATATCGTGTTTTGAACCGTTGAATAATCAAGAATGTTAGTTAAACTATACCATATATTTTTTTCAGATTAAAACAAAGAATATTTGATTGTTTAATGTTGAATCAAAAATAGGTCGATTCCGAGATTTCCGAGAGCCCTGGGCCTAGCGCGCACCACGATTTTTATCGTGCGATAATTTTGTCGCAGGAATGCTACGTATGAGTTAGTAAGTAGTGCGCGCACATTAGATTTATTATCACACACAACGATCTTTAAATTGTGAGGACAAGCGTGCACCACGATTTTACTTTTTGCGACACGATTTTAGAATCGCGCTGTGAAATATCGTAGAAAGTAGGTACAGTGCAGTCATTGCTCAGTCTTACCATGGATGCGGTACAAGTTGCTTGTTCGATACTTCGGAGGAAAAGAAGAAAAAAGAAAACAAATCGTCAATACTGGACTCATCCTTTTAAAGCGGATTGATTTATTAAGGGTTTATTTTATCAGAAACACAATGATCTTCGGCTATATCCCAAAAAATTCAATGACTATTATAGAATGAAAATTCAAACATTTGACAGATAACTGACGGCCAGACTTCTACGGCCAAGCTTTACGTCCTGGCTGAAGGCAGGTCCTCTAACATCGCTGCACGCGTAGCTGAACTGTGCGCTGCATGCGTAGCTAAACTGTGCGCTGCACGTACAACTGGTCCGCGCGCTACCGGCGACCTGCTGCCGCCGCTGTCGGTGGCCTGACCGGGCTTCTGCACCTGTGCCGGCAAGCCCTGCTCCCCGGTGTCCAAGCTTCTGCGTTCCGTGAACCAAGGATGGTACCTTTCCTATCTTACACATGCTGGTGCTCAGAACGATAAGTGTGTCCTTACCCCTGGCCTACTACTACCTATCTAATGTAAATAATTACACGTATGAACCTCGCCTCTGTATTTCTTTTAACTCTAATCTATCAGCTAACCTGCCCGCGAAGCCCCAGCCGTTACAGTGGCGCCCAACGTTTACAAGCCTACCTGCAGGCTTAGCCAAGTTGACAATCTACAATCGTTATCGCTAGAAAAACTAATCAAATGTATAGGAATGACATCATTTCAACGTTAAGTCACGTGGTCAGAGCAAACGAATAGAAAATTCGTAGCCAAGTTTACTCGTTCAAAATGATAGAATGAAATGTTATCGTTTCTACAACGTTGATCGCTACATCCCATACAAATGGCAGCCAAGTTACAGTTTTGACAAGCGCTTACGAAACGATGTCGTAGTTTATGTACGCTAGCTAAGCGATCGCCGAGACCCAATAGTAAACGATAAAAAAATGGCGTCTATTATGATCAGCTGTGCAAAGACCGAGAAGTGTTTTGTTTAGTTACAATAATTTTGGACTATATTTACCATTTAGCAATTAAAATGCATACTTTAAATATGTTGTGGTGCGCTAATAATGAAGAAGAGTGGTTTAGGCGCCAAAAAATTTTTAAATGTGAATGCAAAGTTTGGTGGAGCTACACATGATTCACATACTTATATAGTCTTCTAGTAGAGTTGAATCATAATTATATGCGTGAACTTCATCAAAATAATGAAAAAGTATGGCTATTAGGTAGGTATTCATAATAGTAAAAAGATCTAATCTATAGGAGTTTTCCTGTGTTTTGTCTACAGAAACTAATTTTTCAGGTGACTCTGGATATCCACAACGCCCTTGGCTTATGATACCTATCCTCAACACAGTTCAAGGTTCTGTTGAAGAACGATACACTCAAAAGCATGTGCAAGCCCGTAACTGCATTGAGCGCTGTTTTGGATTACTCAAAGCACAGTGGAGATGTTTGCTTAGAGACAGGGTTCTTCACTATCATCCTCATGTAGCTAGCAATATTACAATGGCCTGTTGTGTGTTACACAACATAGCTTTGAAAGCTGGCTTACCAGCACTTCCTGCTGCACATGACGATGGGGATGATATAACCATGCAAGATACCACACCCACTGTGACTGAGGGTAGCCAAAGTGAATTAATCCAAGGAAGAGCCATGCTGAGATGTTTATTGAATAGGTTATAGTAAGATTATTCTGTCTTGTAATGTTAATAACTTTGCATACCTAGTATTGTATACAATCAAGTATTTCCTAGTTTAACAGACAGCTGTGCTGCTGGGGAGTTTGTTGCGCTACTTCTTCTCCCCAGCGAAAGCACTAGGAAGTGGTGAAGGGCGGGCGTTTTGGGCGACTGTCTTTTGTAATTTTGACGTTCGAAATGTGCTGATTCTCAGCCTAGATTAAATAAAAGACTTTTGATTTTGATTCAATAAGTATATTATTGTTTTTACTAAAACACTGACATTCATAATAAATTGGTAGTGGCGTGCACGGTAGGTAAGAAGGAGGAACTTTTAAGTTACTTATCCAATACTTTGTATTTACAATTTATTCAATACCTACATTTTAGATATTATATTTTACTTTACATAAGAATCAATTTCCTACAGTTATATATAAATATTGGTTTCATTCTTACATTTTAAGTCTAAATTAAAATAGGTTTTGTTTTAATACTACAAAAAGATCAATTATTATACTATTAAGGGGGAAGCGCTAAGGTAGCTCGCGAAATTCATATTTTCTTACGATTTTTGCAATTTGCAGCTTAGTGTCTGGGTGTACGTTGATTAAAATATGATTAGCGACTGTAACAAATATGTATTTACAGAATAATAATCATTAGAATCAGTAATACAACTTGTTAAGTTAGTATAATCCTAAATGTCAAGATTTCATGAAATAGTCATTCAATAGACTTACTTGGTCTAAGGTTTGTTTTGATGACTTTAATGATTATAATTCTGTAAATACATATTTGTTACGGTTGCGAATCATAATTTAATCAACTTACAACAATACTGACCAGCAAATTACAAAAACCGTAAGAAAAATTGAATCTCGCGGGCTACCCTGGCGCTTTTACCTTAACAATGCTAAACAATTTGTACATATAAAATTTAGAGAAGGAAAAAGTAAACTGGATTAGAATAGCAAACAATTGAAATAAAAAATTAATTGTTACTCTGATATTGTAGGCAATTTGAAATTGTTCATAGCCCTCAGCTGAGATCACTATCACTACTTTAGACTATCTGTCGAAGGTAGTGATGATGGTCTCAACTGTGGTAAAATTTCTATCAAATTGTCTACAGTACCAGCTAAACGACTTAAAATTTGATTTCGGTTTTCTTCCATTTCAATTCTTCGCGATTCCAATCGCAACCTTTCCATCTCCCTCTCGTGATAATTTTTTTCCCGGTATGCCTCTAGTTGTAGCCGGCGATGCTCGACAGCCACGAACTCGCTCGTAGCCCGTTCGAAGGGCGTTTGTATTCGCCGCGTGCGCGCTCGAAGCAGCCCGTGGCGCCGCGGCGTGGAAGTGGTGGGCGACGGGCTTGCGCGATGCCGCCGCCGCTGCGGAGCCCCCCGTGACGTGGACGCGGTAGCTGGCGACGTTGCTGACGGCATCGGCGCGGACGCAGGGCGGCGGCGTTAGCACTAGCGGTGGGGGATGGCGTGGAAGTTCTCCAGAGGGAGTAGGTGGCAGTGAAGGTCGGGCGGTAGATGCTGGTGTTGCTGAGAATAAATAATTACAGTCATTATTAAAATGTGCCCAAATGAATTATTTAGCCAAAACATTGTATATTTAAAAAAAAGTACCTTGTATATAATCAGAAGGAATAAAATCCAACATAATTTCATCTGTGGCAGAAATTTGGGATGGACAGACAGTATGCACAGAATCTCTGGATGGTGGTGGAAGAGAGTTTCTCTCTGATGGCGGGGCCTGAAAAATATGAAGAATTTAAATTAGAAAAATTACACTTGTTTATAAAAGAAAATATAATAATAAGCAAAGAAAACAAACTAACATCAAAGCCTCTCTCCTCAATTCCAGCTTGACCAATGACAGCAGTCAAACCCATTATGCCCAACACTCTTCTGAAGCAGTGAGAGTTGTGTCTGATGCTTGGACCACCACCAGTACCAGAAGCCTCAGAACATATTACCAAGGCTTTTTTCTTTGTTTTTGCTTTCCAATCTGCCCACACCTGAACATATTTGTCTGTTAATTTTATCATGAATGTTTTCATCAATCATTTTCTAGTCTATGAAGAGTAGGCTGGTTGTTGTATATACTTGCATCTTGTAGAATACTAAATGTTAATAATAGGAAACCAAATTATTTTACAGTGGTTTGTGTGAGAATCTTACTTTTTTCCATTTGTCCAATGGCTTTCTTACTCCTCCACAAGAGAGTTAATTAACTCTCCTAGTTCCTGCCACAGTCGGTCAGCCTTTATTCGGACTTGGAGACCTTGCTGGGGCCTCGTTAAATCGCCATGGCTAAAACATAAGTTATAAAACTATTTCAGAGAAACAAAGGGTCTATTGATTAAGTAAAGAGTCAAACACGTATCACGTCATTGTTTATGTTTCAAACTTTCGAGTGCCCGAATACCTATGTTAGATTTTTAAATAACAAAGGAAGATATTTACGAAACAACTAACAATTTACGTACCTTTCCATGAATTCCAATAAAGCTGCGAACTGTTCTGGGTTTGCTCGAGATCTAGATTCCATCCTATAAAAGTTATCACTTCATTATTAAGGTATCTTTCATTCATAATATTATGCAGAATCATATTATCATAACGTTTTGAGAAACAGTAATGTTTAAAATTACATTCCACACTGATATAATAATAAACCAAATATAAGAAGAGCTTTACCTTATTTAGCTTACTTTCAAAACACTTAAAAACAATTAATTACCCGCGCACGAAGTACACAACTGTGACTGACGTCGCGTTAGTTTGACGTTTGTAAGAACGCTCACCATAGACTAAAGTATAGGTTTTTTCTAAAAACGTTGTAGAATGAGCGTTCGACTCGGTCGTGTCAACTTGGCTACCAACTTATCGTTTTCTACAATCGTTTACGCCGAGGCGTTAACGATTGTAGAAAGAGATTCGATACGAAACGTTTGTAACTTGGCTAGGCCTGCTGAGCACACACTCGCTAAACATCTTAGCGTTATTGTTTATTCTTGATTTTTTTTTTAACGTAATGTACAACTATACTTCTGTGTTAACTTCCTGATGTGTAACTTAAACAAAATCTAAAAACTTAAACTTGGTGCTGTCTACAGTGTAATGAAAATTATTCTAAACTAGCAGCGCCCCGCGGTTTCACCCGCGTAGGTTCTCAATTCGGATGTTTACATACATATATTTATTTTATGTATGTTCGGGCATAACTCTCTCATAAATAGACGGATTTGTAATTTATTTTTTGTTTATTTTTTATGTATTTAAACTATTCGCACAAAAAACACTGGCACTCCGGTAGTGCCGACAGAAGTGAAAACTTGAACAATTACGAGTGTATTTTGTGAATCGTCTTATAAACAAAACACGCGTGTTAAGGTGTGTTCCTTATTTTATAGGGTTTTTTGCAAATCAGGTATGATGACCAAAGTGACTGGTTTATTCTTCTCGTGAAAGGAATTTATTCAGATTTACAAATAAGCACACAGGATAGACTTCAGTTCGTGGTGTTGGTCGCGGCAGTGCTTCGTTAATCATTTCTAAAGTGGTAACTAGATAAACTAATAAGGAGCCTGTATGAAATTTTACACAATGTTACCTTTGTTCGATTACCATAATGTTTGCAGAGGCGTATTAGAAGAGGACGTAGATGGTACGATTGATATTAGTTACATTTTTACATACTATTGGCCTTGTACATAAAATGTATTTGAGCTCGTCGTCAGTTATATATCCGTGGTTCAGCGCCATCTCGTCGTTGTTGGATGAACTACGTAGTTAGTACGCGAGGCCCTCGTAGTTCTTCCCGATGTGCATAGATGGCGCTGTCTTACGTTTTACGTCTTACGAATTTTCGATCAGGGTCACGTGACCTGACGCGAGTTTAGAAGTTTTTACCCATTCCAAAAAAAGTACACAGCGCCGCTAAAGAAGTTTTCACTTCAAAAAGAAAGGTACCTACAAAGGCGAACTTAAAGCCTTAGGCATTCTCTACCAGTCAACCAAGAGTGGTGAAGAGATTGGATGGCAGTTGCTTTGGTTGAGAGGAATACTGATAAAAAGATCTGTTAAAAAATAGGTAGGTACACAAATACATAAATAGGTTATATACACATACATACTTGTAGGGGACTGTACCTGAACACCACTGCTGGTTACTAGACTTTTTCCTACTATCGGACTATTCTATAAACGCCGTGATCGACGGTGGTAGACTGATTTAATCGTCAAAAAAAGTATCAAAAATAAATAGCATTCGAAATATAAAAAAACACTCTACAAAATACACTAAAAAGTAAACTGTAAAAAAGGTGCATCGCGCACATTCCTTCCCCCAAAGTTAAGCCCTCAGCTTGAGCAGCTTTTTCAAGGGCCTCCTCAGTGTGCCCACTGCAGTCCTGACATCCGCCACTCGGATCACCCCATCGCGGCCCGGGTAAGTCGCTGAGATCCTGGCCAAGAGGGCGCTCTTGGCCAGGAGCCCCTCGGTAGGTTGCCGTCAGCCACCAGGACCAGATCGCCCACAGCCAACTGTGGAACATCGCCTTGCCCTGGTCTGGGAATAAGATTCGGCAAGTACTCTTTAACCCAGCGCTGCCAAAAGTGGTCCACCAGTCTGACCGCTTTGCGCCAGCCGCTTCTTGACACCAGATCTCGGTCCGTCAAGGTTGCTGGAACAGGACGTCCCGACGAAGCTGCAAGGAGAAAATTATTTGGAGTGAGCGCCTCTTCACTGCCGGGCTCTACCGAGACGTGCGTTAGGGGGCGGGAGTTGATGAGCCCTTCCGCTTCTGCCAGCACGGTTTGGAGAACTTCTTCTGTCGGAGCACGTTCGGTGAGGGTCGCTCGGAGTGCCGTCTTCACACTTCTCACCAGTCGCTCCCATACTCCACAAATAAACGGAGATGACGGGGGAATGAGGCGCCAACTGATTTTCTCCGTCGCTGCATATTTCCATAGCTGCGTTCCGGTAGAGTGTACGGAGTTCTTTTCTTGCCCCGATGAAAGCGGTACCATTGTCAGACCAGATCTCAGACGGCGTTCCTCTGCGAGCCACGAAGCGCCGAAGACTCATTACAGCAGAATCCCTCGACAAGCTTCCAACAACGTCCAAGTGGATGGCGCGCACGACTAGGCACGCGTACAAGGCGACCCATCTCTTCTCCCGTCTTCGGCCAATAGATATCTGGACTGGCCCGAAGTAGTCTAGCCCAGTGAATGTAAAAGGGCGCTTGTGGTGAGCTAAACGTGCCTCCGGTAGATTCCCAGTGGGCGGCTGGAATTTCTCAGCTCGGCGAATGCGGCATAGCTGGCAACGGAAGGCAACGGAGCGGACGACGTTCCTTAAGCCGATCAAGTAGAAACTCTGACGAAGCTCGTTGACCACGGTCTCCGTGTTGGCATGGGCGGCTCTGCGGTGATGGTGGTCCACCAATAGCTGGACAGCAGGGTGCTTCCCGTCGAGGACGATGGGATTCTTAGTGGCTTCAGGCACTCCTGAGGCTACGGCGATACGGCTGGACAGGCGTAGGAGGCCCTCTCCATCCACAATCAGCGACAGTCGGAACAGCCGACTGATGCGAGGTATAGGCAGGGGTGGGAGTCTGCTCAGACGCATCATCTCATCGGGAAATGAGTCCAGCTGTGCCTGGCGCAAAATATGCGTCTCGGCCAGGCGCATCCAGCTGTCTCATGTGTTGAGTGTGAAGAGCCAAAAGAGCTTGACGGCTGAAAAGAAAATGTTAATATTCCCCCTTGCTCACGCACTAAATTCTCTACATGAAACCCCCTACGTGATAAAGAATGGATTCTGATCTGACTTAGATATTTATGAGCTCTGTATGTTGCTCGTACCTACCAATCTCAGCCAAGAGCTAAACCGCTTGGGATCAGCTGAGACAGGTACATGCCTCTCAACGTTGCCGACGAGGTGAACTGTTGCAATGGTATATGCTGGATTCCTACTCTCTTCATTTACGCTTGGGTACTCTGAGAAACTACAAGGCTCACTAGGCCAGACAGAAGAAAGCAATAATTCAGGACCAGTGATCCAGCGAGACTCTAGAGACAACGTAGTGCGTTTTAACCGGGTTGCATCGTCAGCGACGTTCAATTCGCTAGGCACCCACCGCCAATCACTGGCACTCGTTAACTCCAGGATCTCGCCGACTCTGTGCGAAACAAAAGGCTTAAATGAGCGGGCCTCGCTACGTAACCAACTCAACACCGTCATTGAATCACACCAAAAAACTTGCCTGACGGGACAGATTGTTGAAGCGAGGCGCGCGGCGATCAACGCTCCCTGCAGCTCCAACCGCGGAATCGACACCGGTGTTACAAACTCCTTTACCAGTTGTTTTCTTAAAACAAAACATGTTTTTGATTTTCACCTGACTTCTGTCATATGTATAGTTTTACAATAAAATAGTACATCTAAATGTTAATAAAATAACTTTATTTTATTGGCGACGAGGCAAATTGTGTTGTCAGTAATCAAACAACATGAATACTGAACAATTCGCGGCTTTCCTTACCGCACAACAGGAACAACAAAAGGTACTAACAGTCCTTCTACAACAACTCGTACAACAGCAACAACAACAAGCATGTCCCTCATCAAACAGCAGCGTGACAAACAACGATGATAACGCAGCACCTTCTACATCAAAACAAAACATTGTAAAACACTTCAAGTGCGACAAGTTTAACCCTGCCACAACCACTGCAGAAAACTTTGTGGACCTATTTGAAGCGAAATGCCGGATATGGGGTGATGAGTATGTTAGTATTCAAAAAGACCTACTCATGAACTGCATTACACCGGAAATATACCACGAGCTGAAAGTAGCATTAACTCCTGACTTTAACACAGCGACATACGACGATATGAAAATGAAATTTTTGGATTTGTATGGAACAAAGAAAACGCGATACAAAGCTCTAATTGATTTTTGGAACTCTACGAGAGGAACCGACAAAACAATGGAACATTATTCTAATAGACTAAAAGAACTTTCAAAGCACTGCGGCTATGAAGGGACCTTGCTGGAGAGACAACTCCGTGATCGGTTCGCAACCGGTTTGAACCACACACAGCTGGAGATAGATTTAAAACAAAGATGGCCAGAACTACGCGACGTCACAGGTGATGGCAAAACGAGAGAGATAACATTCGCAGAAATATTTACAGTTGCCCAGTCACGCGAAGTCGCAGAGAACGACAATAGCACCGAAAGTGACAAACACGGTGGCTATATTAACAAAATCAAACAGAAGAGACAAGGCAAACGCACTGTTACTACGTTCAACAACGAAACACTGAGGAAGTTACGACCAGGTCAATGCAGACGATGCGGAAAGCATGACATACATGACTACGAGCATTGCACAGCAAAAGACCACAAATGTCAAGCTTGTAAGATGACAGGACATTTCGAAAGTGTATGTATTAAAACAGGTAGAGCAATTATTTGTTATCACAACACAGATACTCACAACGCAAAAACAAGACAGACAAAAACAACAAAATACAGAAGCTTAAAAATCGAACGGAGACATCAGAGGCCTCCTCATCAACGACGTCGTCACACGCGGATTCCTCCGAGGAAGAAAGTGATAGCGAGACTAACCCTGTTTACATCATTAACAAGAAAACATCTCGATGCAAGAAAATTGACGTTACCATCAATGGTGTAAAATGCACGATGGACTGGGACCCTGGATCAATCTACTCAATTATATCTACTAACATGTGGAAAAAGATTGGAGGCCCAGCATTGTTGAAGGCACCGAAACTCCAAGCCTATTGCAATTTTAAACTGAAACCGAAAGGTATAACAGACGTAACAGTTGAACTAGACAACGTACAAAAGATATTACCTGTTGTCGTCATGGACAAAGCAGATCCTTTACTTTTCGGGTTGCAATGGAGCGAAATGTACGACATGACGTTTCCGAAACCTGTTTATTCTATCAAACGTACCACAGACACATCACTGGATGTCGTGCTAGCTACCTACAACGACCTGTTTGACAATAAATTAGGGAAGGTAAAGAATTATCAAGTGAACATCCACATCAAACCTGGCAGTGAAGCAAAACATCTGCCGGCACGTCCCATCAAGTTCAGCATACGGAAAAACATAGAAATAGAACTAGAACGGCTTCTACGCGAAGGAATAATAACAGAAGTGGATCCCAACAGGATACCCTTAGAATGGGCCACACCCACAGTCAATGTTTTGAAACCAAATGGCCAAGTACGGATATGTGGCGACTACCGAACAACGATAAACCCGGTACTTATTAAGCATACTCATCCCGTGCCCCTTTTTGATCAGTTAAGGCAACGTCTGGCACATGGGGATAAATACTCGAAAATTGACCTTAAGGATGCTTACCTGCAGTTTGAAATATCCCCTGAATCAAAAAAGTACTTAACAATATCAACCCATAAAGGATACTTTGTCTACAACAGAATGCCTTTTGGTATTGCAACAGCGCCTGCAATTTTCCAACATTTCCTTGACAAGCTACTTGATGGTATAACAAACGTCGCTGTATTTTTTGATGATATTGCCATTACTGGGGAAAATAACGAAGAACACATACAGACCCTCTCAATGGTTTTCAACAAATTGAAACAAGCCGGACTGAAAGTAAATCTAAAAAAATGCACTTTCTTACAACCAGAAATCGAGTATTTAGGACATATTTTTGACAAAAATGGAGTACGACCAACAAAATCTAAAATAGAAGCAATTTCGAAGGCACCACCGCCAACAAATACCAAAGAACTCAGGGCGTTCTTAGGACTTATAAACTTTTATGAACGATTTATTCCACACCTACACAGCGAATGCGCCGATTTACATGAACTAACCGGTGATCGCCGAAAATGGCAATGGACTAATCATGAAAACGAAATATTTATTAAAACTAAGAGATTATTAACAAGATCTAAATCGCTTGTGGCGTTTGACGAATGTCGACCTCTTTACCTCTCCTGCGACGCCTCAGAGAAAGGAGTAGGCGCAGTCTTATACCACAAGGATAAAGAAATTGAACAACCTATTGCATTCGGGTCAAGAAAACTTAAACCGGCTGAAAGAAAATATTCCGTTATAGACCGCGAAGCATTAGCAATATTCTATGGCATTCAAAAATTCGACCAATATCTCAGAGGTACAAAGTTCACACTTATAACTGACCACAAACCACTTATTCACATATTGGGTCCACAACGGAATCTCCCAAAAATTGCCAATAATAGACTTGTGAGGTGGGCACTCGTGATTGGAAATTATGATTATGACATAATTTATAGAAAAGGGGAACATAACATCATTGCTGATTACCTATCCAGAATGCCAAATAGCACTGAACAGCCGAATTGTCCAGAGGTTTCAATATGCAAAATCACTGATGTGATACAGCATAATAAAATGAATGACTTGACCTTAAGTGAAGAGCGTATTAGAGAAGAAACGAAACATGATGCTACACTAAAGCAAGTCCTGCAATTAATTAAAACCGACTGGTTTGACTGTTCACAGACTGATCTGAAACCTTTTATCAGAAAACGCAGTGAATTGTCTATAGAGAACAAGATCATCATGTGGCAAGGTAGAGTTGTTATACCTAGTAAATTAAGAAGTACAGTACTGCATTATTTGCATATCGGCCATCCTGGAACTTCTGCAATGAGGGCTCTTGCGCGCTTCTATGTTTGGTGGCCAACCCTCGAAGAAGACATTGACAATTTTGTAAAAAAATGCAAGAAATGCCAGGAAAATAGACCCAACAACTCAGAACTTCCTGTATACTCTTGGTCGATCCCAGAAAAGATATGGGAAAGAGTTCACGTTGACTTTGCCGGACCTTTTGAGGGCAAGTATTGGCTAGTACTGGCAGACGCCTTATCAAAATGGATAGAAGTTAAACCTATGGCAAAGATAACCACCAGAACGTTATGCGAGAAACTAGATGGCATTTTTACTACATTTGGATTGCCTCAAATTATTGTCTCCGACAATGGACCTCAATTTACTTCCAAAGACTTTCGAGAGTATTACAAGTCAAAGGGTATAGTGCATATGACATCTTCACCCTACCATCCAAGAACCAATGGATTGGCCGAACGACTTGTGCGAACATTTAAATCTAGAATGGCGTCAAGTGAAGCAGACAGAGTCAACCTAAAACAGAGGCTACAAAACTTTCTGTTTTCTTATCGCAACACACCGCATACTACCACAGGGAAGTCCCCAGCCCAAATGATGTTCGGCAGACAGCTAAACTGCTTACTGGATAATGTGAAGCCAAACATGAGAAGGACATTGCGCTATAAAAACATACAAGCGAATATTCAATCAGAACAAAAGACGCCGAATTTCCAGAATGGGGAAGCAGTTTACATCCGTACCAAACTGGAAGATAAGTGGAAACCGGCTATCATTGAGGAAAGAAAACACAGGTATTCTTATGTGGTTAGAACTCCAGAAGGAGTCTTGAAGCGCAGACATGCTGACCACATACGCCCCAATGCGAGTATAGCTCAGTCACCAACCAACGACCCAGACATTTCGTTGGAACCATCGTCATCGGCTGAATCATGGAATTTCACACCACATGAAGTACTACCCCATACCAGTTCAACTCCATTCAGTCAACCTCCAATTGAAAATACCAGTTCAACTCCATTCAGTCAACCTCCAATTGAAACCGTTTCCCACTCGCCGCGAACACTAGAACAGACGCCGGTGTTGAGGCGTAGTAAGAGAACAGTACGCCCACCACATCGCCTCATAGAGCAAATGGACTAAGGCCGGGAGGAATGTTACAAACTCCTTTACCAGTTGTTTTCTTAAAACAAAACATGTTTTTGATTTTCACCTGACTTCTGTCATATGTATAGTTTTACAATAAAATAGTACATCTAAATGTTAATAAAATAACTTTATTTTAACCGGCTTTAAGGGAGCTACACGGCCCGGACCTTGCTGCCAATCAGTGCGAGCTTGACTTCTCCATCCTTAAGCACGAAACGCCAGTAAGCCACCGCAGCAAAGGCAGATTCGCTGGCGTCGGAAAAAACATGAAGCTCGCAGTGATTCACTTCACAGTCGGCTAGGCAGTAGCAGCGTGGGATCTGCAATTCGGCAACGCTAAACAAATCCTGAAACCATAGCCTCCACGCTGAACTGTCCTGCTGTAAAAGTTCTTCATCCCACTCAAGACCCTTGCACCACGCATTTTGGAACATGATGCGACCGGTCACTACTAGAGGCGCAATAATTCCGAGCGGGTCAAAAACTCGCATCAAGTGGGTCAAAACCACCCGCTTGGTAAGCTTTTTTGGTAGCCCACCCTTTTTTAATCCAATATTGAAAGCGATACAGTCTGTAGTGGGCTGCCAAATAAGGCCAAGTGTCCTTACAGGAGTGGCCAGGTGGCCCAGGTCTACGGGTGACGTCACCGGCGTCTCCAGCAATGTCTCCTTCGGTAACAACGTCAGGGCCGAGACGCTGTTGGAGGCCCAGCCACGCATTTCAAAACCCCCGTTTTTGTGGACAGCGTAAATATCAGCGGCCAGTTTTGCTGCTTCATCCACGCTGTCAAGGCTGCAGATGCAATCGTCCATATAATGATCGTAAATGATTGCACGCGCTGCGTCCGGGTATCGTGTCTGATGCTCAACCGCATTTTTATTTTTAAAGTAAATTGCCGTAAAGGGACTAGAAGCGGCACCGAACATCATCGACGACATCCAAAAAACACGCAGCGGTTCGCGCGGACTATCGCGCCACAAAAACCTCTGCGCGTCGCGGTCTTCAGCACGAATTTTAATTTGCGGAAACATTTCCCGAATGTCCGCGGTCAACCCAATTTTACCTTCCCTAAAACGAAAAAGAACGCCTAGTAGTGGCTGAAGCAGGTCAGGACCCGGTAACAGCAACGAGTTTAGCGAGACACCCTCTGATTTGGCAGCGGCGTCGTGCACAACCCGCAGCTTATTAGGCTTGTTTGGGTTGACTACGCCGAAGTGAGGTGAGGCAGGTACCAAATACGCGGCCCTGTGGGCGCTTCTGGACACAGTTCGGCGTAGCCCTTCCCAACCATATCGAGAACGTTGGCACGATACCGCTCCGCATAGCCACCATCCCTACACAATTTCTTCTCCAAACCTAAAAACCTCGATAAGGCGAGGTTGTAACTATCAGGTACTGATAAATCGTCAGACTTCCAAATCAGACCTACTTCAAAACGACCACTGGGCAAGCGGCGTGCTGTGTGCTCAATAATCTGGCCAGCACGTTCATCATCAGCATTGCGCGCTTCACGTTTCGAAATACCTATAGACTCTAGTTTGTACTGCTCCTTAATAAGCTGCTCTAATTCGGAACGGTCGCTCTTGCCTACAGTCGCGGACTCAAAGAGTGTGGCGTGGCTGACAATACCAACCCGAGTAGTCGAACTACAACCGAAACCGAACAAAACCCAACCTAGCGCAGTACGAATCGCTACAGGTTGTGACTTAGACCCCTTACGCGTGGCCCCAGATACGGTGAGATGCCAGTTGTCAATGCCAATGATGAGCATTGGCTGAATTTTACCGTAACACAACTCATCTGCAAGATCTGCAAGATATGGATATTTCGTGACGGCGTCCCTGTTGACAAACTGAGACGACACTCCTAGACCGCCAATAGATCTAGCCCTACGAATAAGGCGACTATCTTTCACGTGACGACCCTTGATGTAGAAGTCTACATAACGCACCAACACGTTCTTATTAAGGCCCCCTATGCAATCTACGTGAACGTGTCCTTCAGGCCCCTTAACACCTATCTTAGCAGCGACCTCCGCATCAATAAAGGTAGCGGTCGACCCGTCGTCCAACAAAGCATAAGTATCGACACTACCAGACGGACCAGACAGAGTCACAGCAACAACTTTCAGTAACGGGCGAAGACTCAGCGATCGCGCCGGGCTTTCAGCTGAAAAAGAAGTTGACGCGTGAGACAGGATCTCTTTCCCTTCAGGAAGAGAAACTACAGGTACGTAGCTCGACGCGCACGGGGCGGAGCTCGACGTGGACGGCGCAGGGTCGTCGTCCTCTTCTACGCCTACATGAGCCGCGGCCACGCGCTCACTAGCACTGTGCAACAACCTATGATGGCGGAATTTACAATCGCCAATGTCGCACAAACTTTTTGCTGAACACAAACTTAGTCTATGCCAACCTTCTTTGAGGCACCTGTGACAAATTCTTTTCTTTTTTATAAAATGCCACTTGTCATCTATTGACAAGGAAAGAAATTTGTCACATTGTGTCAACGAATGCTGTTGTTGACATAAAACACAATGAATTTTGCCTGCAGTAGCCGTGGATGAACTATTTTTAGATTTTGACCGAGTTTTCTCTCCATCAACGACTGCGTGCACCTTATCCCTGACTCGGCTATTACCAGCGGAAGTCGAACTCGGCGCGCCAGCCGATTCAGGGAGGAGGCCGAATCTAGACTAAAGCTCGACTATGTCGACCAGGAAGTCGGCGAACATGTCGAGCATGGGTAGACCACTGGCCGCATGACTGCTGGCGTAGGCCACCCATTGTGCTCGTAACAGTGGGGGGACTTTAGAAATGACCGATTGAATCAGCTCTGGCGATGTTAGTTAGTGAGGCTGGTCGAGTAACCGAATCGCTTCCACACAATTACGAACACGACTAGCAAAAATAGCAAGGTCTTTACCTTCACCCGAGACGCGCGGTAAAGCGCGCATTGCAGCTGCCTCCTGAGCCACTATTAGCTCGGGGCGGCCGAAGCGTGTATCGAGCGCGCGCAGCACTACATTAGGCTCGCGCGCCGTTGCCAGCAGCATCATGGCTTCACGCGCGCATCCCTTCAAAGCTTTGTTCAACCTAGCTAGATTTTCGACTGCAGAATGCGAGTTCATCGTATCTAGAAAGGCTCTTTTAAAAGAAAGCCATTCTAGATGCGATTTACCGTCGAAAAATGGCAATGGAAAGTCCCTATCACCCCTACGGTGGCAAGCGCCTTTATTAACATTATCTATGAGAATGCCTAACGACTTCACAAGGCGGTCTGAATTGCTGGAACAAAGATGCATGTTAACATTTGTAGCTGTGGTGGCTAGGTCAGCCGGTTTTGTAGGCGATACTGGGGTTGGGGTAACTAGAGCCAGGCGAGAGGGGCCGACCGAGATAATAGAATTAAATTCAACAGGGTCAGCTAGGCCAACTGGATCAGCTTTCAGAGCAGCTTTTGAATTCTGTAGTCAGTCACTAACCGAACGGCTGCTTCTCGAACTACGATGACTGGCATCGGCATCTATAGCCGCCAATTCCGCTCGGAGTTCCAACTCCGCTGCTTCGCGCTCTCTCGCGGCGACCTTTTCCGCGGCGACCCTCTCTGCCTGCCCTAATTCAGCCATACGGCGAACATGTAAAGCCTCTGCGGCTAACTTTCTAGCCACCATTGTAGCAGAAGAACGAGATGAAGATCTACTTACTGGTCTCGACGGAGTCTGGGTGGTAGTGATGGGCCTCGGCGGGGTCTGATTGCCGGAGACGGGCCTCGAAGGGGTCTGGACTGCGGCCGCCACATTGGCGGGTGGGTGGCTGGGCTCTGGTTGCTCCAGCTCCTTTTCCACAGCGTTCCCTTCAGCTCCCATCTTGGTACCCGCACGAGTACGCACCATCACTACTATCTACTAGATTGGCTGTCGAAGGACCACGATATAGGGGACTGTACCTGAACACCACTGCTGGTTACTAGACTTTTTCCTACTATCGGACTATTCTATAAAGTAAACGCCGTGATCGACGGTGGTAGACTGATTTTAATCGTCAAAAAAAGTATCAAAAATAAATAGCATTCGAAATATAAAAAAAACACTGTACAAAATACACTAAAAAGTAAACTGTAAAAAAGGTGCGTCGCGCACAATACCAGCGTTTTACCTGAAATAAAACGCATATTAAAATACTTACCTCACTGGAAGCTTTATTATGAGATGGCATTTCCGTTTCCCGTCGATTTCTTACCAGTTTTCATACTTTTGTCCCCCCTATACTTCCGGCTCAGTGGCGCCACCTGGTGGTTGCGGGTAGTTTTTAGTTCTTGTAAAAGGTGTCACGCCATTTTGTTCAATGTCTCATATAACCAGGCAGGAATAAAGTGAAAGCTTCCAGTGAGGTAAGTATTTTAATATGCGTTTTATTTCAGGTAAAACGCTGGTATTAAACTACTTGACCGTCACTGGAAGCTTTATTATGAGATCTGTTTGTTATCGCCTGGTGACGCTACTTTGATGTATATACTTGGAAGTATGTAGTATTTATACTATAGGCCAATGTGATTAAGTATGAAATTAAACAAAAGTGTAAATAATAAGTAGGTATGCATATATTTCAATAAATGTACAAGTAAAGTAATTCAATTAAAGTAAGATAAGTGTACTTTAGCTTACAAGTATAATTAGTAAATCTTTTTTTTTTTTTTATTGTAAATATGCAAAATCATGAATTCAAATCATTAACAACCAAATTAAGAATAGGTATCCGTTCTAGGTAAACAAAATATTTATTCAGCAATATTGGACTGAACAATTGTGTCATGTTTTGTGAATCAGTACTTCTCATTATTTCTCGTCTATAAAACTTCTGGAATGTATTGGCTGATCGCCAATTTCCACGAGCCAAGATTTCCTCGAGGGGATGATTTTGAAACCAGCTCTTGGAGGCTACAGCAGACCGGGTGCTACCTGGAGTGGCTGCAATGCCAGCTTCCCCAAACAGGGTCTTTACCCACCCTGCAATGACTGTACCTGAAGCAGGTTTAGCCACACTTCTTACCGTCATAAATAAATTTTTATCACACCTGCTCTGAAAATACATACTAATTATACCAATTAGAGGGAAGAAACGCCTTTCCCGCCCTTCAAATCCTTTCATCCCAAGGTATGGAAGTTTGTATGAAAACCCTTCCGACCCAAGGGTGGGAAGTATGTATGAAATTCCATTACATACCCGGTTTTTCTTTTTTTTTAATTTGTCAGCAGTCATACTGCCAAGAGACTTTAACTGTTAGTCCAGTCATTTTAGGCATTTTAAACCCCAATCTGCGGAAAAATTCCTAGTGAGCTGAATTTTTGTACACACCTTTATTACGACGTTGTAATGAAGATGTGAAAAATCGACATTAATATCGTGCCGGCTAAAAGAGTTATAAAGGTCAAAAGGTCACGAAAATCAGTTTTTTGCAAATATCTCGCGATCTATTGGTCGGAGGTCAATACAGTCGTTATAAAAATTGTTTGTCATGAAATTATCTACAAAAAATGTCTCTTGCAATTTTCTGTAAAATTAACCGTTTTTGGAGTAGAGCGCTGAGAAAGCGACTAGAATGCACTTACATACAGTATTGTATACCGTATAACAAGGCGTAAACTCTATTGTTTTTTATTTATGTTTTTAAGTGTCTTAAAAACTTCTATCAGATATTTGGGCGTTTTGTGAAAAGTATACTTATATTATAGAGGTTTGGAACTTAGTAAAATCTACTATATATTATACAAACGACCTCCGATGGCAGATGTTCTGTATTTTATTGTTCCGAGACCCGTCCCTTTATACCTGCTACTGTCTGTCGGACTGTGTTTAGCTCAGTTGAAAAATATTTCTTGAGTATTAAAGACGTTATTAAAGACAAAAGACGTAGAAAAAAAATGTGTTATGTGTTCAGTATGTCATCGGGTGCTGGTGGTAATAATGTTGTTATTGGCTGTAATACGCAAAATACGCGCATTGACGTGGATTTGCGGACACCAGCCCGTATTACCTATTATTACCTACCTATTGGCTGTAATATATTATTTTGTAACTCCCAACCCCACTGTTCTGGATCAATTTCTCTTCCTAACCAGGTTTGTATTTAATAATACACTCGATAATATGCTGTTGAGCTGCTGAAGAAGTAGGTGGTAATAATGGAAATTTCACAGCTGTGCTTAGTCTTGTTACTCGTAGTTTAGCAAAGCTAAAGTATCTGTAATTATCTATCGAATGTTCTGATTTTGGAGCACCATACATTGCTAGTAGAAAATGTATTCCAGCATTAACAATGTCATCTCGAGAGCAATTTTCTTGTTGGAATATTTCTGCAGAATTGTTTAGACCACGCCTAACTTCTCCCCACCGACCACCACCATCCCACCACCACCATCCGATAATAAATTCATTGCAAATAAAACATGTATCACTCATTATGAAAACTGTTCAAGAGCATGGAAATACTAAAATAACGTCTTTAATACTCAAGAAATATTTTTCAACTGAGCTAACCAAACCTCTATAATATAAGTATACTTTTCACAAAACGCCCAAATATCTGATAGAAGTTTTTAAGACACTTAAAAACATAAATAAAAAACAATAGAGTTTACGCCTTGTTATACGGTATACAATACTGTATGTAAGTGCATTCTAGTCGCTTTCTCAGCGCTCTACTCCAAAAACGGTTAATTTTACAGAAAATTGCAAGAGGCATTTTTTGTAGATAATTTCACGACAAACAATTTTTATAACGACTGTATTGACCTCCGACCAATAGGTCGCGAGATATTTGCAAAAAACTGATTTTCGTGACCTTTTGACCTTTATAACTCTTTTAGCCGGCACGATATTAATGTCGATTTTTCACATCTTCATTACAACGCCGTAATAAAGGTGTATACAAAAATTCAGCTCACTAGGAATTTTTCCGCAGATAAAATCTAAAATGACTGGGCTATGTCTACTAATTAAATTTCAAGTAAATTGTTACTGGCCACATACAGTTTTTTTTTTACCAGTTACCAACCTCCTTGGTGCATACAGAAAATTAAAAACGAAATTATTTTTGTCGGACAAAATGTAACATCTTATACTTAATAGCTGCACTTTTAATAATTGTACTTTAACTAAATATAAACATTTCTATGCATTTATGTCCATAATTTTCCTCGTAGGTGTAATAAAAAGCACTATACATCCCTCAGGATAAAGTACAGTTCCATACCTCAAATGGTTTGCGCCCCTCGCAAGCTCGTGGCGCAAATGCCATAATCTCGGTATGGAACTGTCACTTTCTTCCCTCTGAAGTAATGTACTATTGTTGATTTTGCCACATTACGTCTGTCGTTTAACAATGCTATGGTTCTTTCTATCCAGAATATAGGGTCCAGATTAGAACTATCGGTATTTAAAAGCAATTTCCAGCCGGATTACCTATAATTACTGCTGTCAGTTTTGGAGCCAAACCGAGGCCATAATATTATACTGTTATCAGATCTTATGCAATGATTAGGGTCAATATCAAGCAGCGTTAAATCGTGTATTCGCCTACCAGAGCAAAGCAACAGTAAAATTGCAGTATGACGTGACGTTTGAAATTGGTTATTTGAATCAATTGTGTAATTAGTCAAAAATGAAATTAATTTACCAACATCCCAAACTGGAGGCTTAGTGACCTTTGGATTTTTTAGGGCAATTGATTTTAAAACATGTCTTACTAGAACGTGTGAACTTAACCGACTTGAATTTTCAGCGCTACCTAGTGTAGATATTACTGATTTATGTAAAAGTATTGAATTATACGACAAATTATCAATTAAATATAAATCACATAAAAACTGCGCTAATTGTGAACCAGGGGGATTCATTAATTCAAGGTTTTTAATACGACACCACGACGCCCAGCGCTTCCAGGCTACCTCATAGGTTTTTAGAGTCGATTTACGCCAAGAATTTTTAAGCAGTGATAGTAATTGTTGAGCATTCCATGTCTTTATCGTGTCGGACCACCCCCACATTTCCAAACTTCGAGGATGATGTTCTCGACCTTCGGTGGTGGGAGGCCCGTCGACGTGTCCATTAGGTATCTCTGTAGATTTCTCAGAGTTAATGGAGCCGCGAGCGCTCGGGCTTTGAGATCCGCACGCCAAAATACCCTCTCCCATCGAGGCACTACTATTAGGAATATTCCTGTCGACTGGTTTAAGTGAGACAGGACTTTGGGGACTAGGAATGGTGGTGGAAATATCCACGCGAGCTGGTAATTCCATGGGACACTGAAGGCATCGTAGAACAGAGCTTGAGGATCTTTTAGATCTAGAGTCACATAATTGTACACTACGTGAGCAGTCGCCGAGGCAAATAGATCTATTGTTGGGGTTCCCCATTTTGCAAATACTATTTCTACACAAGTCGGTAGTAAGTGTCATTCTGGAGGTTGGCGAAGGCGCGATAAGTGATTCGCATGATTGTTGTATTTGCCCGGAATGTAGTGTATGCTGAAGTGTATCTTATGTTGGTCTAACAAATTCAGAATTCGGAATGTTATTTCCAACAGGATAATGTCCTCGTACCTCCTTCCTTTCGTAGGTATGTGACCGCAGTTCTGTTGTCGCTTTGAATGAGGAGCGAACTTTGATGAAGCCAATGAACTTGGTTCTGAAGAGCATATAATATTGCTAGCATTTCTTTTTGATTGCAATGCAGCGTTTTCTTTTCTTGCGACCAAGTTCCTGACAAAGCCAAATTGTTCAGTTGCGCCCCCCACGCTTGATCCGATGCATCTGTAGTTAGAAAATTTATTGGAGGAGGGTACTGAAGAGGTACCCGGGGGGCTGGGAGGGGTACCTTTGACAATTTTGGGTCCACCAATTTAGTTCCTCTAAGACACCTTGTGGCAGTGAGTAGGTCTTTGGTGGCAGGACTGGCAGTGAATTAATGAAAATTACTAACTGTCGATGATTGAGCCGACCCCGTGGAACAACAAAACTGGCAAAATTTAAAAGTCCTACTATTTTCTGCAACTCCTTCAGAGTTAACTGCTCTTGTTCGAGAGCCTGTTTTATCTTTGCGATGATGCCCCGAGACTTTTCCTTTGGTAGGATTTTTTGATTTTCCCATGGTTTCCATAGTATCCCTAAATAAATTATACTCTTTTGAGGAGAAAGAACAGATTTTTCGATATTTATTTGCCACCCCAGTTTTTGTAATATTTGTACAGTTATTTTGACATGCTCGCAAAGCGTGTGAACATTCTGGTGTACTAGCAAATAATCGTCCAGGTATACCAGGATTCTCATGTTCCATTTTTCCCGCAATGTTTGGGCCACCCAGTTCGTGAGCATGGAAAAGGTTTTTGGAGCAGTGCTCAGACCGAATGGAAGACAAGTCATTTCTAACAACTCCTGGTTGTATATTAAGCGCAGAAAGCGTCTGTGCGATTTGTTTACGCTTACATGAAAATATGCTTGGGACAAATCTATCTTGCACATCCAATCCTGAGATTGTAGAAAGTCCGCAATGCGGTACATATTTATCAGATGAAATGGCTCGGTCATCACATATTCGTTTAGTAATTTTAGATTGAATATGGGACGGGCAGATCCGTCGGATTTTGGAACTAGAAATAGTGGGGAAATGAAGCTTGGCGAGGGTAGCGCTTTCTTTAGAATTCCCTGCTGTTTCATCTTGTTTACAATTAAAGACATTTGTTCTGAAACAGTTTGGTTTGAAAAGGCCCTTTCGTTACATCTGGATAGACAAGTGGGGGCTTTTGAAAGAAAGGTATGCGATACCCTTGTATTAGTTTTTGAACTGTTTCTGTTGCTCCCATTTCCGCCCATTGTGTTTGGTAGTGTATCAACCGACCCGCCCGAAACGGTGTCATGTCATTGTTTATGCCTTTTTCCTCTGGAACTTTTTGAGGAGTTTGCACGTCCTCGTGTACATCCACGTTCGGGCCGCGAGCCTTGGTTTCGAAATGAACTTCTAGTATTGAACTGATCACCTTGATTACTCGAGTAGTTACCTCTGAAAGAGTGATGTGTATGTTGGCACTGACCATGGTATTCACCCCGCGAGGGTGGGTTATGACAGGTATGCATGTGTGATCCTGGTTCGTTAAATTGAGTTCCACGCGATGGGACTGTTGGTTTTCGTGCGCCTTGCCCCCGCGAGGGGCGGCTACTAGGTTGGTATGGCTTTTGTGAAGACCTTTCAGTTTTTGGGGGCCAAAAAGCCTTACGGACCCCGCCAGCCTTCTCTAGAGTAGAGGTAAAGGGCTCGGCGTTAAATATGTAAGTACCTGAAGGGGGTATTTTATTCAGGAATGCTTTCACTAATGGATCTCTAACTTGACTCGTTATAGTTTCTCTACGCATTTCAATACATTCGGCTCTATGGCGGCAGGCTAATTGCAAAAGGTCTGAGGATATTTTATGAAATTCGCCCTTCTGAAATAATTCGTCAATCTTCCCATTTAAATTATCAAAATTGATGCATTCTGTATTTTTTGCCCATGAAAGAAGATTACAAATACCTTCCTGCAATGATTGTCTTTGTTTTAATATGCAGTAGGTTAAGGCTGCATAGGATTTATCGGCATGTGCCAGATGACGTAAGGTGTCATATGCTTTTACCTCCTCATTTGTTTCCAGGTCTATAAAGCCAGGAGTATGATTATACAATTTTTGCGTATCGGCGTATCTCACTTCTGACCAAGAAGTACTACCAAAACGCTGGATATCTACCAACTTCTTCAAAAAACTATCGGGGGTTTTTGGCAGTAATAATATGGTTCCTTAAGCTTAGTATCAATGTCAAAAGTAAAGTCTAAACTTGTATGATTTAAACAACCCTCGTCACTAATTTGTTCATAAAGTTGACCACTAATTCCGGAACAAACAGAAGCGTTATCATAACATGCTGTATCAATGTTACTTGTAATATTAATTTGTGCGGTAGGCCCTCGCCACCCGCTGGGCTATGGCCCTTTGGGGGGCCCGCAATGCAGCAGCGTTCTCTCTCCTGCGGAGGGAGTCCTCCCAGATAGGGGCCCCGTAAAGGGCCATACTCCTCAAGATGCCGGCGTAGAGCTGCCGGCATCGCGCGCTGGGCCCCCCCAAGTTGGGGAGCAGCCACGAGAGGGCGCCTGCAGTCTTCAGCAGGCGCGTCGATAGCCCGCTGAAATGCGGGCCGAAACGCCACCTGCTGTCGAGTACAAGGCCCAGATATTTTCATCTGGGCCTTCACGTCGATTCGGACGCCCTCCACAAAGATGTGGGCGTCTGGTGGTTGGCGCTGCCGAGGCCACGAGAATTGCCCCTAACCTAAGGTCGACGCCGCCGCGACGATACAAAAATCAACACACAAAAATCAACCAAGCTACACAGCAAATGACAAAATTGGTAATTCGAAAGCTTCGCGCGTCACCTGCCAACGAGATCAAACAGACGGAAATGAAGACACTGACAATAATTCCTTTCGAAAACACAGACCAACTATATAAAATCCTGTTTCAAAATATTCAGAGTCTCTACAACAAACAACATATACTTGAATCCTTCATCGTAGATAACCCGATTTATAATGCAATATGTATATCAGAGTCTTGGCTGTCGAGAGAAAAATTAAGTATGATGCAATTTAGTGGATATAAAATAGCGGCGTCATACTGCCGCAGCACGCGAGTGGGAGGCGGCGTCTGCATCCTCCTGCAAGACCATGTTGACTTCAAAGAGAGAAACGATATAACGAATATGTCCATAGAGTATATTTTGGAAGTATGTGCAATCGAGTTACCCAAAGAAAACATATTATTAATAACTATGTATTGGAATAGAAGAGAGGAGGAAATATTTATTAGCCAGCTAAAATGTATCGTAGATTATATAAATAATAAGTATTTCAAATTTAATATAATTATAGGTGGAGACTTTAATATAAATATCCTAGAGAAAAATGTAAAAACTACTAAATTCCTAGACCTTACGTTAGAATATAAACTTACACAACACATAAAAACACCCACACGAATTACACAAACTACATCTACATGTTTAGACTTGATATTTACAAACACTAATACAAATAAAATATACACAACAGTAGAGGAACTAGGTCTTTCAGACCATAGCGGAACGATAATACACATCACCACGCCATCACCACATTTAACTACACAAACAACTTGGTATGTTAAAAAAAGATTATTTAACAACATGAACATTTTAAAGTTTAAGTCTAAATTAAACGAACACGATTGGAATAAAATTCTACCTAAAAACCAAAGTTTGAATGTTAACTATAAAGCATTTCATGATACATTAATAAATATCCTTAACCTTTGTATACCAATATGTAAAGTCAAACTAAAAACCAATTTAAAAAAGTACTGGTTAACGACGGGCATCAAGATCTCCTGTAAAAACAAACGATTGTTAAAAATACTCACACTTAAAACAAAAAATCCTATCATTAAAAATTACTATAAAAACTATGAAAAAACATTAAAAAAACTAGTTACTACATCAAAAAAGATGCAATATGTAAATAAAATAAAAAAATCTAACAATAAGGTTAAAACCATGTGGAGTATCATAAATGAGAGAACAAACAAAAAACATAAAAAGGAGCATAATAATATTAAATTGCAAATAGATAACGACCTCATATCCGAACCTAAACAAGTAGCCAACATCTTTAATGATTTCTTTGCGTCCATTGGAGAAAAGTACAGTGCCAATTCATCCGGCAGAAAACCAAAAGTACCCCCGGCGTTTTCAGCTACACAAAATACACTATTTCTTAGCCCAGTAGATCCTTACGAAGTAAATACAATAATTAAAAATTTAAAAAACAAACAAAGCCATGGAATTGACGAACTTTCACCCACTCTAGTAAGACAATGCGCTGACGAATTAACCTTGCCATTTTACATGTTAATTAACCAATCTTTTGAAGAAGGCGTTTTTCCCGATTTATTAAAAAAAGCTCTTATAAAACCGATCCACAAGAAAAATATAAAAACCGACCCAAACAACTACCGTCCCATTGCTCTCCTACCAACAGCCTCAAAAATATTTGAGAAAGCTATGTGCGATCGTGTTTATGCATTTTGTGAAAAATATAATATATTCAATGATAGTCAAAATGGTTTTCGCAAAAATCGATCTACCGTTTTGGCTGTTTATAAATATATACAAGAAGCCCTCAATATAATTAATAATAAAAAATATGCTGTAGGATTGTTATTAGACATGACAAAGGCTTATGATAAGGTGCAATATGATATACTATTAAATAAACTATATAACATCGGTATCCGCGGTAAAAGTTACGAATGGTTCACATCTTATTTAAAAAACAGAGAACAAGTTGTAGAAATTGAATATTACAATCTTAAATCAAAAGAAATAGAATTAATTCGATCCCAAAACATGCCCGTAAACGCTTCTATACCACAAGGAAGTGTGATAGGGTGCCTGCTATTCCTTGTTTACATTAACGATCTCCCTAACCACATCAATGAGTCATGTGTATTGTTCGCCGATGATATTTCTATTTTAACACCATGTGATAATAATATAAACTTAAACCAAAAATTGAGTTCTATACTTGACACTGCAACACACTGGATGAATGAACACAACCTTGAAATTAACTACAATAAGACAAAAATAATAACATTCCACCCCCGACAAAAAATACCTATAAGTATAAATTTCGAATACAAAGAATCAAAATTAGAAACAGTAAATAAATTCACCCTTTTAGGCCTAGACATAGATTCACACATAGATTGGAAATCACATATTCAAAAAGTAAGAACGAAATTATCCAAGTTTTCATACGCTCTCCGAGAAATCAAGAAAACAACAGATCTCAAAACAGCACTAGTAACATATTACGCGTACGCATTTGCATGGCTCAAGTATGGAGTTATCCTATGGGGAAATAGTACAGATGGGCCTATATTATTCACTTTACAGAAAAAAATGGTTAGAATTTTAATAAACATCAAAGACACAGACTCCTGTAAACCCTACTTTAAAGACCTAAAAATAGTATTAACCCTGCCCTGCCTCTACATACTTGAAATTTGTAAGTTTGTACGAAAATATCCTCAATTCTATACCAAAAGAGGGGATATTCAAACACAAATTGCACTTAGACATGAAAGCAGATTGAACATACCCACTTCACGATTGAAAATGCACTCTTCTAGTGCATTTGTTATGTCCATTAAAATATACAATAAGTTACCGGAATACATTAAAAACATAAATAAAAATAATATCTTTAACAATAAATTAAAACAATTTCTGATAATCAAAAGCTACTACACTATTGACGAATATTTTAGCGATAAATTTCAACAATAATAAAAACAATATTTTACACAAAACCTACATTTAATTTTAAATTTCACTTTGAATATAAATTTATTTTAAAACACTAAAATAATGTCATTTTTAAAAATTAATATATGCTAAACAGCGCGCAATTAATAATAAAACATTCTACTAGACTCAATAAAATTGTAAATATTTAGTTTATTATAATTTATAATGTTAATAATGTAAATCGTGCAATATATAAATAAAACTTAAAACCAAATACTTACTTAAATAAAATATAAATACCATAACAGCAAATGATACTATTTATTGATACTATTTTAATACTATTTTATTTTTTATTTTAATTTATTTTAATTTTATTTTAATTTCATATTATTATTATTATTATTTTTCTTTTATAACAAGCGCCTTCATCCTCTCTCCTATAAAAAATTAACTTTGCTGTGCCCGACAGGGTCCATAATTGATTCAATGTTTTAAAATACCAACCATTTACTATGTACACATTATGGAATGCAATAAAGTATTGAGTATTGAGTATTGATAAAATTTTTGTCGTAACTTAATTTGCTTAATATGTTTTATTGACAAATTCCCGGAACTTAATTTCCATACCTCGTAGTTACCACTTACGGCAATATCCTTGAGTACCGTTAATGACATGCGATCACATGCGCGTCACAACTCCCTCTATTTCTCTCCACCCACTGAACTCCTTTGTTCGTCCCACACTCTGCTGTAGTATAAGTCCTAAAGTATTGCCGTATATTCGCAACATCCTTCACGGCTGATTGGTTGAGCTCGCAGTCTCGTGTAAAGTTGCGAACGGAGCACAAACTAGATGGATCGTGTTCGCCAGCATCCCGCGGGTCGATAGCCGCCACTTAATATTTAAGGCCAAGCTCTCGTCTAGCTTATCGAAACATTCAATGTGCCTTTTATAAAGGCATTTATAAAACTACTCACACAGCGCTGCGAAAACTGTACTTTGCTATACAGGGTTATTGGTAAAACGTTAACAACATCTTAAGAGGTCATTATACTCATCATTATGAATAACTTTTACTATGGGACCAAACCTGAAATCGCGAAAAAAAAGCAGCTGTTCCCTACATTAATATTTGTATAACTCGTCAAAATGTAGGTGTTATGTATGGTGCTATAATTATAACAGTAGGAAACAGCTGATTTCTTTTTTCACGATTTCAGGTTGGGTCCCATAGTAAAAGTTGTTCATAATGATGAGTACAATAACCTCCTAAGAGGTTGTTAATGTTTTACCAATAACCCTGTATAATAGTTTATTTCTTTCTTAGTTTTTTCTAAAGATTCACTTCAACAATCACCGGCTGCAAGTCACCGCTTCTAGCAAACTAAAGGCTATTTGATTGAGACTGCTGCGCAATCCAAAGTGATGACCTATTATATTCCGTCAGGAAAACTACTGACGAATGCAGTTCTTTTCGTCAATTTATTGTTGATGACTCGTAAAACTGTAAAGTTGACTATCCAGCGCGCCTGCTCCGCTCAGCGACAATATGGTGAGTCGACACTTTCTACCGAGCGAGTCAGCGCGCTCATTACCAGCCCGGAGCCCACTGTGCATGCCCAGAATACTACAATGACTTCGAAGGCTTTCCTATCAGAGATATGTCCACACGAGCCTCCACGTAAACAGACTTTAAAATATTAAATTAAAATTAAAAATTAAAATAGTTTATTTCTGTAACTTTCTTTTACAATCTTATTCTGTGGCTAGAACTTCCCAGGAAGCATGTAGTATGCTTGTGTTGGGTGGTTCTGCTCCTCCCTCGGGTCAACATATTTTTAGGTAACCAGATAACTAAACTATTTTAAGTAATTACAAACAAGTACATAATGGATAAAGAGTTAGAGATACTGGTATGACTTCTCTTTATGTGTGTGTGCATGCGTTAGTGGTGTGTGTGTGTGTGTGTGTGTGGTGAGTGTGTGTGTGTGGTGAATGTGTGTGAGTGTGTGTGTGTGAGAGAGAGAGAGTGTGTGTTTGTGTGTGTGCCTTTATGATAGTAGAACATACTATTTCTCATATAAGCTGTGTGAATTTGACTCCTAATTAGGAGACTTCTAGCCCTACGATATAATATCTTGGGACCGGGAAGTACCACTAGAAGTCACGAATATTCTCTAGAGTTCGTATTTAAATAATAAATTCTCTATATCACAGTCCCAAGCCGCTCGAGCTCGTGAACGATTGTTTTTTTACATTCATGGAATTTGAGGTTGTATATTGTATAGGTATTTGTTGTGAAGCTTATTATATAGGTAGGCAGAGTGGGCTTGAAATTGACGCCTGGCAAAAAGAGTTCTACAGCGAGGAGCAGTGACCACATTACATTTTCTTCTACCTGTTTGAGCTATATGAACGTAAGGTAATGTTTTATGTAGTTTAAGTACTGAAATGAAATGAAATGAAATAGTTTATTTTGCAAAGAATATGTGTACAAAATAAGATGTTAGCATTTTAAAAAAGTTTCAACACACCTTACGGCATGCAAAAAGCGAGGAAATCATTATTATATACCTAATCAATTAAACAAAGAAATAAAATGAAATAATGAATTAACAAAAAAAAAAAAAGTACCGGCACATCGCTCACGTCCCCTACAACATGAACATACATAATTATAAATAACAATAATCACTTCTCAATTTAAAAAAAATAAATTGAATAAAATTGATTGCATTAAAATAAACAATTACATTAATAAATTCAAAACAAAACATATTAAATCAATAAAACGTCCTAGACTCCCACATCATTCAAATAAAATGGAAAACACAATAAACTCCTAGCATTCAAATAAGATAGAATAAATCAAAATAACATTATAAACTCTTATCATTCAAAAAATCTTGTATTGAATAGTAACATTTATCTATAAGTAAGGATGTAAGCCTCTTTTTAAATAAGCTAAATGACTCTTCTTTGTAGATAATATGCGGTATTTTATTATAGATGACTGGCCCCATTGAAAGTAAGCTGTTTTGTACCTGCCTGTATACATTAGATTTTTGTATTGCGATCTAACAGATCCCGGACTTGTTCTAATATCGTCCATAAGGGTAAAAAGATGTAAGTTTATTCTAACAAATATAGCTACTTCAAGGATATACAAAGAACGGAAAGGTGAGTAACTTTAGAGACCTGAACACAGGTGCACAACTGTCGGTATTTTTAATACTAGTCATTGATCTTATGCAACGTTTTTGAACCTTGAATATCCTCTCCCTCTCAGAACAGTTACCCCAGAATATAACGCCAAATCTCAAAACTGACGCAGCCAGACCATGATAAGCTTCCAGCACGGTGCGAAGGCTTACTTTTTTTGCCAAGTTATAAAGAACGTACGCTGACTTGCTTAGCTTCTTACATACATCCTCTGCATGCGGTTTCCAGATCAATTTATTGTCAATTTGTATACCAAGGAATTTTGTATCATTTGTCGAGTCTATTCAACCTCATAATTTTCAGCTCTTACACGCTGATGAAAATGCATAACTTTTGTTTTTTGAATATTTATGATTAGATTATTTTCATTAAGCCAATTTATTATACTTTTTAATGTATTAATGTCATTTTCGTAATAATTTTTATTGTCGCATTTTACTATTGCCGTACTGTCGTCCGCAAATAATACCACAGGTTGTTGAATATGGCGAGGCAAGTCGTTGATATATAAAAGAAACAACAGCGCGGCGGTCCAAGCACACTGCCCTGTGGTACGCCATATTTAACTTCTCTGAAGCCGGATAGATATTTGTGTTCCCTTTTTGTTTTCACACATATCCTGGATATTTCAGTGTATTGCATTCGATTAGAAAGGTAAGACTATTAGGCCGAGTTGATAATATAAAGTTTTCGAAGTGACAATATTTTATGATTTAGATATAGTTCGTCAGTAGGAAATCTAAATGGCTTAAAGAACATAGTTTTTATCAAGCATCTCTGGGCTCTTTCTGCTTCAAGGAATTTAATTTTAGTGGCACCACCCCAGATGGAAATACAATAACACATAACTGATTGTGCCAATGCAATATAAGTACGCTTTAGGAGGTCTTGAGAGGTGACATGTCTCAACTTTTTAAAGACCCATATGAGTTTACGGATCCTATCATTAATAGCTTCAATTTGAGGGTGCCAGGAAAGTCGGTGGTCCAGGATTACTCCAAGGTATTTAGTGGATTTAACACATTCAATCTCTTCACACCCACATTGCGTAGTATTAAGCGAAGTCACAGTATGTATGAATCCTCAATACCAAGTTTGGGGGGGGAAGTGTACGCTTATTTATAGCAAAGCAAATGTAATTTGTTTTGGCGATATTTATTGTAAGAAGGGCAGATCTGAGCCAGTTTGCAACCTTTTGGAGACAATGCTCCAAAGACTTGTTTCGATGTTTAGATTAATTTAACAAATACATTTTTACTTACCAAAATTGTTTAGCAAACTAGGTCATAAAAAGTAATGTTAATTTAGCAATGTTCTGTGCATATTCAGGTGCACGACAAAATGCCACCGTGTTCCAATCGTGAGATAATAAGAAAACACAGCACAATAGATAGTTATCTAGAAGCAATTGCATGCAGATTACATTCGTGCCGGCGATGTTACAAAACAAAGAATCTAGAGCCAGCGTATAACGCGAAGCGACGTAATTACTTGGCAACATAGACATGCCGCTATAACTAACTGTATTGGGCTCGAACAGTTAAACTTTCGTTTAGATCACTATCTCGTGCGCGCGGTTACTGCACTCCAGCACGGAAACGTAAACACGATGTCTGCGGAGCGGGAAGTGAATACTATAATATTATTATGTTTTTCAAATAAATTATCTTAATTTGTACGCCGTTATTGGCAAAACATGGACGCTCACAACATCTATTAATTCAATACCTTGCATGTCTGATTAGTCAGTTTATGTAAACGCATGTTTAATAATTAAATTATCTTTACCTTTACAAAGAAATACAGAATAGTAGACTGTTATACAAGGGTCGAAATGAATCAATTCTCATACGAGGCATTCCGACGCCGACGCCTTAGCGCAGCGAGAGCGGCTAAACATCGAGTAGGAGTTGATGATCTTCACCCGGGCCGGGCGCCGGGCGCCGGGTGCCGGGCGCCGGACGCCGGGTGCCGGGCGCCGGGCGCCGGGCGCCTGGCGCCGGGTGTTAAACACTCTACTTTTCATTTCGAATAAGTATAAGAAAAGTAAAAAAATAGTAATTTTTCTAAAATATTTATTGATAATAATAACATGAATACCCATTTAAAATAAATTGACAAGTTAGAACAATTTGTGAAATTTTTGAAACTGTAAAAGATTTTCGATTACTGTATTTGCCTCGTCTTTATCCGAATCTGGGGTCAACATTTCAGAAACGCTTGAACTCATTTTCATTAATCAAACTAGTTGCGCCCCGCAGTTTCACCCGCATAGCTTTCGATCCCGCGGGAATATCGGGATAAAAAGTAGCCTATATGTTAATCCAGGGTGTCAGCTACCTCCATACCAAATTTTATCAAAATTGGTCCGGCCGTTTGAGCGTGAAGAAGTAACAAACATGTAAAAACACACACACACACACACACTCACACACACTCACAAACTTTTGCCTTTATAATATTAGTGTAATACTAGTTGACCCAGCGAACATCGTACCGCCTCAGATTATTATTTTTTGTTATTTTTTCCCATGTTTTAATAATTATGCTGCTATTCGGGGCGAAGACAAATACAACAAATAAAATATCATGAAAATCGGTCCAGCCGTTCTTGAGTTATAAATGGTGTAACTAACCGGACTTTGTTTTATATACAGGGTATTTTTTCAAGTGGTCGTGGATGGCTAAATCCGAAACTATAAGGAATAGCGAAAAGTACTCAAAGGAGTCTCGGGCTTGATTTTGATGAAAACTAAAACTACATCATTGGATTTTAGAAAAATCAATATTTCTAGCCAGGATCGAACCCGTTGATTTAAAAAAAAAGAAGCACACTGTATTACACCATTCGATAGTGTCGCTAATAACGATTAACGATCGAATTCTGGGAAGTAATGAGAACTAATCAATAAATGCCAGCATATCAACCGCGATTGCTGCTATCGCATATGTATGCATTGTTTACACAATCACACAACATAACATCACGCCTGTACCTACCCTCTAAAGGGGTACGCAGATGTGTTCAATAGCTTGCTGTCACTGATATTCACATACCTTATAGGTATATGGATTTATGTGGGGTAGGTATGTACAACTAAAAAGTGAAAAATAAAAACTTTTTTACAAAAAATCAACCGACTTCTAAAAACAAACACTACAAAGTGAAAAATAACTTTAATTTCGGAAGTCGGTGCCAAAATACGAAAATGCGGAACCAACGACACCGACTGTAGTGTTTTTTTTTGACAGTCGATTGTTTTTTTTTTTTGTAAAAAGTTTTTATTAAATTATAAATATGGCACACACCGCGTCACCGCCGCTGGCCGTCCCGCTTAATAGGTATTTTTTTAATTCACACTGGCTGTTCATACAGCTGACTACCTACCTAACAGCTGACTACCTAACAAAATTTAACTAGTTCTATTTTTATTAAACGGTTTTATTAAACGGTTTTATTTAGCTCACCCCGTTTGTTTTATTTATTATTCTTGGGTCAAATTTAGTAATTCAAATTTCACCCTCTTCCTGTCAACCGATTAATCTAAAATTTTGTATACACTTTGGATTTTGGTGACAATACAATTATGTTTATTCATTATCATTATAAATTCAAGATGGCCGCCGCTACAAAATGGCGGATAATTTATGTTTTATTAATCCCATCAATATGGGTATCAAATGAAAGGGCTCAACAAGCAGAATACAATATACTGTAAAAAATTGAAATCCAAGATGGCAGCCGCTACAAAATGGCGGATAACGTAGGTTTTATCAATCCCATCAATATGGGTATCAAATGAAAGGGCTCAACAAGCAGAATACAATATACTATAAAAAATTGAAATACAAGATGGCGGCCGCTACAAAATGGCGGATAACGTAGGTTTTATCGATCCCATCAATATGGGTATCAAATGAAAGAGCTCAACCAGTAAATACAATGTACTATATAAAATTAAAATCCAAGATGGCGGCCTCTACAAAATGGCGGATAACTTAGGTTTTATCAATCCCATCAACATGGGTATCAAATGAAAGGTCTCAACAAGTAGAATACAATTTACTATGCAAAATTGAAATCTAAGATGGCCGCCGCTACCAAATGGCTGATAACAATTTTTTATCAATCCCACCAATATAAACTAACGGGCAAGAAACCTTGCAATAATGAAGCACTAAATGAATTAAACAGAATGCGAAATAAAAACTAAAAACTAGAAAATAAAAAATAGGTAAAAAAACTTTTTCAGTTAAACGGTTTTATGTTAAACATACATTGCAATGTTTAAGATAAATGTACTAAAAACCAAAAAATAATAAAATAGACACAGTCGTGGGAATTATAAACATATGCATAGACTAGACTAAAATAAAACCGTGGGGCACGTCAATTGTCTACAAATTATCGACAATAATAATTTGTAGACAATTGACGTGACCCACGGTTTTATTTTAGTCTAGTCTATGCATATGTTTATAATTCCCACGACTGTATCTATTTTATTATTTTTTGGTTTTTAGTACATTTATCTTAAACATTGCAATGTATGTTTAACATAAAACCGTTTAACTGAAAAAGTTTTTTACCTATTTTTTTTTAAATTGATTCCCGCCCTAGAGAGGGAAGCAATTACTATGAGTGTTTCCCGCCCAAAGGTGGGAAGCAGCGTCTTCCACCCGCTATTCGGATCAAACAAACACTACTTTCCGAAGTTAGCGATGAGAAATGAAAAGAATTATACAAAATTCCAACGAGTCCCCTATACTTTGTTTATAGTCGTTACAAGTAGTTAGGTAGTTGGGTTTTAACAAAAATCTGTGAACACGAGCGACGCTTCGAAGCAGTTCACAATTTTCGTCCAAAAGGATGCGTGCAAGCCTATAAGTTACATAACGAGAAACGAATGTACTAGTTACGTACTCCGCGCAGGTATACGACACAATATCGAGCACGTCGCTACTTTGCGCCGCTAATGGATTTCCGATATAAATATAATTTCGGCGGCGAATTGAATTCCGATTGATGTCGATTGATGGGCTTTGTGGAACCTGATGTGTGCTCAGTACTCACGCATTCCTATAATAAAAGTTTATATCAACACGTTACAGAGGGATATTGTTGTGTGTTACATTTAAGTGAGCTTTCGTAATTACGGTTATATAAACATTCTCTGAGCCGGTACTGGTCATTGTTGGCCTATGTTATCACAAAGCACTGGATTCTTAAGGCGAAAGCGCCAGGGTAGCCCGCGAAATTCAATTTTTTTTAGGTTTTTTGGAATTTGCTGGTCAGTATGAAGTTGTACGTTGATTAATATATGAATCGCGGCCGTAAGAAATATGTGTTTACAGAATTATAATCATTAAAGCCATCAACACAACTCTCTAAGACCACGTAAGTCCCAAGAATAACTGTTTCATGAAATCATCATTCTTTGGACTTACGTGGTCTTAGAGAGTTGTGTTGATGACTTTAATGATTATAATTCTGTAAACACATATTTCTTACGGCCGCGATTCATATATTAATCAACGTACAACTTAATACTGACCAGCAAATTGCAAAAAACATAAGAAAATTTGAATTTCGCGGGCTACCTTAGCGCTTCCACCTTAATGTATGAAGTAAAACGCTACTAACCTGAAATACTACTAATACCTACCTACATAATATACGTATGTAAGCCCCAAACAAAAACAGCTGTGATGAATAAATTGTAAGATTATGAAAATGGTCGCGAAAACCACGGGATCAGTTTCAGTTCTGCTATAAGACATATGAACTGGGGTTCCGTTTTAAATAAAACGAGCGTACAGACAGCGTTGTACATTGAGCGAGTGCGCGGCACATTAGCCGTCGTCGTAGATCAGCGCAACACAAATGAGCCGTGAGATTGCGACGCACGCGCGCCGCCCCACGGTGGACTGGAAATCGGCTTTCATAGACTTAGGGATTTCAAAGTGCTTGTTTTTATGCCGGATATCGCTTCTATTAGTCATTACTATGTACAAAAATGACACCGAGTTAATTCTGCCCAAAAACGAAGGAAATATAATTTTTTTACGAAAAATTTGTATGAAGCTAGTATGAAAAATCGAATTATCTCCTAAACGGCATGTTTAACCGTAATATCCTTGGAGGTGGTCATAGTGCTAATTATTTATGATTTTTTTGTTGCCGATTTCACGAAAAATTTAATGCCGTTTTTTTTTAAAAATCGTCAAAATATTTTTATTTATTTTTACATGTAAAACGATCCCTTTTAGTGTCCAAGTTAAAAAGTTCGATATGTTATTAACCCAAATATGGCTAGGTAAAATAGGCTTGATGAGAGCCCCATAATGGGACATCTATTCTCAAGGTGTCTACTTGCCGGCCTTTCCTGTTCCCTACTAACCTTCTGTATAAAGCTTGTGAGGTTCTAACAGTTCGACAGTTATTTATAATGAGCACTGTACTAAAACAACACGCAGCCCTTCCTTATAACACTGATATTACTAATAAGAGACGGAAAGATATAGTTTGCCCTCAAATAAGTACGAAACATGCTTTCACAGCCAAATTTTATATGTACCTCGGACCTCTACTCTATAACAGACTAAATAAAAAAGGTAATATCTACTCTTTAAATCACAATAACTGCAAGAAAATCCCTAAGGAAGCTTTACAAACAATGTCCTATGAAGATACAGAGAAGTTATTAATTGTGCTAAAGTAAAGATTGCTCATTGTTTATTTTTAATTAGTTAGCTAAGTTTTAAGTTAGTATAAGTACTATAATTTTATACACCTTTTACATAGATAAGATTAATATGCCAATAATGTGATTATTTTATAAATTAATGTTACCTCAAATCGCCTGAAACACAGGTTTTCCTAGTTCAGGCTCAAAATTATGTGTGAATTTAACATAGATTTAAGAAAACTGTATTTAACACTATACCTTATGTTTTTTGAATAAAGTTTATTATTATTATTTTGAGAGTGTTTTTTTTTTCTCAGCTCTTAGGCTGGTTTTAGCTACATTTACGGGCTAAAGCCAAGTAAATGTAGCGTGTGGTGTGTATTAGGGTGTGTTTTCTTCTTCTAACTGCATGAATTTCCTAACTATTCTGCAGGTGTTTAAAATGGCAGCTTTCTGTATGTTGATATAGACGGACTCTTCTAAGTCTATTTGTTTTAGGCTACGGAGAAGATGGTTGGGAATAACGCCAGTCGTGGAGACAACTATAGGAATAATGTACACTTTTTCTTGACTCCAGATTCTTGTGACTTCTTCTTTAAGTTCAGCATATTTACTTATCTTTTCAGATATGGTTTTTTGTAGGTTATGAGTATTGGGAACTGCAATGTCTATGAGGTATGTGATTTTTCTAATTTTATCCTGCAGGGTTATGTCTGGTCTATTGTAGTGGATAGTCCTATCTGTAAGTATGGCGCGATCGTAGTACATTTTGTGCGTATCATTTTCTAGTATAGTTTGTGGTGTGTACTTGTAGTAAGGAGTGCAAGAGTTTTGTATGAGACTGTGTTTAAGAGCGAGTTTTTGGTGAATGATGTTTGCTACCTGGTTGTGTCTGTGAGTGTAGTCTGTCTGTGTGAGGGTTGTGCATGCTCCTGTTATGTGTTGTATGGTTTCTGATTGAATGTGGCATCTGCGGCATTTATCATTTGTGATGGTAGGGTCTTTAATGATAAATTTCTATTATTATTATTATTATTATTATTATTATGGTTTTTAAATTTAATTTTCTCAGGTTAGTACCTGGTATTTTCAGAATCTCACGGGTGTGAACCAAGGTGAGATTCTACTTATTATTTTAGGAAGGTAAATTGCTCTGTACTGCAGTGAAATTATTGTCCAAGTCTAGTTGTAAAAATTTTCTTACTATGCGGCAAGTGTTTAATATGGCAGCTTTTTGTAGTGTTATATATGTGTATTTAGATAGATTTAGTGTATTAAAACTATTGAATATTTGTTTCGGGATAACACCTGTTGTTGATATTACTATTGGGACTATAGTGACTCTATTCATTTTCCAAACTTTGGTAATTTCCTCTTGTAATTCTGTATACTTCCTGATTTTTTCTGTGATAGTTTTTTGAATGTTATTAGTATTTGGGACTGCTATATCTATTATAAATGTGTGTTTGTTTACTTTATCAACTAGTGTTATATCAGGTCTGTTGTTATATATGGTGTGGTCTGTAATTATAGTGCGGTCATAGTATATTTTGTAGAATTGGTTTTCTAATACAGCTCTAGGCGTGTACTTGTAATATGGCGTGTAGGGATCCTGCATGAGTTTAAGTTTAGTTGCGAGTTTTTGGTGCATGATATTAACAAGTTGATTATTATTATTATTATTATTATCTCATTAAGACAACACTGTCTGTCTTAGTGTATAAGTATTAACATAGATCATAAGCCACATTGTTACTAACATACTAGGATATAAGTACTAACATAGGATATTTGTTACTAACATCTTTTTATGTATTTTTTGTTTTTGTCAGTATGGATCTTTTGTTGTCCGTGAAATAAATAAATTATTATTCATTTATTTATTTAGTTTTCTTATTTTATTACATTTTTAAATATTTCTTAAAATATAAAAATAAGTTAAAAAAACATTTAAAAATATAAAAAAATAGTTGTCCGCCGGTGTCGGGACCAGGGTCCAAGCTACCGGTGGTTAGGGCTCCAGAGACAGGAACCTCCTCACAATGCGAGCCGTATCGAGGAGTACTGCCTTCTGAATCAGGCCCTTGATCCAACCGCCTAACGAGAGCCTCGATAGATGTTGATCGAGGCTTTCGGCTATAAGACCATTGGCCGACACGACAATCGGCACAATGATAGCCGAGCTCACATTCCACATGTCAACAACCTCGTGTGCTAAGTCGAGATATTTAATTTGTTTCTCTTTCTCAGCTTTCACGAGGTTACCGTCATGTGGAATGGTAACATCGACAATCATTGTGCGGCGCGCTAATCGATCTATCACCACTATCAGGCTTATTGGCAACAATAGTCCTGTCAGTAATGATAGATCGATCCCAGTACAACGTGACATGGTCATTTTCAAGAACTGGGTCGGGCACATACTTGTAATACGGTACCTCAGAATCCACAAGCTTATATTTCAAAGCAAGTTGCTGGTGAATAATCCTGGCCACTTGGTTATGCCTGTGCAAGTACTCGCCGTTAGCCAGACGAGAACAACCAGAGACAATATGTCTGATAGACTCACCCGGACGGTGGCATGCCCGACACACGTCAACCGTCCCGTCCTCATAATTATGTCTCCGGTAGTTATTCGTTAAGATAACTTCGTCCATAATTGCACAGACGAAACCTTCAGTTTCCCCGAAAAGGTCACCAAAACGTAGCCAGGATACGGATGCTAAGAAATCTACACCGGGCTCATGAAGAGCCCGATAGAAGCGTCCGTGAAGCTCCTTGCTTTGCCATATCTTCTTGCGGTCATCAGTAGAAAGTACTACAGGTTTGCGCCAGTTCTCTTTAGCCATGGAGAGCGGGGTGAGCCCCTTGTCCACTGCGACCACATCACGGTGCATACCCACTTCGGCTTTTAAAAAATATTCCCTGAGACTGCATACCTCGCGGTTGTGGAGGGTCTTCGCATTTAAAAAGCCTCGACCCCCACACTTCCGCGGGATATACAGTCTCATCACCGATGATCGTGGGTGATGCATCCGGTTTGCGGTCAGTAGTGTACGGACTCTTCTATCCAGGGCGTCGAGTTCGGTCTGAGTCCATTTGAGTATGCCGAAAGAGTAGGGGAGACCGGGTACAAAAGTAACGGCGGGTCGAAAGTAACAAATGCTCTGTAGGTTTATCCAATAGTCGAAACACCGCTTCGCTGCCGTCAGATGATAGCCGGCGGCGCCCCCCTCACTTGCATTCAGTCGCCGCGCACGCCACGCGCTGTTAGGTTGTGCTAGAGGACGCTACGTGATTTCACAAATCAAAAGTAAGTTTTTTGATGTTTACTTATTTGGTGTTTACGTAGTATTAAAAGAATAATATTAAAATGAATGTTTACATATTAATTATTGATTAGATTGATTGCACAGTGTTTAAATTCGTTTTTGTCTAGCACGTTCCGTTTCAAGGTTATCTTTCATATTTTAACAAAAATAAGGTAGGGTACAAAAGTAACATAGCCCTGCGGGTACACAAGTAACGTGTTACTTTTGTCCCCGTATTGATTTACTTACGTAATAATTTTATGTGTGTGTTTATCTTAACAGAATGCCGCGACAACGCATAAGAAAGACCACACGAGGAACTACGGACATGGATGTGTACCGAAAAGCGGCGGAAGAGCATTTCAAAGATGGAGCAAAAATTAGAGCCCTGGCAAAAAAATGTAATGTTTGCCATGTGACATTATATAGATACATTAAAAAAATAAAAGCAGGAAATACTAGCGCAATTGTCGGCTACCGTTGCGTCAACCGTGTTTTTTCTATAAATGAGGAAAAAAACCTTCAGGACTATTTGATCGAGTGCTCTGGAGTTTACTTCGGTTTGTCTCCACCTGAAGTACGTAAACTGGCATACGAGTTGGCGATTAAAAATGGCAAAACATTTCCTGAAAAGTGGCATCACACTCAAATGGCAGGTAAGGAATGGTTGACGGGTTTTTTAAAACGACACCCGAGCCTTTCTTTGCGGTGTCCTCAAGCAACAAGTTTGTCTCGGGCCTCGAGTTTTAATGAACATAATGTGAGTAAGTTTTTGATAACCTTGCTGACGTAATGGATAGGTATAAATTTGAACCAAAAGATATCTGGAATATGGATGAGACAGGGGTGACCACTGTCCAAAAACCTTGCAAAATTGTAGCTCAAAGGGGAATTAAACAAGTAGGTGCAGTAACCTCAGCAGAACGTGGGAGATTAGTAACTGTTGCTGTTGCGATTAATGCTCAAGGAGGGCACATACCTCCTTTTTTTGTATTCCCATTGAAGCGATACCAAGACCACATGATACGTGAAGGTCCTGTTGGTTCTGCCGGAGCTGGCAATGCTAGTGGATGGATGCAGGAAGCAGAATTTTTACTGTTCCTAGAGCATTTTAAAAAGCAAGTCAAGCCAACAGTTGATCAAAAATGCTTATTACTGCTCGACAACCATGCATCGCATATATCGATCGATGCTCTAGATTTTTGCAAAAAAAATGGAATAGTATTACTGTCGTTTCCTCCCCATTGCACACATAAACTTCAGCCTCTGGATAGAGCAGTATTTGGACCATTCAAGAAAATGATAAACACAGCTAGCGACAACTGGATGCGAAATCATCCTGGTCAAACTATGACTATCCATTACATTCCTGGGATTGTTAGACAAGCATTTCCTCTTTCTGTCACTGATAAAAATGCAATTGCTGGGTTTACCTGTACCGGTATAAGTCCATTTAATAGGAATATATTTACTGCTGTTGACTATGCACCATCATCTGTGACTGACCGTCCTTTACAAAATAATAGTGAAATTCCACCAAATGATCTGTTGACCAGTTTTGATGCAACGCCCTCCATTCAAGTTGATTCAAATACGCCTGTTGATGATCTTTCAACGTCGAGTGGCCAGCGTACAGAGACTAATGATTTGTCTAACAAAGAACACAATAATGGCAAATCACCGTGTGTTCAATCGTTACCTGATCCATTATCTGATGACACTGATTTACTTTTAAATAACGCAATTTTTTATCAAAGATTTAACTCGCCAGTACCAGGACCTAGCGGACTACAACAAGCAAGTTCTTCTCAGTCATTTAATTTCTCACCTAAAGATCTTAGACCTTTACCACAAGCAGGTCCGAGGACTATAACAAATAAAGGACGTAAAAAACGTAAGACTGCAATATTGACGGACACACCCGAAAAAAACGCAATCGAAGAAGAATACAAAAAAAGAAATAAAGCCAAGAAAATGGTGTTACAACCCGTTATTGGAAAAGGTAAGAAGTTGACATCCACGAAAGGAAAGGGAAAAGGAATGAGTTCAACGAAGGCAACAAAAGGCAAGGAAAATAAATCTGATGACGAGGATTGCTTCTGTCTCGTTTGTTTAGAATCTTTTGCTAATAGTCGACCAAATGAGCAATGGATACAATGTATCGACTGTAAAATGTGGTCACATGCTGAATGCGTCAATAATGATAAAAGTTATGTGTGCCATAATTGCGAATCTGAATAGAAGACTGATACTGAATAGTCTGATTAGAAAAATAATAATTATGATTGATCTCATTAGTCATTACTTAGACTAAGAATAATTAGTAACGAGAAGTTAATATTTTTGATTAGTTTTCAAGAAAGATATAATATTTGAGCATTTAAAATGCAAATGTTTATTTGTGTTATTCATACAAAGTTTTCTAATAAATAATTTGTTGATTTAATATTTTATATCATATTTATTACAAACCCCTTTATCCTGTTACTTTCGCCCCACAACATGTTACTTTCGGCCTGCCAGCGGGGTCGAAAGTAACAACTGCTGAATTTTTTTAAAGTCTCTGTGATTCATATAAAATACATAATAATTAGGTAAATCAAGATACTAATCTGTAGACGTCGTCAAAAAGATAACACTTAACCAGAAACCAAGGTAAAAACACAATATGTTACTTTTGTACCCGGTCTCCCCTACATCAAAACCGGCATGACCCAACCGTTGAAGGCGCGCACCTTATTTCCGCCCGAAAGAAGACTATTTAATACCTTCTTCAGGCGACAAAAGAAGCGCTCCTTCAATGATTGCTTCATGTCAGCATCATTGATGCCTAACGCTTCCGACATACCCAAATACTTATAGTTTTCAGATGAGGAGAGGGATCTGAGGTTTATGGAATCCGAGAGTTGAATTCCCTCGGATTCCATAATCTCCCCTCGCTTTACATGCATGACTGCACATTTGTCCACACCAAATTCCATCCTGATGGCGCTACTGAAAGTTTCAGTTACCTTCAGTAGCTCCATCAGACGCAATTTGTTGGGGGCAAAGAGTTTCAAATCATCCATGTAAAGGAGGTGATATATGACCTGACCACCTCTCCTCAACTGATAACCTAGACCTGAATCCTCCAGTAGTGTACTTAGAGGATTCAGGGCTAAGCAGAACCAAAGTGGACTCAAACTGTCGCCCTGAAATATTCCCCGTTTAATCCATACAGGCTCATCATTCCCCTGGATCTGTCGACATCCTGGATAACGAAGGACCGTCTTCCATTGCCCCATACACGACTCAAGGAAGGTGCGTAGAGTTGCATCTATTTTGTACAACTCCAGCACCCTCATGAGCCATGTATGTGGCACCGAGTCGTAGGCCTTCTTGTAATCTATCCAACATGTTGACAGATCCTTGCGGGATCGCTGAACCTGTTGGCTAATGGCCATGTCTATGAGGAGTAGCTCCTTAGTACCGCGGGACCCATTCCTACATCCATTTTGAGAGGCAGACATAATCGAGTTATTCTCAATGTGCGTATTAATTTTCACTCTCAAAATTGATGTAAGAAGTTTATAAACCGTCGACAAACACGTGATCGGTCTATAATTCTTGGGTTCCGCGGGACTACCTGACTTATGGAGCAGGTGGGTAACGCCTGTTGTTAGAAACTGCGGTAGCGACCCAGACTCTAAGGATGACTGGAACTGAGATGCCAAGCAAGTGTGTGAACTGATTAGCCATTTCAACCAGAAGTTGTGCAGTCCGTCCGGTCCCGGCGATTTCCAATTCGGTAAAGGACGGACCGCTCTGGTAACGTCTGATGGCATAATTATGACTGCATCCATTACTGGTATAGTCTCACACACTCGCTCGACATCCTGCATCCAGCCAGCCTCAGTGTGACAGACGGGTACCGACCAGATGCTGCGCCAGAATGCACTTGTGGTGGCATCATCCGGGCGGCATACATCTATCACATTTTGTTCAGGTCGCTCCCAAGCTCTATATACCCACCTTTCATCGCTCTGGAACATGCGACTCTGCGTGTATCGATCAACCCGCCGCTTATACCGCCGAATTCGGTTCGCCCATGCACAAACTTTCTGCTTCAGGAAGTCGATGCGCTCTGTGACACGGGACATGTATTCTCGAGGATTGATTCCAGTCCCCGAGAATGCCCGCCTTACAAAGCGCATCACTCGTGGTCGTGTATTGCCATCCCTGAAGCAGTATAGTTTGCCGATGAGTACCCTGGCCCCATCGATACGATCCTCGATCCTACGTTGCCAGACTGGTACGGTTGGTTTTGGTCGAGTAGCTTCGTCATAAGTTGGGAACTTGACGTTAGCTAAACGACATGCCGCAACACCTGCGCAATACAGGATCGAGTGTGTATCAACAAGATCCTCGCTGCTCTCAAAGAAATTCTTGAGCTGAGAGTCCAAGGCACACACCAGCGCCCTATTTTTCTTGTGCATAGGTAACCGTGGTAATCGGGGTCTAAGTTCGGTTGGAGTGGATCTATACTCGCGTAATGCATCCTCCAGTGCGCTCCTCAGTCGGACGTTGCACTGGCTACTTACTGTGGCAACCCTATCATCTTCTTCTTCAACATGATTGGACTGCGGCGGGATGGCATCAACAGTTGACGCTTGTGCCGCAGTTTGTGCCGAAGTCGAGACGATGTGATTGCTCAGTACCTCTGAGCGCAGCCTATCAAGTGCGATATCGTCCAACCTGTGATTGCGTTGGATGACCCGCACCTGATCCGACAGTCGTTGGGCCGAAACGTTGACGGTTGATTCCAGTTCCTGGAACAGAGACAGCATCCTAACGCGGTACACAGTGAGGTTAATTCCCCCCTCTGTAGACCCGTAATATGCGCGCATGACGTTCTCATTCATAGACTGAGTCCATCTCATGCGCTGCACACAACCACCGGTAGCGGGGACCCGGCTCGGGGCCGGATGGCCCCTAAGCCCCAAGCTCCTCGGTGGCCGGCCTCTCCCCTGCCGACGTACGGGTGTTGGCGACGTCGGCGGGGAAAAATATTAATCGCTCGAGCTCGACGCAACTGCCACGGCTGGTGTCACAGCACTCTCGATGGGTCTGGATTCCGGCGGCGGCGGGGCGGGGCTGAGCGACGAGTCCGGAGGTGGTAGTTGTGCACGGCGTGTTGCTGATCTCGTCAACATTCTATTATTATCTTCACATATTTAAGAGTATTTTGTTCGGAGGCCAAATTTGACAGGCGTCATTTTTAATTGTTCTGTGTTTGTAAAGCTTTTTCATTTTGGTTTTGTTTGTAGATATTTTAATATGTATTATTCCAAAAGGTTTTATAAGATATCAATAAAGGCGGGAAATTAATAAAAACAGGAAAATAAAAGATAAGAATGAAAAATGTACGTTGTTGACGTATCAGTGTTGCCCACTTATAAATTATTATTATTATTATAAATGATAAATGATAAATGATTTTATTTCTGTAAGTAGGTTTGCACAAACACTTTTACACGTCAATCATAAATTTTTTAAACTAGATGAGGTCGGCGTTTCCTATCTGACTACTCTGAGAAGAAAGGCCGAAACAAACTCAGAGGTCATAGTCTCTTTTAAAGTCCAGACATAATCTTGGTCAAGTTATATGAAGACCGTGTAGGTCGATGTCTGAGATGGTCTTTTGAGGAAAGAACCACACAGATTGAGAGGACCTGTCCAGTCAGTGCACGCATTTGTCAGAAATCATGCAGCTCAACTCAAGACTTAAGGAGCTCAACGATTCGACGAACAATACCAAAGAAAGGACATTTGGGTAGGCCACATAAACTACTCAAACTGCCAGACCATAGAGAGAATAATAATAAATATAAAATGCCTAAATTAAATGACCCACATCGTCTTCACATTCACAATAATTAAAATAATTTAATACTTTAAAAAGTAAGCAAATGTCAGTTAAAAAAAAATAATCATTAATGTCAATGTGTATATAAAAAAAAAAAACATCAAAAACACTCAAAATGCAGATATTGGAAGCAACTCAATCCCATGCCTTTGTATCCTCAATATAATCTTTAACGGTATAAAAGGCTTTCTGGCACAACTTACGTTTAATGAACGATTTAAATTTATTAAGGCTTAGATCTTGAACGTGGCTTGGTAGTTTATTATAAAAGTGTATACATTGGCATCTGAACGAGCCACCTATTTTCTTGAGCCTTGTTGTAGGTACAACATATTTGTGTTTGTTTCTAGTATTTATATTATGGATATCACTGTATTTTTTGAACAATTTTATGTTTTTATGGGCATATAAAAGATTTTCATAAATATACTGAGAAGGCACAGTCATTACATTAATCTCTTTAAATTTGTCTCTGAGAGAGTGTCTCGGACTTAATTTATAAATTGATCGAACAGCACGCTTCTGCAAAACAAAGATAGTCTGAATATCGGCGGCATTTCCCCACAATAGAATACCGTACGACATTACACTATGAAAATAACTAAAGTACACTAAACGGGCAGTCTCTATATCAGTTAAATTACGAATTTTTCTAACGGCGTATGCTGCGGAACTTATAAATATTAAGAACACACAAAACAAGAAAAATTAAATAACAAAAATTGCTGTTTTTTGACACATTTTTATTAATTCAAATAAAAAAAGATTATCAAACTCTTATTTAAGTAACATATAAAGTATTACATACAAAATATCATACATCGTGCGTCTGCCAATTATCGTCAGCTGTCGTTCGCGATAATAACTGATATTAGATATTGTTGTGCAGTGCTATCCAACTTTGCAAATATGGTTAATTGTGGGAGGTGTGGTGATGAAGTCACGGAAGCAATTCAGTGCTCAGCATGTTGCAACCACTTCGACTTCCCTTGTTCGGGAATCACGGAGAAGGGTTACCGGAAGCTCGGGGAACGCCAAGCTACATGGAGGTGTGCTAATTGCAAGAATGCGGGTCATGTAAGCACCCAATTACCAAGCTCGGCCTCGCCAGTTGTTCCCGTACCGATTACATTGGAAACATTAATGCGTGAGTTGTCCAGCATCCGTCAAGAACTTATTCCTCTCTCCAGCTTGGCAACTGAAGTGCAACTCTTACGACAGGAGCTAACTAATCTCAATGAACTTCCCAATAAGGTCCTGGTGTTGGATGATAGGCTAACCAAATTAGAAGCGGTGCAAACAGACGTAACGCACACCAAGTTAGCGATTGTCAAACTTGAGGATGGACATCAGGACATTGATCAGTGGCTCCGCAGCAATAATGTCGAAATTAAGGGAGTACCGATGAAAGATAAAGAGAACCTCTTTGATATAGTTAGTAAAATCGGTGAAAAAGTTTCCTATCCCGTTATAAAGACTCAAATTAATTTTGTACACAGAGTACCGACTAACATGACTAGCAATAAGAATATTATTGTTTCTTTTATGAATAGATATGTGAAAGAGGATTTCGTCGCTGCTGCCCGTTTCCAGAAGGATCCCCTACTTCCTGAGCACATTGGAATCACTGGTTCGGGAAGGATCTTCGTCAATGATCATCTTACTGTAAAAAACAAAAAGTTACTCTCGCAAACTAAAACCCTGGCCAAGGAACAAAATTTCCAATTTGTTTGGGTGAAACATATGAAGATTTTTGTAAAACGGGATGCCACCTCGAAGACTTTCATCGTTGCAACGGAACGGGACTTGCAAAAAATGCATTAATCTTTTGTTATTTAACGCTTGATTTCAATGTTGCTAGTATGAATCATAAAATAAAATTCGAGTCATCTTTGTTATGCACTACAAATATTACGCTAAAGCTAAAACGATTATTATTGGAAGTGTCATTAATTAGCAGTTTGCGAAACATGGAATGCGCCTACCCGCTTATCTCAGACGAAAGTCCACTTGACCTTGATCGTACTTGCCGTGTTTACGTTCGGATTTCTTTTGTACCGAATTGTATAATTTATTGTTTATATTTATATATTCATTGGCTTGCTAACAAATATGTTTTGATCGATACTGAGTTGTGTTTTTGTTCATTTGAAATGCTCTTTTGCAGGCACTGTGTATTGAGTTTGGAGTTAAATATGAACTATCTTGCTTTTAATATTTTGAACATATATTTAAAGTTTTGTTTAGACCTACCCGTAATAACGAATACTTACACCTGTACCAGTAGTTTATATAAAATAAAATGTAATGTATTCTTAATGCTCGTGCTTGTGAGCTGTCAATGGAACTTAGTTCTTTTTTTTGTGTTGATAAACGGTTGCCTATATTTTTATTTTTGTTTGGGTAAGGTCACACATTATTTATTTAATATAATACTTAGTTGTAGACATCATGTTCTATAATGTGTGAACTAAACATTTATCACCAGAATGTTCGAGGACTGCGGACGAAGTCAATTAATTTTTATAGGAATTTAGCTAAATGTAACTATGATATAATCACTCTAACAGAGACCTGGCTCGTGGATGGGATTTTAGACAGTGAACTTTTTGATGATAGGTAGGTACCTAGTGTGGCGGCGCGACCGTGACTGTGCGGCCACAGCGCAGTCGCGTGGTGGCGGCGTACTGGTGGCGGTCCGCCGTGAGCTTGCTGTAGTTGAAAATGTTGACTGGCAAACCAGTGCGGAAGACATTTGGATTTCGATTCAATTAAGATCCACTTGTGATAAACGTACCTACCGACTTAACATTTGTACTCTGTATCTGTGCGCTCAGAATTCAGGCAATAGCTTCGCTAGTCAGTTACATGCTTATTTAGACAATCTTTCGGACTTAATAATCAACCATCCTACAGATAAATTTATTATTCTTGGAGACTTTAATATGAGCTCCATAACTTGGACGACTTTATATGATAGAATTAGACCTGTCGCGCCTCAAACTAGCTTGTTTACTCATTTTGTTGACACTATTGACTTGTGTAATCTACAGCAATTTAATCTTGTGAATAACAGGCACGGCAAAATTCTAGATTTAGTCCTTGCAGATACTCCTGTCACCGTCTCAGCGTGTCTAGAACCCTTAACCTTTGAAGACGCATATCACCCTGCTTTGTTAATTCAGCTTGTCACTGTACAATCTCAGTCACTTAACGCCAGTGCACGTATGGCGTATCAGTATAACAAAGGCAACTACGAACGTATTCGATCGGACCTTCGAGGCACTAACTGGAACGACGTAATATTGAAAGGTACTGTTGATGAGGCTGTTGGGAATTTTTATTCAACGTTATTCGAGATCTGGATGCCTACCATGATCTAATTAAAAACGATTCAAAAGCAAGACATTTCAGTTTAGGTTCTTAAACTGCATCGCTTAAAGTCGAACCATGAAGTCCATTACGCGCAGCGGCATTTGGATCGTTAAAAGTGAATGAAAGATCGCAATTTGTGGCTGAACCGCGTTTGAAACGTTTTTGGTGAAAAAGAGACAACGCTATTATTATCAAATAAGTTTGTTTCGCGCACATTGTAGTGTCAGACACGTTCAGAAGCAAGTAAAATTTTATTTGTTCTTAACTCAGTATCATTACTTTAAAGTAAAACAGACACTCAACAGTTGTTTTTAAGATTCCACGTTAATACGGTAACTATTGTTAAAATAATTCTTAGTCAAAGTAGATATTTATTTACCATTTGGCATTTATTAGACGAAAAAATATTTATATTTCGACTTAATAAAACAATGTTTCAGTTTCGAACGTACCAGAGTAAAAAAAGTTGTGTCTGCTGTCATGTCACTGTCAGTTTTTTTTTTTTTTTTTTTAAAGGCTAAGGTCTGAGACCATGCTGCCTAGTCATCAGTTACTATTTTTTTTTCTTAGTCTAACATTACATTAGAATATGGGTGTACACATTCGAATGTATTAGGAGTAAGGCAGCAAATGTATCGAATCAAGTTTCCCGGTAAACTTCGCTGAGGTAGCCAAAACTACAAAAAAATTCTCAGCTCCATTTTACCGGGATCGCGTCTGTTTCAATGATTCCACATATTGTCCAGTTGCGCAGACACTTGAGATACAAAACTACACCAATTTTACATCACAATATCCACTAGGAATCAATTTGCGAATAATTAAAACAGCCAACTAGACTTCACTCGAAGAAATCCCGCCAAAAACTCCCTGTCAGTTTGTGTGCCTGTGTCAGTTTAACTAGATAGTCTGTGGATTATTGTACTCTGTGGTTGTGTGGTGTTAAAAATGCATGTAAAATATGACGGAGAAGGTATAGAGTGTCTCGTTATTATCAGCCATATTTAACTATTGTGGGCGTACAGTGGGTATGTGTTGGTTATTGCGCAATAGAAAAACGTTTGCAGTTCAAAAAGATTATAATTTCACGAACAATATTTAGTCACACTAGCAAATTACACACTGTAGGTACACGACACAACCAGATACGGAACGCTGGACAGTTTCTAAGCACATGTGGTCCGTACGATGTTCAATGTCCAAATCCAAAATCCAAAGTGAGCTCCACATCGTTCTGTCGAGCTGTTTTCTAACCCCCACGGACTCAGGCTAGACTCTGTCAAGCGCCGCCGGGTGGCGCTAGCGTTCCGAATAGTCAAATGCATGACCGGATGCGACAAATACGTATTTTAGACTTTAAAAGAAAGATTAAAGTACACTTACACTGGTTTTTGTGAAATTCCACTAAAATAGCACTAAAAAACTTTGTTTTCGCCAATAATTCACCAAACGTTTCAGTTTATGTTAGAGAAATAGTAACTTTTATTGAATCGCTTATTTTGACAGTTAGCGTTTCAGTTTAGGTTGCTCTATGGATGTCATGGTACCAAATACAGTACAAAATTGAATGAATGAAACCAAAACTTGCGACTCAGTTTGGAACAATCGCTGTCAGATAGCACGGCCTAAATTGAATCGTTAAACTGACTTCATGGTACGAATTAGACGAACAGTTCAGTTTAGGTCCTAAAATGGATCGCGTTAAGAGGTCGTGGTAGGCCTGCAGAGATAAACACGTCCCTCAGCGTCTGTGTAAACTTTTTAAATATCCATCTTGGTATAACTCAGCCCTCATTAAGATACTTAAAGAAAAATTCAAATACCATAGGAAATTTAAAGTGTACGCTAATATTTCTGATCGCTTATCATATCAATTGCTTCGCGACAGAGCCAATAATATTGAGCAGCTTTGTTATAAGGCCTATATGACTAAAATCGAGGCCTCAATAGGTACTAACCCAAAACTATTCTGGTCATATGTGAAAAGTAAACGCATGAATAGTAATTTTCCATCGAGTATGTCATATGGTGATACTAGAAGCGACTCAGGGGGAGGAATTTGTGAGCTTTTCGCTAAATACTTTCGCACAACCTTTCTAGATGCTTCTTCCTCAGCGCATAGTAGTGGTTCGAGTGGCTGTGCTTCCAACTGTGATTTAAGTACAATTGAAATTGACTTAACAAAATCTGCTGGACCTGATGCCCTACCTGCTGTGTTCATAGTTGAGTGCGCCGAGGAACTAGCTTTACCTGTATCACTTTTATTTAAAAGGTCAATATCTGATGGACTTATGCCATCTTTGTGGAAATCAGCTTTTGTATCACCTATCCATAAGAAGGGTGCTAAAGACAAAATTGAAAATTATAGGCCAATTTCAAAACTTTGCCTGCTAGCTAAAGTATTGGAACGCATAGTTTATAATCAGTTGTACAGCAGTGTGGTTTCTAGCTTGAGCCCTCAGCAACACGGGTTTCTAAAAGGGAGGTCTACAGTCTCTAACCTGGTTCTGTTCACAGATTATGTTACTGAGCACATGGATGGTGGATCCCAGGTCGACGCTATTTACACTGATTATAGCAAGGCGTTCGATAGGATCGATCATGACATCCTACTGAGGAAGCTTTTTGACTTGGGCATTAGAGGTGACCTATACAGATGGTTTTCGTCATATGTGCAAAATAGGACACAAGCAGTGGTCCTCAGTGGCTTTATATCCTCCTGGTTAACTATCCCTTCTGGTGTACCGCAGGGCTCGCTACTAGGGCCGTTATTATTTGTACTTTTCATTAATGATATCGGCGAGTGTTTCAAACATTCTAAATACCTAATGTTTGCAGATGACATGAAAATCTATACAACAGTTAAGAGTTTGAATGACGCTAGACTTTTACAGGCGGACATATCTAGATTAGTCAACTATTGTACAGTCAGTTTCAGAGAAATAGTACCCCTCCAAGACTTAAAGATTATCGCCCGAGCACGCTCGGGCCCGCGTGTCACGTGAGCCTTGAGCAGCTCCCTCCCCCGGGCCCCGCCGCCGCACCCATCTCGTGCACCCACCGATCCGCCTCAAATATTATTTGCAATGTTTTTAATAATTTATATGGTATTTTATCGGCTTCCTTCTGGCCGAACCGTATAGATACCAAGAATAGCTTACAAAAAGACACTGCGTGCGACTAAGATACGAACCCACATCGCGAGATCATCTAGACCGTGCCTTATACCACTAGGCTATTGGCTCAGTTAGCAATCTTAACGAAAATTCGAATAGCATTACTCCTTTTATCGAACAAGGTTATTAACGGTCTAATCTTCTAGATATTAAGGTTTAAATTTCAACTTCCGTCTTATATTTAATACTAGCACCTTACCGACTTGTTTTACAAAATGCAATACGCAACTCCTCTATTAACTAAAATATAAGGTTGAAATTAGCATAGATTTCTTGTTTGGTTGAATAGAATGTGTTGATTCCGATTGTTGCACTACCCTCATTTTACTTCAGAAACTTAACTGCTGTATGAACTGCGAGTTAAGGTTGAATTTAGTATACTATTCTTCGCCTTATTTACTAAACTGTGATTGAGGGTATTTTTACTTTTCAAATGGTTTCATTTTCGTGCCGATTCGCTTGTGTGTAATTATCTTCATCGTAATATTATCCAATTTATTAAGTTTTTGACCAGTTGATTCTATTAATCGATGGTATGGTTCGATTAAAAACTTTATTAAAGGCTAAAATTGTAGTTCTGTGGGAAAAGGAACAAAACATAAAGAAAATAGCACGAGATATAAGCATAACGGTAAGATTTACGTTATTCTTACACATACCTATTTATTGTTGCAATCATGTTGCATTATTACTTAAAAGTTGGATTTTTTTTATGTATTTCTAATATTATTATTTTCATTACAGAGAAAAACAGTTCGTAGATGGATACAAAGGTATCAAGCGACGGGTGATATGAAATGTGATCACCAAGGCCCTCGCCCGATTGCTTACACTAATGAATCGAAGCGACAACGTAATATGTATTGTGAAAGTTCACTCAGTGGCACCCTTCAAAACTACGCGTTCAAATGCTGACTTCAAGAAGTGTTAGACAGTGACGGCCATCCTATCCGTTATGAATATGCAACTCAGCAGATTGACTGTGTAACTTATTTGATAAAAATGCATTGGAACATTTATATGAGCAAGTGTCAAGTGTTAATCATTCCCAATATCATTCCATTATCAGTGGGATCATTATCTCGTAGTCAATCAAAAATAAACAACCTTTATTATTATCAATCCAGTTCTTGTTTACAAGTAGTCTTGTAATGTGTTAACGATGCACCATCTGACCTCACATATTTTTCTAATGTTGTGTTAAATAAGGGTTATCAGAAAATGTGATAAAAGAGAAAGATGTATATTGCTATACTGTTATAGTTTAGCATGTTGGTTCTTCCTCTGTAATTCACAGTTTCTAGAAATATCTATAAACGAACCGTTATCTAAACCAAACTAGGGTATCTATTTTGTGTTTAGTTAATATTCTAAGTATAATAACCCCAATTTAACACAGATAGAAATCTGTATATTCAACCAGGAAGTGGATTCCATGAAGTCCTGGAAATGTAATTAAAGAAATAAATGAATATTGTTTATGCAAAATGCTAAGCTTTTATTACAAACCTCCATTTGATTTTTTAATAATAATTAACGAAAAAAACAAAACTAACTACTAAAGAAACTAAAAAATAATAATAAAGGTAAATTAATAAAATAAAATAAAATCTTCTCAACCGCGGATTGAACTCGAGACCATCGTATTGTTAAGCCGCAGTGTTAACCACTAGACCAACATGCCACTTATGATACATTTCAAAAAACTTAAATAGGTTCGATGTCATTACCAAGGGGTAATGGTTACTATGAAGCGTGCTGTACAATAAATAAATTAGATCTTAATATATCGAAATGCTTAGTTATAACCTTCACCCGTAAGAACCTATCAGTCATTTTTGACTACTCAATTGCGAATCAGCCTTTATCTCGAACTCATGTCACCAGAGATCTTGGTATTCTTCTGGATAGTAAGCTCACCTTTGAGTGTCATGTCGATCATGTCGCGAAAAAAGCATCCAAAGCCCTGGGATTCATTATCCGTAATGCCAGTTCGTTTAATAAAATGAAAACATTAAAAATTTTGTATTGTGCTTACGTCCGCAGTCATCTCGACTATGGTAGTCAAATTTGGAATCCGAATTATGCAGTGCATTCGGACAGATTGGAAAGAATACAAAGGAAATTCACGAGATACTTAGGTTACAAATTTAAAATCCCTTATCTGAGTTACAATGAACGATGCGCTCGATTCCACTTACTTCCACTTGTAACTCGGAGAAATATATCTGACTTAAGGTTCCTAGTAAAAATAGCACAATCAAAGATTGATTGTCCTGAACTTCTTTCTAAACTGTCCTTGAATGTTCCACCTCGGCATTCTCGTTTGAGGAATCTTCTTCATGCACCTTACACTCGCACAGTTTATCGCAGCAATTCATATATGATTCGCTCAGTCAAAGTTTTTAACCAAATTGTTAAGAATATACATCCTTCAATTGATTTGTTTGCAAGCAGCTTAGCGTCTATCAGTACTGTTTTATCTAAACATTATAATATTCTTTCTGATACACTCTGATGGTGGCTGCGCATGCATCTACCTGCAGGTACTTATTTTATTAATTAAGCAATAATGTTATACTTAGTGTTAGTTAATGAATAGTTTGTCAATTTGAAAATGTGTACAACAATACTCTATTGTTAACTGTGGAGGCTTGTAAATAGCTTGATGATAAAATAAAATAAAAATAAAATAAAAATAATTTAATTTAAGGAATTAATACTAAGCATTTGTAAAATAAAGTAAAATAAATAAAAAAAAAGACAAAATATCATTAAATATTACAAAAAAAAAACCCAAACACACTCAAATACAAATTTACAAATAGGTATGTACAATATTTTTTTACAAATTCCTTATCACTCTCGTTGTCAGACTCCAATTCTGAGTCAGCATCCAGATTGGATATATCCAAAAACTCGAACTCAGTTTCCTGAAATTGAATTAAGTCGAGAGTTTCAGCAAAAAAGCTCTGCTTTTTCTTAGCATCTAACTTAGGCCTTTGTGCACTTAGCAAAGGATCCGAAGAAACAACAAGCATATTTAAAATGTCTTAATTGGAATCCTGCCTACTTCTTTTCCGCGAATGATGTTCTCGAAACCTCCTAAAATCATTGTTTCGAGACTCTGAGGCTTCTTCCGAGAGAGTCCCAATCGTCACAATATTGTTTTCGCTGGTTTGCGTTTCATTTAATTTAGCGGCTGCTTCAGGATTTTTCATCATGTATTCGATGACAGAGGCGATATCTCCATGCCCTTCTTCTTTTAAACGTGCTGCAGCTGCATATATGCCAATTCACTGGAATCTTCCCCTGTGTGTTCATCAGATCTTCTCTTTTTTTATTTACTTCCCAGATCTTCTAATGGTTTACGGGATCTTTTCGTCATTGTTCCAATGGACGTTGATGTCGACAGTTCTGGAGAGACTGAGGGCGCTCTTGGTATCTCATCAACACTTGGTTCTTGATTAACTAAAGTTTGCACAAAACTCGGCCAATCAATATTTGCTCCCAACCAATTCTCGTACTTTCTCCTGAAATTATCAAGGAATCGGTTGGATTTCTGCCACCTTTGTAAAGCGGCTCGCGTAAATCTCCGACAAAATCCTTCGAGAACAACACGATCTTCGTCAGACAGGCAATCGCCTATGCGGGATACAACTGCACTGAACAATACTTCATGATCAAATGAAGTACTCTCACTTCGTAGAAGAACAAACAAGTCTAAATTGGTGATTAAACTTTCTATTCTAAGATTTTATAGTCGCAGATTTAGTGTTAGCAGTTACACAGTTGTGAACAAACTAAATTATAAAACAAAACTTTAGCCCTTTTATTGCAAAACGCCAATAATTAGGTAACTACCCTCATTAGTTATCTCCTCATTAGCTAATGAAAATTTATAATTGTCACTAACTATTCTTAGAACTCATAGCACTGCTAATTAACAAATTAGCTTACTTATCAGGAAAAGTTAAAAGTAGTCCATAGTTGGCATTGTCGTGAGATATTGAAAATCATTAAATCACCTATAAAGACTCACTAGAAGACCTAATCAGTGTAGTTACTTAATCATTTCTTTTCGGACTCATTAGAAGAGTAAACAATTGGTAATTTGGTTGTATGAAAAGTTTTAAAACTCATGATGTTTGACAAATATCTAGCTCAAACATAGTTGTCTACGTGTGTGGGTGTACAGTCAGTTTCAGAGAAATAGTACCCCTCCAAGACTTAAAGATTATCGCCCGAGCACGCTCGGGCCCGCTTGTCACGTGAGCCTTGAGCAGCTCCCTCCCCCGGGCCCCGCCGCCGCACCCATCTCGTGCACCCACCGATCCGTCTCAAATATTATTTGCAATGTTTTTAATAATTTATATGGTATTTTATCGGCTTCCTTCTGGCCGAACCGTATAGATACCAAGAATAACTTACAAAAAGACACTGCGTGCGACTAAGATACGAACCCACATCGCGAGATCATCTAGACCGCGCCTTATACCACTAGGCTATTGGCTCAGTTAGCATTCTTAATGAAAATTCGAATAGCATTACTCCTTTTATTGAACAAGGTTATTAACGGTCTAATCTTCTAGATATTAAGGTTTAAATTTCAACTTCCGTCTTATATTTAATACTAGCACCTTACCGACTTGTTTTACAAAATGCAATACGCAACTCCTCTATTAACTAAAACATAAGGTTGAAATTAGCATAGATGTCTTGTTTGGTTGAATAGAATGTGTTGATTCCGATTGTTGCACTACCCTCATTTTACTTCAGAAACTTAACTGCTGTATGAACTGCGAGTTAAGGTTGAATTTAGTATACTATTCTTCGCCTTATTTACTAAACTGTGATTGAGGGTATTTTTACTTTTCAAATGGTTTCATTTTCGTGCCGATTCGCTTGTGTGTAATTATCTTCATCGTAATATTATCCAATTTATTAAGTTTTTAACCAGTTGATTCTATTAATCGATGGTATGGTTCGATTAACAACTTTATTAAAGGCTAAAATTGTAGTTCTGTGGGAAAAGGAACAAAACATAAAGAAAATAGCACGAGATATAAGCATAACGGTAAGATTTACGTTATTCTTACACATACCTATTTATTGTTGCAATCATGTTGCATTATTACTTACAAGTTGGATTTTTTTTATGTATTTCTAATATTATTATTTTCATTACAGAGAAAAACAGTTCGTAGATGGATACAAAGGTATCAAGCGACGGGTGATATGAAATGTGATCACCAAGGCCCTCGCCCGATTGCTTACACTAATGAATCGAAGCGACAACGTAATATGTATTGTGAAAGTTCACTCAGTGGCACCCTTCAAAACTACGCGTTCAAATGCTGACTTCAAGAAGTGTTAGACAGTGACGGCCATCCTATCCGTTATGAATAGGCAACTCAGCAGATTAACTGTGTAACTTATTTGATAAAAATGCATTGGAACATTTATATGAGCAAGTGTCAAGTGTTAATCATTCCCAATATCATTCCATTATCAGTGGGATCATTATCTCGTAGTCAATCAAAAATAAACAACCTTTATTATTATCAATCCAGTTCTTGTTTACAAGTAGTCTTGTAATGTGTTAACGATGCACCATCTGACCTCACATATTTTTCTAATGTTGTGTTAAATAAGGGTTATCAGAAAATGTGATAAAAGAGAAAGATGTATATTGCTATACTGTTATAGTTTAGCATGTTGGTTCTTCCTCTGTAATTCACAGTTTCTAGAAATATCTATAAACGAACCGTTATCTAAACCAAACTAGGGTATCTATTTTGTGTTTAGTTAATATTCTAAGTATAATAACCCCAATTTAACACAGATAGAAATCTGTATATTCAACCAGGAAGTGGATTCCATGAAGTCCTAGAAATGTAACTAAAGAAATAAATGAATATTGTTTATGCAAAATGCTAAGCTTTTATTACAAACCTCCATTTGATTTTTTAATAATAATTAACGAAAAAAACAAAACTAACTACTAAAGAAACTAAAAAATAATAATAAAGGTAAATTAATAAAATAAAAAAAATCTTCTCAACCGCGGATTGAACTCGAGACCGTCGTATTGTTAAGCCGCAGTGTTAACCACTAGACCAACATGCCACTTACGATACATTTCAAAAAACTTAAATAGGTTCGATGTCATTACCAAGGTGTAACGGTTTCTATGAAGCGTGCTGCAGGCTTAGCCAAGTTGACAATCTACAATCGTTATCGCTAGTAGAAAACTAATCAAATGTATAGGAATGACATCATCTCAACGTTAAGTCACGTGGTCAGAGCAAACGAATAGAAAATTCGTAGCCAAGTTTACTCGTTCAAAATGATAGAATGAAATGTTATCGTTTCTACAACGTTGATCGCTACATCCCATACAAATGGCAGCCAAGTTACAGTTTTGACAAGCGCTTACGAAACGATGTCGTAGTTTATGTACGCTAGCTAAGCGATCGCCGAGACCCAAGAGTAAACGATAAAAAAATGGCGTCTATTATGATCAGCTGTGCAAAGACCGAGAAGTGTTTTGTTTAGTAACAATAATTTTGGACTATATTTACCATTTAGCAATTAAAATGCATACTTTAAATATGTTGTGGTGCGCTAATAATGAAGAAGAGTGGTTTAGGCGCCAAAAAAATTTTAAATGTGAATGCAGTTTGGTGGAGCTACACATGATTCACATAGTTTATATAGTCTTCTAGTAGAGTTGAATCATAATTTTATATGCGTGAACATCATCAAAATATGTACCTAATGAAAAAGTATGGCTATTAGGTAGGTATTCATAGTAGTAAAAAGATCTAATCTATAGGAGTTTTCCTGTGTGTTGTCTACAGAAACTAATTTTTCAGGTGACTCTGGATATACACAACGCCCTTGGCTTATGATAACTATCCTCAACGCAGTTCAAGGTTCTGTTGAAGAACGATACACTCAAAAGCATGTGCAAGCCCGTAACTGCATTGAGCGCTGTTTTGGATTACTCAAAGCACAGGAGATGTTTGCTTAGAGACAGGGTTCTTCACTATCATCCTCATCTAGCTAGCAATATTACAATGGCCTGTTGTGTGTTACACAACATAGCTTTGAAAGCTTGCTTACCACCACTTCCTGCTGCACATGACGATGGGGATGATAAAACCATGCAAGATACCACACCCACTGTGACTGAGGGTAGCCAAAGTGAATTAATCCAAGGAAGAGCCATGCTGAGATGTTTATTGAATAGGTTATAGTAAGATTATTCTGTCTTGTAATACAATCAAGTATTTCCTAGCTTAACAGACAGCTGTGCTGCTGGGGAGTTTGTTGCGCCACTTCTCCCCAGCGAAAGCACTAGGAAGTGGTGAAGGGCGGGCGTTTTGGGCGACTGTCTTTTGTAATTTTGACGTTCGAAATGTGCTGATTCTCAGCCTAGATTAAATAAATGACTTTTGATTTTGATTTAATACGTATATTATTGTTTTTACTAAAACACTGACATTCATAATAAATTGGTAGTGGCGTGCACGGTGGGTAAGGAGGAACTTTTAAGTTACTTATCCAATACTTTGTATTTACAATTCACTCAATACCTACATTTTAGGTATTATATTTTACTTTACATAAAAATCAATTTCCTACAGTTATACATAAATATCGGTTTCATTATTATTTTAAGTCTAAATTAAAATAGGTTTTGTTTTAATACTACAAAAGATCAATTATTATACTATTAAGGGGGAAGCGCTAAGGTAGCCCGCGAAATTCATATTTTCTTACGATTTTTGCAATTTGCAGCTCAGTGTCTGGGTGTACGTTGATTAAAATATGATTAGCGACTGTAACAAATATGTATTTACAGCATAATAATCATTAGAATCAGTAGTACAACTTGTTAAGTTAGTATAATCCTAAATGTCAAGATTTCATGAAATGTGGTCGTCCAAATCAAAAGGGACCTTATGGCGGAAATGAGTTATCTACAGAGCTGAAAACTACATAAATGTACCGAACTATAGACCCAAGAACCAACCTTCTAACCACTACCGTTATTTTTTTACGAATTTTTGAAGTTCACTGATCGAAATTATAAGTTTCGAGAAAATCGCAATTTAAGTATGCCGTACACTAAAGTTATGTTTTAGTGTGAAGTTATGTAACTGATGGTATACTTTGATTGACTATGATTATTACTAATGGAAATTCTTACAATCCTTGCATAAACTTGTTTGTTGTGGGAACATATTAAAATGTCGATATAATATATGGTTTGAATTAAAAGAAAAACGATTTGTTAGGTCTTGCCGCGATAATGTTCCTTTTTTACTAAACTTTAGATGAATACAAAACTTTTTTAAATTGACTTTTCGAAAAGTTGAACACATATACATGTAGTAAATACAATCATCTTTTTAAAAATACAGTTAATAAAAAAACGATTTTTTTGAGGTATTTTACAAATTTATTAATATCTCGGAAACTAGTTACCGCCATAAGGTCCCTTTTGATTTGGACGACCACAAATAGTCATTCAATATACTTGGTTTTAGAGTTGTTTTGATGACTTTAATGATTATAATTCTGTAAATACATATTTGTTACGGTTGCGAATCATAATTTAATCAACTTACAACAATACTGACCAGCAAATTACAAAAACCGTAAGAAAAATTGAATCTCGCGGGCTACCCTGGCGTTTTTGCCTTAACATTGCTAAACAATTTGTACATATAAAATTTAGAGAAGGAAAAAGTAAACTGGATTAGAATAGCAAACAATTGAAATAAAAAATTAATTGTTACTCTGATATTGCAGGCAATTTGAAATTGTTCATAGCCCTCAGCTGAGACCACTATCACTACTTTAGAGTTTAAGGGATAATATCTGTCGAAGGTAGTGATCATGGTCTCAACTGTGGTAAAATTTCTATCGAATTCTCTACCAGCCAGCTATACGACTTAAAATTTGATTTCGGTTTTCTTCCATTTCAATTCTTCGCGATTCCAATCGCAACCTTTCCATCTCCCTCTCGTGATAATTTTTTTCCCGGTCTGCCTCTAGTTGTAGCCGGCGATGCTCGACAGCCACGAACTCGCTCGTAGCCCGTTCGAAGGGCGTTTGTATTCGCCGCGTGCGCGCTCGAAGCAGCCCGTGGCGCCGCGGCATGGAAGTGGTGGGCGACGGGCTTACGCGATGTCGCCGCCGCTGCGGAGCCCGTCGTGACGTGGACGTGGTAGGCGACGTTGCTGACGGCATCGGCGCGGACGCAGGGCGGCGGCGTTAGCACTGGCGGTGGAGGATGGCGTGGAAGTTCTCCAGAGGGAGTAGGTGGCAGTGAAGGTCGGGTGGTGCTGGTGTTGCTGAGAATAAATAATTACAGTCATTATTAAAATGTGCCCAAATGAATTATTTAGTCAAAACATTGTATATCAAAAAAAAAGTACCTTGTATATAATCAGAAGGAATAAAATCCAACATAATTTCATCTGAGGCAGAAATTTGGGATGGACAGACAGTATGCACAGAATCTCTGGAAGGTGGTGGTAGAGAGTTTCTCTCTGATGGCGGGGCCTGAAAAATATGAAGAATTTAAATTAGAAAAATTACACTTGTTTATAAAAGAAAATATAGTAATAAGCAAAGAAAACAAACTAACATCAAAGCCTCTCTCCTCAATTCCAGCTTGACCAATGACAGCAGTCAAACCCATTATGCCCAACACTCTTCTGAAGCAGTGAGAGTTGTGTCTGCTGCTTGGACCACCACCAGTACCAGAAGCCTCAGAACGTATTACCAAGGCTTTTTTCTTTGTTTTTGCTTTCCAATCTGCCCACACCTGAACATATTTGTCTGTTAATTTTATCATGCATGTTTTCATCAATCATTTTCTAGTCTATGAAGAGTAAGCTGGTTGTTGTATATACTTGCATCTTGTAGAATACTAAATGTTAATAATAGGAAACCAAATAATATTTTACAGTGGTTTGTGTGAGAATCTTACTTTTTTCCATTTGTCCAATGGCTTTCTTACTCCTCCACAAGAGAGTTAATTAACTCTCCTAGTTCCTGCCACAGTCGGTCAGCCTTTATTCGGCCTTGGGGACCTTGCTGGGGCCTCGTTAAATCGCCATGGCTAAAACATAAGTTATAAAACTATTTCAGAGAAACAAAGGGTCTATTGATTAAGTAAAGAGTCAAACACGTATCACGTCATTGTTTATGTTTCAAACTTTCGAGTGCCCGAATACCTATGTTAGATTTTCAAATAGCAAAGGAAGATATTTACGAAACAACTAACAATTTACGTACCTTTCCATGAATTCCAATAAAGCTGCCAACTGTTCTGTGTTTGCTCGAGATCTAGATTCCATCCTATAAAAGTTATCACTTCATTATTTTAAGGTACCTATCTTTCATTCATAATATTATGCAGTAAGTACCTATCATATTATCGTAACATTTTGAGACACAGTAATGTTTAAAATTACATTCCACACTGATATAATAATAAACCAATATAGAAGAGCTTTACCTTATTTAGCTTACTTTCAAAACACTTAAAAACAATTATTTAACCGCGCACGAAGTACACAACTGTGACTGACGTTAGTTTGACGTTTGTAAGAACGCTCACCATAGACTAAAGTATAGGTTTTTTCTAAAAACGTTGTAGAATGAGCGTTCGACTCGGTCGTGTCAACTTGGCTACCAACTTATCGTTTTCTACAATCGTTAACGCCGAGGCGTTAACGATTGTAGAAAGAGATTCGATACGAAACGTTTGTAACTTGGCTAGGCCTGCTGTACTATAAACCTCTGCCAACTCCTTCGGAAATATTTATTTATTTATTTAAGGACAACCAACAAAGCATACACCAAAAATACATGTTAAAATCCCCATGTTATTATAACATTTTATAGTGTAGCCTTAATTAAAGGCTGCCACGGCATGCATTAAACATAGGATTAGGAAATATAGTTACAAAACATATTTAACTTATATATACAGATTATATAGTTTTAAGTGAACGAGAAAACAAAAGAAACCACACTATTAATTTTTCACTCTTAAGATAAAGCCCTATACAATATAGGAGTGATGCTATTTTATGTTACGTGTAGTTAAAAGTCCGTGTTCTTCAACATAAACACTAAAAGGGATCGTTTTACATGTAAAAATAAATAAAAATATTTTGACGATTTTTTTAAAAAAAACGGCATTAAATTTTTCGTCAAATCGGCAACCAAAAAATCATAAATAATTAATTAGCACTATGACCACCTCCAAGGATATTACGGTTAAACATGCCGTTTAGGAGATAATTCGATTTTTCATACTAGGGTGAATTTTAACAAGTGATTTTTATTTGTCATTTCGGTGGATTTTTTATTTCAATGCTATAGTGCATATTTTTAGTGACAAATAAAACTTTAGCCTATTTTATAACATTGTGCGTGAGTGGACATCAAATTTCATCAAAACTTACATAAATATTTAAGGATGAATTTTTAAGAGTCCACTGAAATGAAAAGTGTCTACCGAAATGATAAAAAACACCACCGAAATGATAAACTGTGCACCGGAATGAAATAAATCCACCGAAATGATACAGCTAAGAACAACCGTGCCGGGCAGCCAGGGTTCCGTACTTTGTTAGGTTTGATTTCCACAAATTTTAGATAAACACTGAGACAGGAAAGTACACAGTTATTTTAATATCATCATTAATATACAGATATTACAGTCAGTATTACATATATCATTCTTTGAAGTTACAATAACCTCAAAGAATGATATTAATGAAAGGTTTATTTATGTATTATATATCTTAAACGCAAATATTACATAACAAATGCACCCGAATAATTTAATCTACACTCTAGGTAAAAGTACATTACAAAGCTATGATTTTGTATTTGACCCAAGGATCTCTACAACTTTATGGTTTTATCATTTCAGAGATACTTTTCATTCCGGTGGACTGTAATTGGTATAACAGTCCACCGAATCCACTGAAATGATAACACTGAGATAATAAAATAGAGGTTAGTTCTACATTTAACACAGCAATAAAATTATTCAAAAAATATGAACACTACTCAAACAAAACAGTACTTACGGCGAATTGAATACACAATTTTGAAACAAATTAAACGAATGTAGCACGAGTTATAACAGCCACCGAAATGAATGATTTTTGTCCCCATATTACTGAAATGATAAACTTACTTTTTTGGCGGGAAACCGCAAGACGTTAGGACCGGTGCATACGCGCCGAGAGCTTGAGCCGGACTGATCCGAAGTGAAGAAAGGTGAGAGGGGCGTAACAACGCAATGTTCACATGGCTATTCTACTAAAACTTACTGTCCTCTGAAATGATAACTTTTTTCCGGACAAAAGTTGACTGCCTGTCAAATCCACCAGAAAGAAGATAAACAAACAAAAATAGTTTTATTTGATCGAATATATTATAATTTAATGATAACAAAATCGATTTAAAACCATATTACGAATGTATTTGCAGGGGAAGGTATTTTATGAGCGGAATTGGGTTCAGGACAGGCCACCGTGATGATAAAATAACACTGTATTTTTTTTTTGGTATATTAGAGGGTAGAAATCAATAATTTTTTTTTTTGCCAAGGTAGAGAAGTACATACTTACTTTGTTGAGAAAAAATATATAAAATTAAAAATCACCACATTGCACTACCGTTCTCAGGTTTGCCGTGTTTTTTTTATGCTTGGGCAATTCACCCACTAGCTTCATACAAATTTTTCGTAAAAAAATTATATTTCCGTCGTTTTTGGGCAGAATTAACTCGGGTGTCATTTTTGTACATAGTAATGACCGATAGAAGCGATATCCGGCATAAAAACAAGCACTTGCAAATTGAAATCCCTAAGTCTATGAAAGCCGATTTCCAGTCCACCGCCCGGCTCCGGCCGCGCGCTGGGTACATGTGGCACGATACATCGATTCCATCGGTGACTATTAGCGTTATCTGACTACCTACCTACTCTTTGGCAACTTTCTCACAAAAAAAAAACAATATCTGTATGAGATATAAACCAAGTTGAAACAGGAGCATCTTCTTCCTTACCTTTTGTTGGCCTCAACGCACAGAACTGCTGCATTCCGTAGAAGCTTTAAATTCGATGCTTTATAACGGCGAAGCACAAGCGGAGCGGCCTCTTGGGCGTTCGGATTTTAGATAGTTCACTATCATCACTCATCACACTCACTTTGATTGTTATTTTCTTGTACATGCGCCTATATTGTAAAATTATTAATAAACCAGTTGATTATCAGCTGTCTCGAATTTATTTAAGTAAAATTAAATAATAGTACTTATTAAGATTATTAGTTTTGATTAGTTTTCATGTAATTTGGAATCGTTTGTGGCCGCAAATAACGCGTAGCCAAGTAGGGTTTGATATCAACTTCGAGTCATTAGAATCATGTATTTTAAGTTAAGTAGGTATAAGTGTTCATGACGAAGCGTGAACAATCGTTATTACTAGTTTTGTTGTAATTTAGAATCGTTTCTGGCCGCGTTGGACGCGGCACCAACTCAATAGGATTTGTTTACCTACAACTTAAACGAAGCCTCATAAAATGTAATAGATTAGTCTTGTATTTCAACTTAGAGTGTCAGAGTCATATAGTTAAGCAAGTGGGTAATAAAATGTTTACGACACCTCTTTTATTAACCAACAATGGCCGCGCTACCTGTAAAGTTCTGTTGAGTAGGCCGCATAGCTTTTTTGGTCCTTCCAGGTATATACATACTACGCCTACTTAATCAAGTTCATAAGTGATAGAACTATTGTTGGGTATTGGAATATAAGATGGTCTTCCAATAAAACTTTAGAGGGGCTTCACGCCCTGAAAACGTAAGATATCATAACGTAAATGTTACATTTCGTTAAAACATTCAGAATAGTTAAAATCGCCAAAAACGGTGAAAATCGGACAGATAGCCTTCAGATAGTTCAGCCTAAAAGATAGTTTTTGCGACTTATTAGTACCTTTTTTACCGTTCTCACGAAATAACTTTTAGTGATTACAAATGTTGAAAATACATATAGAGATAATTTTCTATCGCATCAAACGATATGCAACACGTTATGGTTTCATGTAGAAATATAGATATTTAGGCCTGTAATAGTATTAGGTTAAGGTCATTTTAAAACAAATAAAGTTAAAAATCAGGAAGAAATTTCGGGTCCTCTTCACGGTAAAGTTTCGAGCCAATTAAGCAATCGTTGAAAAATATAAATTTCGTAGTCGTCGGCAAGATAGTTCCTGAAGTAACCTGAAGAATCCCGAAATCGCTTCCTGAACACTCTCAAGATTCAACATATCGCCTTTCAGTCCCAAGACACCTTCCACGCATGAACCCTAGACTAAAAGATAACGGCGGTTCGGCAAGTCTTCAATACATATCCGCGGGATCCCTAAAATACTCCGAGCTATAGGCACAGTATAAAGACATACAGTACGAGGTCTTCATACAAACGGACGAAACGCGAGCTATACCTACGCGCCTCTACCACGGCATGAGCTCAGCATGCAGACAGTCGCGACTGTGCTGCAGTGACGAACGGACGGTGTGTTGTTTTTTTTAACAATAACCGCGCGATTTTTGCACTAAAAATAAGTTCAAGTACATATTTAATATGACGAGTAGGCTATATTGTGCTGTTTTTGGTTGCATGAATTCGTCAATAACGCATCCAGAGATAACTTTTTTTAGTCAATTGACTAGCACGTCACTTCCCCACTACGTGAGCCTTGCCCCGCCAAATTCCGAGCCGGGGAGGTGAAGTAGCCGCCAGCCAGCCAGTATTATAAAAGCGCTAAGCGATGGTTTTGTGTACTTCACTCCATGCTAATAATTGTAAGGGGAAACTCTGCCCGAATAAACAAGTAAATCAATTACTGTGTGCATAATAATTTTACCACTGCCTTTATAACCTATATCAAAGTTGAAGGTGGTCCTGCCAGAGTACATACTGTATCTATATCAAAGTTGAAGGAGGTCCTGCCAGAGTACATACTGTACCTATATCAAAGTTGAAGGAGGTCCTGCCAGAGTACATACTGCACCTATGTCAAAGTTGAAGGAGGTCCTGCCAGAGTACATACTGTACCTATATCAAAGTTGAAGGAGGTCCTGCCAGAGTACATACTGCACCTATGTCAAAGTTGAAAGACGTCCTGCCAGAGTACATACTGTACCTATATCAAAGTTGAAGGAGGTCCTGCCAGAGTACACACTGTACCTATATCAAAGTTGAAGGAGGTCCTGCCAGAGTACATACTGTACCTATATCAAAGTTGAAGGAGGTCCTGCCAGAGTACACACTGTACCTATATCAAAGTTGAAGGAGGTCCTGCCAGAGTACATACTGTACCTATATCAAAGTTGACGGAGGTCCTGCCAGAGTACATACTGCACCTATGTCAAAGTTGAAGGAGGTCCTGCCAGAGTACATACTGTACCTATATCAAAGTTGAAGGAGGTCCTGCCAGAGTACATACTGCACCTATGTCAAAGTTGAAGGAGGTCCTGCCAGAGTACATACTGTACCTATATCAAAGTTGAAGGAGGTCCTGCCAGAGTAGGTACATACTGTACCTATATCAAAGTTGAAGGTGGTCCTGCCAGAGTACATACTGCACCTATGTCAAAGTTGAAGGAGGTCCTGCCAGAGTACATACTGTACCTATATCAAAGTTAAGGAGGTCATGCCAGAGTACATACTGAATACTGCACCTTTATCAAAGTCACTTTCTGTTTCACCCAACAATTCAAAATCGCAGGCCACACTCAGAAACGTACATTTACGTACATCAAATGATCAAAGCAAGCGCAGTCGTAGGTACCAACTTATGGAAACCTTGCAGCTTACCGTGTCCTCTCCCCGCGTGCCCCGCGTCTCCCGCGTCTCCCGGGTGAATGAAACTTTAACCGACACACTCGAGAATGTACGAGCACACCTGAGCAACAACACGTGTTTTATTTTTAAGTAGCCAATCAAAGGCGCCCTGATTTCCCTCGAGGTGATGTGCCAAGAAGCTTTTTAATTTGAAGCGTGTCCTGCGTACGCGCGAACCAGTAGGTGGCAACCCTCGTAAACCCGCGAAGGATGAAGATAAAAAACTGCAAGTTACTTCCGAAAGTTGGTGTAAACTTATACACAGATCTGATAGCAAGTTGGAAATAAAAGCGGGTCGCGTCCCAGCGCTTATCTGTATGTGCGACACCGAGGACCACTTGTAACTAAGTGTTTCTGTATGATGGTTTCTTCATTGTCATTTACGACAATGTTACTTTGAGTGTAGTTTTATGGAGTTGTTCGCCATTCTATGTAATAATACCATCATATTTATAACTTACACAGGCTGCGTTCAGTTTTATTTGTGCTGTCATCACAACGGCACACAACATCATATTGCGAGCACAGGCAGGAGTCCTGCCTGTGCTCGCAATATGATGTTGCAGGACAGTAGTAATTCGGTGGACCTCACTCAATGTCCAACCGTAGCCGGTGTTCGCTGTGTCGATGAAGCACCCCTGGTGATATTCTGACGAACAAATAAATATGAAACTTTTTTTTATTACAATACTCAAAAAGTGACGTTGTATTCAAGGCGTAGTTTGCAGCTGATTGAATGTAATACAGATACCTTGTTACCTACGCAGAACCTATTTTAACCGACACACTGATACCTACCTATCAATCGGACATTCCGTAAATAATAAAAGAGTAGTTGCCAATCGGCCGGGACAAGTAATCTAGCGGTAGTGATGTACGAGTGACCGATCGCTCGATATGTATCGACACTAGGGATGTTACGGAGCTTCGGTTCCGATTCCGAAAAGTCGGAACTTCCGATTAATTTTACACCTCCGATTCCGATTTCGGTTCCGACAATTTTGAATCGGAGTTAGACCGGAGTTCGAATCGCAGCGATACACGTGACTAGAGCGCCTACAAACAAGTTTTCACGTGTCGCCAGGGTAATGTTTTTTTATTTTATACACGCTCGCGCTCGAAGTCTCAGTTTATTGTTTTGTTTGTGGATGTTAGAAGAAAGTAGAAGAAAGATGTTTTAAGGAAAGGCCCCTTAACACATCTTTCTTCTACTTCCACCCCGGTTCCGGCTCCGATTCCGGTTCCGATTCTGGATCCGACTCCGGTTCCGATTCCGATGAATCGAATTTAAAACCTCCGATTCCGGTTCCGGTTCCAGTAAAACGACTTCCGTAACATCTCTAATCGACACTGAGCCCATCGATACATCGTTATGTGCAGCGTGTCGCGTCACGTAATCTATCGACGTTTACTGCTGCAGGAAACTTTATTAAACTGACTATGCATATTTTGTAAAAGGTTTAAAAAAGGCTTTTATTGGCGTCGTGCGCGGGTTTTGCGTTTGGCGTTTTGGAGTTTTGGAGTAATCAATTTTTGATTTCGGTTTAGTAAAATATTTATAAGCCGTTTCATACTTCTGTAGGGCCTGGCGCGTACCACGATTTTTTATCGTGCGATAATTTTGTATGAGTTAGACCTAGCGCATAGCGCGCACCAGGATTTTACTTTTTGCGACACGATTTTAGAATCGCGCTGTGAAATATCGTATACAGTGCACGCACTGCGATAAAAAAATCGGACAGATTACTGAGAATGTTCCACGTCTAGCCTCGTTTCGTATTGAGACTCCAGTGGACATGTTTATTTTAGAAAGAACGGAATACGAATGGGCGCCGCGCCGCCCGCCGCCGCTTCACTGCTTCACAACAGAACTACTTATGTCGTGATTGTTACGACTCCGTAAGTTTATCTCAATAAAATCTTAGTGTGGTGGTAACACACAAGTTCGTTTGTATTGTCAACCATAGATTTACCAAACGACTAACATACCTACTTTTTTGAAACTTTCACTACAAGTGACACATTTTTTTTTAACCGTCTTCAAAAAAGGAGGAGGTTCTCAATTCGGATGTTTAGGTATATATTTTTTTATGTATGTTCGGGCATAACTCCCTCATATAGACAGACGGATTGCAAACAAAATTTTTTTGTTCGAAAAAGTTTTATTCTGAAATAGTCCCATTCTGATGATGAGTTTCGGAGACAGACAACGGAACTCTTCAATAAATGCCAGCTAATCAACCGCGATTGCTGCTATAGCATTATGTATGCATTGTTTACGCAATCACACAATATAACATCACGCTTGCTGTACCCTTTAAAGGGGTAGGCAGATGTATTCAATAGCTTCCTGTCACTGATATTCACATAGCAAGTAGTGTTAGGTATATGAATTTGTTTGGGATAGGTAGGTACAGTCAGCTGCAGAGAAATGGTACCCCTCCAAAACTTAAAGATTAAGCACGCTCGGGCCCGCGTGTTACGTGAGCCTTGAGCAGCTCACTCCCCCGCCGCCGCACCCATCTCTGCCCGAGTGCATCCACCGATCCGCCTCAAATAATATTTGCAAGTATTTAATAATTTTATATAGTATTTTATCGGCTTCCTTCTGGCCGAACTGTATAAATACCAAGAATAACTTACAAAAAGACACTGCGTGCGATTAAGATAGGAACCTGCTTCACCAGGCGCCAGCCGATCAACTAGACCGTGCCTTATACCACTAGGCTATTGGCTCAGTTATCAACCTCAACGAAAATTGGAATAGCATTACTCCTTTTATCGAACAAGGTTATTAACGGTCTAATCTTCTAGATATTAAGGTTTAAATTTCAACTTCCGTGTTATATTTAATACTAGCACCTTACCGTCTTGTTTTAAAAAATGCAATACGCAACTCCTCAATTAACTGAAACATAAGGTTGAAATTAGCATAGATTTCTTGTTTGGTTGAATAGAATGTGTTGATTCCGATTGTTACACCACCCTAATTTTACTTCAGAAACTTAACTTCTGTATGAACTGCGAGTTAAGGTTGAATTTAGTATACTTCTTCGCCTTATTTACTAACCTGTGATTGAGGGTATTTTAACTTTTCAAATGGTTTCATTTTCGTGCCGATTCGCTTGTGTGTAATTATCTTCATCGTAATATTATACAATTTATTAAGTTTTTGACTAGTTGATTCTATTAATCGATGGTATGGTTCGATTAACAACGTTATTAAAGGCTAAAATTGTTGTTCTGTGGGAAAAGGAACAAAACATAAAGAAAATAGCACGAGATATGATCATAACGGTAAGATTTACCGAATTTACGTTATTCTTACACATATGCCTATTTATTGTTGCAATCATGTTGCATTATTACTTACAAGTTGGATTTTTTTTTAAATGTATTTCTAATATTATTATTTTCATTACAGAGAAAAACAGTTCGTAGATGGATACAAAGGTATCAAGCGACGGGTGATGTGAAATGTGATCACCAAGGCCCTCGCCCGATTGCTTACACTAATGAATCGGAGCGACAACGTAATATGTATTGTGAAAGTTCACTCAGTGGCACCCTTCAAAACTACGCGTGTCAAAGTCAAAGTCAAAGCATTTATTTCAAATAGGCACATAAAAGGCACTTTTGAACGTCAGAAATGCAAAAAAGATGCCTTTTGAGACTGTGCGATCATCATAATTCATAATTCATAAAAAAAACTACCGACTTCCAAAAAAACACTACAGAGTTAAAAATAACTTCCATTTCGGAAGTCGGTCTCGTTGGTTCTGTATTTTCGTTTTTTGACACCGACTTTCGAAATTAAAGTTATCTTTCACTTTGTACTGTTTTTTTTGGGAGTCGGTTGTTTTTTTATTTGTAATAAGTTTTTATTTTTCACTTTTTAGTTGTACAGTTTGCTTCATAATAATGGTACCCCCTTGGTAATGATATCGAACCTATTTAAGTTTTTTGTAATGTAACGTAAATGGCGTGTTGGTCTAGTGGTTTACCCTGCGGCTTAACAATGTGAAGGTCTCGAGTTCAAATCCGCGAATGAGAAAGTTATTTTTTCATTCATTTATTTACCTTTATTATTTTTTTTTAGTTTCTTTAGTGGGTGATTTTTGTTTATTATTATTAAGAAATCAAATGGCGTGCAAGTGCTGACTTCAAGAAGTGATAGACAGTGACGACCATCCTATCCGTTATGAATAGGCAAATCGGCAGATTGACTGTGTAACTTATTTGATAAAATTGCATTGGAACATATATGAGCAAGTGTTATAATTCCCAATATCATTCCATAATCAGTGGGATAATTATCTCGTAGTTAATCAAAAATAAACAACTCTATTATTTATCAATCCAGTTACTCTTGTTTACAATTATTACAAAACCGAAGTGCTCAGTTTTAGGTAAATTCGACGGCGCGCGGCAGCAGATGCGCACGTGTGCGTCTAGGGCAGAACGCTATGCACACATACAAACCGCTATGCGTCGGACGCCAGGATCAAACCAACAAGAGCCTTTGTTTTCGAAATAAATTAAATTACTGTTATTATAGTTCATGAAATATTATTTGTACCGATGAGTGTTACCTACAACGGTTTGAGTTACAATAGGGTCATACAAATTTACTTCACTTTTAATTTTTATTTTATACCACTAAAGTGACAAACTAGCATACGGCCCGCTTGATGGTGTGTAGTTACCGCAGCCTAAAGCAGTGTTGCCAGTGACAGATAGTCAAATATAACATGAGAGAGCTCAAAAAGTAACATTTTCACGAGAAAAGTAACATTACCTTATTTTTTGTGGAAAACGACATGGCACTTTATTACATAAAAAAAGCTGTCCCCTTAGTAGGCTTCGAAAGAATCGTAATAACAAACTGAACTGAATCAACACGGATGCCACTACTAGGCCGTCGCTCACTCGCCTAAGTAAGCGGGATGGGTCATTTAGAAATTCACGCGAGTGAGTGAATATGCGATACGACAAACGAAGTGAAAGATTTTCGCGCTGTCGTCGCGTCAGAATTTGGTCACAAAATCAAGACAATCAAGTGCGCCAACATGACGAACGAAACCTTTCTTGTATGCGTTCCGTTTCATGTTTATTTTTTGTTTTCTGAGAAATATTTTTTATTAAGTCTTAAGAGTAACATTTTGAGGCGTGTAACATGGAGGTAACATGAGAGGGTCAAAAGTAACGTAAAATGTTACAAAAGTAACATTCTGGCAACGCTGGCCTAAAGACGCTTGCATTGCCAGAAGCTGCATTACTTGCGCGTTGCCAGCCTCTAACATTACTTACAAATACTTTTGTGCTACTTTTATAAATACTTTTTGTACCTACTTTTTTTACGAAGTTTAATATATTATGTAATTTATTTAGCAGGTAGGAAGACATTTTAGTACTTATTTATAGAAATAAATGCAATGTGATGTTGTTTCTACAGTTTGGATAAAAATCGGTTGTCTGTAAAGTCGGTTTACGGACGATAGTTTAACGTGACAACGTCATAACAAAACATTAATGAAATTGCCGAACGCGGAGGCCGATTCGGCAGCGTTTGACATCATCTGTCTCTCATCGCTCGTTCCGCGCTCTCGCTTGCACTTCAAGCCGCCATGGCGTACAACGCTACAGCAGAGCAAGGCCGCGAGGTAACGCTACATGAGTCATGTTTTTTTCGTGTGTGCAGCCAGCTTCATCGATTTATTAGACGTTGTCACGTCAAAAAAGTCAAAAGAAAATAAAAAAGACAAATCAAAAGTCGTTTTATTAAAATTAAAAATTACAACTGTGAACTTGTAACGGTTCATGAGACACTAGCAGACAGACGGACGGTCGGACATCGGAGCCTTAGTAATAGGGTCCCGTTGGCACCCTTAAGGTACGGAACCATAAAAAACCAGTATAATAATTGTAAAATAATTAAAATAATATTCTCCGAAGCGGCATAGACCGTGCTTTCCTCGAATCTATGATTTCAGGAAGCACGCACTCCTCATAAAATTCTTACCGCTGAGCTTCTCTTGCGCGTTTCAAATTATCGGCCAAAACCTTTTTTTTATTTTGACAGCACCAAAAGTTCTATTTTTTTCTATTTTGCCCATTATTGTGAACTATTGTCTGAAAATAATTAATTAAATTAAAGTTGGAGATGACAATAAATAAAAAAGTCAGAAAAATTAAAAACAACAACTATATTTACGTATGTTTTTTTTTCTATAATTATATTCGCGTTGGAACATCATAGGAAAATAATTATATTATATACATTACAATCAGATCATAACTAATTAAAAAAAAAACTCACTTGTATCAACAAGTGTTGGTCGCTTTTTATTCGTGGCGAATTGTCGAACGAGATCACGTGACGGCAGCAGCGAGTGAGCGGCACGTCCTCCCTCTGAAAGCGCTCGGCGCGGACTAAAGCTAAGACCGTGCATCCCGAGATTTATATTGATAAAAAAGCATTGCATAAAACAATTGCTTAAAAATATTATTTTACTTCAAAATAGAGTATTTTTTTTTTCAAGCAAGGTGACAAAGTAACCTTAGTTATTAAACACTTTTTGTTTGAATTTCTATTAAATATTCAGAGATAAAAAATATCATTTCGGCTGAAAAAATATCATTAACTCTCTGTTTTACGGAATTATTTTTGGTGTATTACTGTATTAAACATGATAAATTGATGTATGCATACAAAAGTAGAAGATACAGTTGTACCGTGGACATTTTTATAAATTATTAAACTATTATATCTTCGATGTAACAGAGCATCGCGAGATGCCCGAAAGTAAATTTTTGTGAAACAGCCTTTGCAGGAACAAGTTTTTTACTGATTTATGTAAATAAACTGAAATATTTATTGAATGCGCTCCCAAAAGAAGGAATTAAACTTTCTCGGGCATGTATTTTTTTTACTATTGTGACTTTAGTTAAACCATAATCACAAATCAAAACTCGAGTCAAACGCTCTAAACAAGAAAAAATCGTCATAGCGCTCGATCTTAATGTGTTAACGATTCATATCTGACCTCGCATATTTTTCTAATATTGTGTTAAATAAGGGTTACAGAAAATGTGATAAAAGAGAAAGATGTATATTGCTATACTGTTATAGTTTAGCATGTTGGTTCTTCCTCTGTAATTCACAGGCACAAATGACAACATTTCATTTTTTAACCAGACTTTTTTCCGATAAGATCATACAGAGTATAATAAATGTATGTTTTCACAACTTTAAATCTATACTTAATATTATAAAGCTGAAGAGTTTGTTTGTTTGTTTGGTTGAACGCGCTAATCTCTGGAACTACCCGTCGGATTTGAAAAATTCTTTTTGCATTTGATAGCTCAATTCTTGAGGAAGGCTATAGGCTATTCAACATTACACTATGATCCTTAGAAGCCGAGCAAAAATTAAAAAAGTCAGTAAGAACGCTAAGCAAAAACGAAGTAATAGCGCGGGCAGGCGATGAGATGCGACGGGGTGGGTCGGGGGAACAAGAAATTTCAAGCTATAAATAAATATTATTGTAGTTATGTTTCTAGAAATATCTATAAACGGACCGTTATCTAATGTTAAACGTTCTAAACCAAAATAAGGTATCTATTTTGTGTTTAGTTAATATTCTAAGTAAATAACCCCAATTTAACACAGACAGGAATCTGTATATTCAACCAGGAAGTGGATTCCATGAAGTCCTAGAAATTTAAATAGAAAAATAAATGAATATTTTTTTTGCAAAATGCCTAGCTTTTATTAAAAACCTCCATTTGATTTCTTAATAATAATAAACGAAAATCACCCACTAAATAAACAAAAAAAAAATAATAAAGGTAAATAAATAAATTAAAAAATAACTTTCTCATTCGCGGATTTGAACTCGAGACCTTCACATTGTTAAGTCGCAGGGTAAACCACTAGACCAACACGCCATTTACGTTACATTACAAAAAACTTAAATAGGTTCGATATCATTACCAAGGGGGTACCATTATTCTGAAGCAAACTGTACAACTAAAAAGTGAAAAATAAAAACTTATTACAAATAAAAAAACAACCGACTCCCAAAAAAAAACAGTACAAAGTGAAAAATAACTTTAATTTCAAAAGTCGGTGTCAAAAAACGAAAATACAGAACCAACGAGACCGACTTCCGAAATGGAAGTTATTTTTAACTCTGTAGTGTTTTTTTGGAAGTCGGTAGTTTTTTTTTATGAATTATGAATTATGATGATCGCACAGTCTCAAAAGGCATCTAACACGAGAGCGCTGCAGTGCAGCACGTCGGTGGTTCTCGGTTACCGCGCGAGTTCTCAGGCAAGTCGAGTCAGCCACTCGCCTGGAGTGCTCTCTCCCCGGCGGCGGCGGGTGTGAACAGTGAGCACTCAGCGCTAGTCCAATGTCGCAGAGTGAGGTTACTTCAAGAGTGCATCATAGTTCTAGTGCTAGTATGTATTGAGCTTTGTTCATGTTCAGCTAGAACAGGATGCATTTGAACTATGACTCACGGAGTAGCTGTTTGTAAGTAATGAGTAAGGACGCTGCGTCAGTCCGAGGGCGGCTTATTTACTATCTGACAAACATATTAACATAGTTTACATCATAAAGAATAATTTGTTCGTCATAGTACGAGTATGCATCGCAGCAGCACCGCACCGCACCGCCGCCCGCCGCGCCGCGCCGCCACCGCGGGACGTGTATCAACGTCGGCGTGCATTACTAAGCCTCCCTCCTCCCCCCTCACTTGTACAGCTTGCCCCCACCCCTTTCGGCCCGCGCTTTAAACAACATCTAACCTTAACAATAAATCCGTTCCCAGAAAGATTTAAATTAAATCGTACACAACGAGGCACGTTAACCGTCGACTGCTTAAGGCGAAAGCGCCAGGGTAGCCCGCGAAATTCAATTTTTTTAGGTTTTTTGTAATTTGCTGGTCAGTATTAAGTTGTACGTTGATTAATATATGAATCGCGGCCGTAACAAATATGTATTTACAGAATTATAATCATTAAAGTCATCAACACAACTCTCTAAGACCACGTAAGTCCAAAGAATAACTGTTTCATGAAATCATCATTCTTTGGACTTTTTTTTTTTTTTCAGGATGGGAAATCATCAAATGACTCCTCCCGCTCTGGGTGGAGCGGAAGGGAGTGTCAGACTCTTACTGACTAAAACCCACCCGTGTTCCTTCCTTCGCCCTTTATGTTCCGGGCCAGCGGTAACCCTTTCGGACAATCCCGCTGATCCGGCAGGCTTCGGCCTTGCGGGCCCCTTCGTTTGATGCTGACGTCTCTTTGAGGCGCGCGTGAAACACGTACGCGCCGTCCGGCACGGGCCTGGTCCTGATCGGACGGTGAGCTACCAATTACTCTCCGCCCGCAGGCCCGCGCCTACGGTGGCCGGGAGTCGTCGCGCGGCTCCCGACGCCCGGAGCGTCTCCCGCGGCGGCTGGGACGGGAGGCTCTCTCCCTCAGCCGTCCCGCCGCCTCCTTCGCTAGCATGACTACTTCACAGAAGGAGGTGACTGCCTCCCACTCCCTCTCGCCCCGGACCATGGCTTGAACCAGGCCCGGACGCGAGAGGTCGCCGCCGCTGCCGATCGCCTCTACGAGGACACGGCGGTGCTCCGCCCAAGCGGGGCAGACCTCCACTGTATGCTCCACCGTGTCCTCTGGGCGATCCTGGCAATGGTGACACCCGGGCGTATCCTCCCGCCTGATTATGTGCAGGAACCTCCCGAAACTTCCGTGTCCGGTGAGGACCTGCGTCAGGCGGTAGGTGAGGGCGCCATGACGCCTCTCTAGCCACTCCTTAAAGAGGGGTCTTACCGCCGCTATCGTGGCGTGCCCTGCGCTGGGTTGCAACAGTCGCTCTTTCCATGCCGCCATGAGATCGCGCCGGAGGTCCGTCCGCTCCGCCGCGATTTGCTGCGGAAGCGGAGTTTCCCCCCGGCGTAGTGCCTCCTCGCGCCACTCATACAGGCGCGCACAATGACGTATTAGGTATATATAGACACGTTATCAACCAACATCTCGGCGCTTAAAAACGGCGAAAATACTAGATAACTACTTATACGCGTAAAGAAAGGGAAAGAAAATATATCACCGTACGGCGGGATGTCTGTTGCTAGAGGGAGATAAATAAACATCTTCAGTTACGTCACAGGATAAGTAATAGTCAAATTACATGCTCATTGTTCGAGCGCATGAGTGACGTAGCTATCAGAGTCACTTCATGCGCCGGCCGCCATTAGACGCAGCGTCGTACAAAATAAAATAAAATAATCTAGTTTTGTAAACTTACGCGTGAAATGACACATTTTTGTCTTTAACTTTTGGGGTATAATTTTTACATCCTCTGAAAACACACGACGGCATATTTTCTTTATGTTTTGCACAGGTTTTCACATACGATATAAATTAAAAACAAACATACGTCGCGTCGCGTCGCGTCGCGCGACAGGTTGGTGCGTGACTGAGCGCAAATGTGGCAATTGGCTTCATTTCATGTTGCCATTTTAGAGTGCGGACAACGTATCTATAGTTTTATACATCATTGGGCGCGCATCATTCTTTGGACTTACGTGGTCTTAGAGAGTTGTGTTGATGACTTTAATGATTATAATTCTATAAATACATATTTGTTAAGGCCGCGATTTATATATTAATAAACGTACAACTTAATACTGACTAGCAAATTGCAAAAAACGTAAGAAAATTTAAATTTCGCGGGCTACCTTAGCGCTTCCCCCTTAAATAACTTTAGTTCAGTCTGTCGCACAACTGACTGTATTGCGGTTACGACAATAAACCATCTGGTTATCTGAGAACGCTTCGTCGAGCAAGCGAGCAAGCAATCTCCCGCCGAACACAATACCTACATCAAAATTGTTCTACATCTGCACAATGCACAGTTTAAGAAACCTCGGCTCGTGGAGCAACGACGCGCGAGCGCGGTGCAACTTGTGCACTAATATAATACGTAACGTATCGAGCAGCTATCGTCCGGCGCTACCACAGAATAAAGAAATACAGTACTCGTACTCGGCCGTAACCTTGATGTAAATGCCTACAGCCGCGCGGTACGTAAACATGCGATAGGGCTGCCCGCCTCCAGTATTTTAATTACATTTGCCTACTTTGTGTTTCCATTTAGTTTTGTTATTGTATTTTACTGTGTGTACATAAATAATTTTATATAAACAAATAAAATACTTTGTGAATTGAATAGGAAGTGTTTAATAAAAATGCGTGTTGTTTTGATCGCCGCCGCACGACTCCAGCTAGTGAGCAGCAGCGCGCTGTTGCTATTCAAATTTCGAACTAATCGCCGCGCGGCGCCAGTCAGTAGGCAGCGCTAGCGCGCTGTTAAAATGGCGGGAAAGCAAGTGTGCATTCACAGATTGATTTTATTTAAAATTAAAAAAACAGTTTATTCGGTAATTTAAAAACTTGGCTGCATGCTCTAGTGTCTTTGCCAACATTTTCACGCAGCCACGGCAGAAAATAATCCTCGCGCCATTTTTCTCAAATTTTCTTTTCTTTGTACTTGTATTGTGAAATGTTTTTTTTTTCTTTTTTTTATTATTTATTTATTTAAAATTACGTAAATAACACCTTAACAGCTATGACGCCAATGCGATGTTACTACTAAGATATACAACAAAAATAAAATTAAAATAACAAACAATTAGAAAAAACAAATAACACACAACTAAACATTCTCAATGCACTTCAGTGCTACTCCTGTGAACTTCATCAGAGTGCAGTGAAATATATCTACCTCATTTGAAATAATATTTAACAGTCTTATGGCGCGTGACAAGGGGGCAAACTTGTTCAGGTTAGTCCTAGAGGACTGCTCCAGTAGCGTAGGCGTGGGGCGACGCGCACCTCCGCAACCGGGTGGGGCGCGCAGCCCCAGCTCCGCTAACAGATCGGGGAGGTGCAGCCAGCCGCGCAGCACCCGAAACACGAAGCTACACAGAGCGACGTCCCTCCGCACCGCCAGCCTACTGTACCCTACCATCCCTATTACAAAGAGACTCGGGTACATGAGCGGGAAGAAGGGATAGACGCCGTACTGCTTAAAAAATAAAAACCGAGTGAATTTGTTTTGGATTCTTTCCACCATGACACTATATTTGGTTTCATGGGGGTTCCACACGATCGCACTGGTCTCAAGACGGCTCCGTACCAGCGCATTGTACATGAGTCTAACCACTGCCGTATTATAAAAGTCTTTACACTGCCTAAGAATAAATCCAAGATTTCGGAAGGACTTGCCGCATATGTCTAAGATGTGCTCACGAAACCTTAATTCTGGAACCATCTTCACCCCCAGGTCACTTACATGCGTGACTCGTGACATGAATGCCATGCGTGACATGAATTCTGTTTCCTCGCAAATGTGTTAAAAAACGTCGTACGATATACGTGCGTATTGGTTATAACATCTTAACGCACTAATATCGTAATGTACTATTACAGAATTATAATCATTAAAGTCATCAACACAACTCTCTAAGACCATGTAAGTCCAAAGAATGATGATTTCATGAAACAGTTATTCTTATTACAGTAACAGTTATTCAATAAAAATAATTAATTTTATTCATAAAAGTATGCAATCATTTCATTAATGTTTTGTTATGATGTTGTCACGTTAAACTATCGTCCGTAAATCGACTTTACAGACAACCAATTTTTTTGTAGTATTATTCATACACACAGTACAATAAACAACTATTATTAATAATAAAAACCATGTCTTTACTTTGAATTATACAAACTAACAAAACACACATGCGCCGAGGTTTTAACACAAGCGTACCTACCGTTTAATGATTCATGAACCGCCTATAACTACCTACCTCACTCGTGTTTATCACTTTCCTTTACTCTATTCACTTCATTTATTAATCCAGACATCTTTTTTTCGGGAGATAAAATGAAATACTTATCCATTAAAAATACACACATTATGTACCTACCTACAAGTAAGTAAAATTATTTTATAGTCTTACCTTTCAGAGTTTCCAGGTAATCTAAAAAAAGTTATCTCTGGATGCGTTATTGACGAATTCATGCAACCAAAAACAGCACAATATAGCCTACTCGTCATATTAAATATGTACTTGAACTTATTTTAGTGCAAAAATCGCGCGGTTATTGTTAAAAAAAACAACACACCGTCCGTTCGTCACTGCAGCACAGTCGCGACTGTCTGCATGCTGAGCTCATGCCGTGGTCGAGGCGCGTAGGTATAGCTCGCGTTTCGTCCGTTTGTATGAAGACCTCGTACTGTATGTCTTTATACTGTGGCGCTACGGACCGGCGCGGGCGGCCCGGCGCCGGCCCGGTGCAGCCGGCGTCGCGCCACGTGAATAGTTTCCCGGCGAGCGCGAAGGTGCGCGTTAATAACCGCAGCTCGACGCTCAACTCCGCAACTACAGTTTACAAAACGGAGCGTCCGACGGAGAATTGAAAGTTGTTCCGTTAAGCCGGCTCCGACGCTGAGGGAGGACGGCAACTATTGTTCTAAATGAATCTTAACTTTTCAATTTAGCACGCGGCGGGGGCCATTAAACTCTTAAGGAGGCGGACTCAACTTCGATTGCCTGTTAACGTTCATAAAGGGGTTTTTTGCGGCTCACCGAGAGTGCCACCGCGCGCCGCCGCGCGCCGCCGGGCCGTGCTCAGGACGGCGCCCTTTACACGGCGGCGGCGCGGGCGGCGCGAACTTGATAAACTCGAAAGAAGAGCTCGCGCGCTTGAGAAGAAGTGAAGATACCTAGTAACCTAGTGTATCCTCTTTCATACCTGTGTCACTTTATCAAAAACGAGTTACATGCTAATTTATTTATTTCAGGCGACGCAGGACTAAATATACCTTAACCTAAACATACATATTTTTATTATAAGACAGTACTTCACTAGCTTGTTCGTGTGCTGTTCTGTGGTACTTGTCCGCGGAGGCGACGGAACACCACGTCCTGCGGCCAGAAGTCTTTTTCCATGACGACGGGCAGATAACAATTCGGCACGCGCACCACGAACGCCTTGAAGTTGACGTTCCGGTGCGACTCCAGTAACTACACCCTCGGCGCGTATCTCGTCTTTTAATGCTTGAGTAGATGGTTGTTAGTGGTTAAATATGAACAGCGGTATCCATGATACATCATACAACCCACTTTTATGAGGTTAATTTTGTCAGATGTTCCAAAATTCAATTGGGAGACTTCAGTGGAATGCCGAGGCGTCTTCGCTGTAAGACGACTGAGCTCAATAGTTTTTGCTACAATTCTGTGGCACGGTGCATATAAGTCGGATGCAGTAAACAACTCTGCACCTGCATTCGTTTCAAGCAGCTACTGACTGCCGCTTGCACTTGCTGCTCTCGAGAACATTCTCTCTCATCTACGTCGGAATGTTTCAGTTCTATCGCGCTCGCACCCCGCACTTGTTCCTCTGAGACTTCTCTGAAGATAATTCCTGAAAGAACAAATCACAGTTTTCATTGTTTAGCAAAAGGGACAATGCATTCTGGCTAAACCTAGTATTTTTCACGCAGACTAAATGTTGGTATTTCATTAATTGTAATCGCAATCAACAACAGCCGAAATAATGTGAGCATCATTATCGATAACCCAAGGCACGAGCAAGGGACGTTGGGACACTTTATAAAAGAAAGAAAGAAAGAAAAGAAAGAAAATACGTTTATTTGCGGTAAACATGACGCAAAAAAGAACAAAACAAATAAAAACAATAAAAAAAAGGTTGACATGCGTCACATCCACGCAAAACGGCTATCGCTCAGCATTATACTGCGACCCTATGCTAGACAGAGCCCCAGCGCTGGTTTTCAGCGACAGCCGGCGCCGACGTGATGACGTCGCACGGTGCAGCAAACAGTAATTCATCAAAAAGTATTTATGACAAATTATATTTTTAAAGCAACCAGTTATTAAAACGCTTTACTAGTATAGCGTACAAAAAGCAAAATAATACATTTTAATTTAAAACGTGATTGAATACAAATAGGAATATAAAAAAGAAAAAAAACACAAACAAAAGGAAATATACATGCTAAGAGAATATCACCTCTATAAACGTTTTTCCCTTTATGTAGTGGCAACATTCAGAAACGTCATAATTGACGTACGCGCACCCAACTTGCACCAAAAAAAGAGTTTTTGGCGGGATTTCTTCGAGTGAAGTCTATTTGGCTGTTTTAATTATTCGCAAATTGATTCCTAGTGGATATTGTGATGTAAAATTGGTGTAGTTTTGTATCTCAAGTATCTGCGCAACTGGACAATAGTGTAATCATTGAAACAGACGCGATCCCGGTAAAATGGAGCTGAGAATTTTATTGTAGTTTTGGCTACCTCAGCGAAGTTTACCGGGAAACTTGATTCGATACATTTGCTGCCAAATACTCCTAATACATTAGAATGTGTACACCCATATTCTAATGTCTTGTTAGACTCAAGAAAAATACTGATGACTATAGGCGGCATGGTCTCAGACCTTAGCCTTTAAAAAAAAAAAAAAAATTGCACCAAAAAAATATGATGTAAGGATTTAAGGAATTACAAAATGGCCAATGATGTGATGTGATAATGACTTTGTTATTCGAATAGCTGATAATGTTCCTATCTCCTGCTGGCTACGTCTGCAACACTGGCTAGCAACACGCTACGATGTTACCTGGAGCACAGAATAACTCTGGAGGTAAACGCGCCGATGTTTACAATCATTTAAATCGCGAGACTGTTGTTGATAAACGCGCACTGTTCATTGTGCAAGCGTTGCTGCGCTGCGCTAAATATTTGGAACACCACAATAATATTATACTCAACTGTACGCTAAAACAATGTCAGCACAAACAGCAGATCAATCTGTGGGCCAGTAATGACTACACTTTTAGAACGAAACTGCGATTCATGTTAGACGGTAAAATGAAGAAAAACGTGCATAATTTATTTTTAAATCACGTGCAGTAAATACTGCACACACACACACACAAAATCCGCGGAAATCCGCGATGGGATTTCACTTGCAACGTTATAATGTGTCTGCGTCCTCCCCGCCGCGCCGCACCGCACCGCACCGCGCCTCACCGCACCGCTCCGTCCCGCTCCGCGCCGCACCGTGCTTTGAGATTGGTTTTCTCTTATAAGGCTTTTCTAGAATACGGGGATTACCATTTTTCTACCTTCCTTTATATTTACACTAGTATTTCGCCCAGGATTTGTGTGAGAACTGTGAGACCTATATTTTAGATAGAAGACAGAATTTGGCTCTCAACTTGCACTAACATCTTCAACATCGTAATCGTAAATTGATACTCTATTTATTTAATTAATTCTAATTTATTTAATTAAATCAATTCCGACATTGCTGTCCTTCAAGTACGCGTGTACAGAGTGTTTCTTTAACGTATCAATTTACGATTTTTAGTGAATATTTTAATATAAAAAAAATAAAAACATTTTATTTTCGAATGGTAATATTTTTTTTAGCATGTATGGATGCTATACTATTGCGGGTTAACGGGAACGCCCTCTGTTAGTTAACATACTGTATGTAGATAAAGCACTTAGCATAACATAGATATCGAATACAAAGTCCTCTACTAAAACCGATACCTGAGTCTAAATTATTGAAATAAACAACAATTCTGTGTAATATTTAATATTATTATTTTTTTATCTTTTTTTATATTTAAGTACACAGTAGGTGAGCAACTTGCCTGCTGTGAGTGATACTAGCAACTGTACCCTCCTCAGGGTCACTGCTGCAGTCTATAGCGCAGCTTATGTCGATGGGTGATCGATTGGGGAGACGATACTCGGACACTGTGTGTATGATCGAACAGTAAGAGCTGACCGACAGAAAGGGTGGAGGTGTACATAATGTATGTGAGGGCCCCTGTGGGTCCAAGGGTGCAAAAGGTCCGCCTGGGATCCAGCTGTTTCAAAATGCATAGAATTTTCGTGATGTACCTCCGTGCGGTCGCCCGGCTCACCGCCCGATAGTGCTGTAACCCGGCCCGGCCCGGCCCGGCCCGGTCTCGGTAGTAACACAACTACCATATCATTTCATTGATTGGCTCCGTTCGGTGCGCTCCCAGATCAGTAAGGCATGCCTCAATTTTTACTTGTGAGGGATGTGTACCAGGCATTTTATGTTCGTACGACTTGATTTTGGTACGATGCGGTGCGGCAAGGTGCAGGCAGCGCCGGGTAGACGAGTAGGTATCAGGATATCCGAATATATCCGCGTGATCGTATCGCTCGCTGCGAAATTCAGGAATAATACCGCACGCGTGACTTGCATTTACTACCTACATACAATACGTATTAAGGTACATGTATGATATAGCCGAGTCATTTTATTTGCAGATTTGAATGTGTATGAAAACTATTGTTAATTGCAGTACAATAGAGATAAATCAGTTAAACACTGTTATTTACTGTGCAAGTAACTAGTGTAAGGTATTAAAACAACTTCAGAACATACAACAACAGCTAATCAACAGGCGTCCGCGATCCTTTGCATAATAAAGTGATAGTGAATAATGACTCGTAGCACTTTCGTAGCAAGCGTAGCGTTAGTGCTACGCCGTAGCATGCGAAATTATTTTGCTCGTTACTAATGATTAGGTTTTATTCGTGTTTAACCTCATATATCAGGCCGGTTGTAACATTGAGAGACAGTCTTCATCTACCATTCACGAGTTTTGCGATAGACATCTATGGCAAAACTCGTCATGAATCTATCGGCAGGTACGTGTAAAAGCAAAATAATAAAAACATTTCCGACGCAGCAAGCATATTGAATGCTTTGAGAGTTTGTATTCGGTACCAAAATGTACATTTTCAGAGTAACGGGGTAGTAAATACTCTGAACATTTATAATGAAAGCTGCAAGCTGCTTGTTAATGGCGACCGTCACCGGAAGTGACGCAACAGCTCAGCCGCGCCGGAAGTGAGGCTGCCTTTCGGGAGCTCTGTATTGAGATTACGTAATAATCTATATAAATAAAATAAAGTTCGGTTAGCTACACCATTTATAACTCAAGAACAACTGAACCATTTTTATGATCTTTGATTTGTTGTATTTGTCTCCGCCCCGAATAGCTAAATTACTATAAAAACATGGGAGAAATTATGAAGATAATTCATTTTCTCATACACAACATTTATCGATTCTGATGCTGTACGAAGTTTGCCGGGTCAGCCAGTTTGTCATCTGATTGGTGATGGATCATCTGTGCAACGCTCTATTATCGAAAAGGGCTTATGTAAAGACTAGCATGCACTGTAGAAAGTCCTGAACGGCGATACTGGATACCGGCGATTTTCGACGTAAAGTTGGTATGGAGCTAAATGCAATTTTTAAAACTCTCCATACGCTTGGTATTAGTCAAATGTTTGTGTACCGGGCTATTAATAAGTACAATGAGACCTCCTCTGTTTGTGACAGAAAAAGATCTGGCCGTCCACGTAGTGTTTGTACGAAAAAGGTGGTCAAAGAAGTAAGGAAAAGAATTCGAAGAAATCCTGTCCGAAAGCAAAAGATTTTATCTCGGGAGATGATGAAATAAATTATAAATAATAATAAATTAATAATAATTATATTTTTTTTAATAATTTTCCCTTGCGAGTCCATGTACGTGTAAATACTTCAATTTGTATGTGAATTTTATTGATAGTGTGTTTTGCTCGGGTTAAAGGTGTTTTCGCCAGTAAGTTGGCCCTCACTGGCGGTACCAACAACAGTGGTGGACGCCGCCGCCTCCACATGTAGCGGTCTGGTACACGAATACTAAACCGCTGTAGTACTCCCGGATTATATTTTATTCCGCGGAGTAGTTTAATTATGTACTCAACAAGAGATAAACAAGTGAATAATAAATAATAACTTATTGTATGACTTTCAAAAGTTGTAATTTACAGAATGCCTGCAAGTGGTGCAATACAGCTTCACATATATACAGTTACAGCGGACGCAAACACAACTAATTGTAGGAAACAATCGACTGACGCTGAGACTGAGCGTCTGGAACACGGACGAGTCCGAATATGTCGCTATTCTCTGGGGGTGCGCAGAGGAACACAGGGGCACAAGTACACAAGTAAGTACCTACTTACACGGGGGTATGTAGACAACATTGCACGGAACAGTCTCCTGCACTTGGTGCGGGGCCGTAAGATGATTACGTCACAAAACTTGCAATTCATATTTTGTAAACATTTTTGCTAGGTTCCTGGAACTTGTTAACAGGGGTACACTGTCCTCTCATATATTTAATAGGTAAAAGCTAATTATTTTTAAAAGAGTAACCATGAAGTTTCTTGCCGACTCTTCTCGATAGGATCGATTGGAACCGTGCACGTAGCTTCTGAAGTTTCATAAGTGCCTTTGTAGGTTTATTTGAGAAATAAAATATTTTTCATTTGAAGTTGAAAATAAACAAATACAAAATGCCAATTTCTAACAGCAAGGTATAAATGTAAGTATTTCATATTGTCGAGGTGTAGGTACGAGGTTTGTTGCGTTACTAATGTTTATTCGACTTCCAATTCTTTTATCATTTACTTAGTTTAGTGGTCCTTCTATACAAATCCATAGTGTACCCTTCCCAGCTTTTACTGGTGTCCATCGACTACAGCTTAGCGACTAACTCTTAGCGCGAACCTCCAAGTTGTCGCAGTCGCTAGTTTGTTATCGATACTAGACACTTGTAACGCTTTCAAAGTGAATGTGTGACGTTTTATTGAAGCGACGGGTTGATGAACAAAACGTCAAAGTAGAAGACACGCCTAGTGATTACACGTGTAAGGTGTTACGTATCTAGGAACTATCTGTGTTATGTAGACATTGTATCTACGACATCCATGATTCTACCGGATCAGCTCGGTGACACACTGCGGCAACTGTTGCGGATTCATTCCCGGGAGGATCACGCTGTAAATCGTGTTTATAAAAAACTCTCAACAACAATTCTTTAATTATTCAGAAACATATTTTTCAGTAAAAACGTTTCAATTCCGATTAAAAAATCTGTTTTGACTTTTAAATCAGCTCGCGCAACATTGTGCGATGAGTGGCCGCGATGCGATCGGACGCGTTTCCAAGGATTACAGCATTTCAATAAAGTCTACATGCAAATGATTGGCATTAGAGGCAACGCGAACACATTACAATCTGATTGCGGGCGGCTTATCTATCCGCTCAGCGCACTCTTTACAATCGAACATTGATTGATGTTGTGTTTACCTACACACAGATACGGTTACGGCTGGATCAGGCGACGTTCTGAAAGATGGATTGAATCAGCGGAACATTATTGTTTTGACGTCTGCAATGATGAGAAAAAAAAATATTTTCAAATATCAGCACAACATTATCGATATCTAATGTTGGTGTTGAGCAGCGACACATTACTCGTAGCTGTTGAGCACACGCTGCACCTGACACGTAGCTAGACATGTAGGTACTGTCAACTGTCAGCAGTACTCGACGTGATCGTAATTATGAACATTGTGATAACAGAGCAGGTTTCAGCCGATGCTTGCGAGTTGGCAACGTTCAACAAAACTTGTTACTACCGAGACTGGTGGGTTGCTGTCAGCTACTTACCTATTGATCGAGAACACAGCACCTAACGATATTGGTAATCGTATCTGTGATGGCGGGTGGCGGCGGCGGTGGGCGCTCATTTACTAATTAATTAGACTAACCGGCGCTAACAGAGGGAACTTCCTCTGCTCCGCTTGTTGATGCCCTATCTATCAACCGAGCGGCGAAATTTTATCAATTATTAATTTACTAAGAGCACTACAGACCACAGCTGAACGTCTACTTCGATACGGTTATCGAAGCAACCTACCTGGATGGTGTCACCAAGGTAGTCGTTCCGAGAACTGCATGAATCTCACACAACTCGTACAGCAGTGCAGCGTGCTGCTGTACACCGCGACGTGTGACAGCGACAGCGATATGATAGCGATATTTATTCTGCTGTCAGCAAAATGTACTATTTAACATTTTACCAACAACATTGTCTATTTACAATTATACAGTTTTCCATTCAAATATTAACAAAGTTGGTAACACGCATTTGTAAAATGAGGGATATTACAATTTGCCTATGACTGACTATACTCAATTCATTATTGCATCCATAATGGGTAATTTACATGTATGTGTAATCTAAAAACTTTTAAGTAAATCTCGGGTTGGTCTGGAAAAACTAATTTAGTTAATTGCAATAAAACCAGTTATCTATACTTTAAATAATAAATCTGTAGAAGTGAAAATTCTGTACATTGAAAATATCAAAAAAATTAATGGCATGGGTGTTACTATACCGACACCGAACCCAAAAATGTGATTAAAAAAATTTTTGTCTGTCTGTCTGTCTGTTTGTTCAGGCATCACGCAAAAACTACCGGTTAGATTACGATGAAACTATTATGAATAAAAAGAAATCATTTTATTTATTAATCAGAAACAAAACAATAACTAATCCTTGTTATTTACACACTAACTCTATAATAGAAATAAAAATATTTACAAGTATTAAAGAGGGTTACAGGGCGTCGAAAAATTCGTCCACATCGCAAAAAGAAATTATAAAAAAATAAAATTATAAAAAAAATAAAATAAAATTATACCAAGTTTCATCGTTTCGATGAAACTTGGTATAATTATTCATTAATATCCTGGGCACCACACTGGGTACTTTTTATCCCGGAAAAGTATATACAACAAAAAACAAACTTAATTTTGCGGTTCGATCCCTAGACCCGATTACTGTACCAACCGCAAATAATAAGTTTGTCGTAGGTTACGTCACCCGCAGTGGAGTCACTAAGGGGCGCTGCACACGGCTAAGATACTATAATATTTTATCTTAAGATACAATATCGCTCGCCATACAATTCAATGGACTATCACACACGACGGAGATAATAAATAATATTTCATATTTTCGTATCTTAAGATGAATTTGTAAATACTAATAATAAAGCAGAAGAGTTTGTTTGTCTGAACGCGCTAATCGGTCGGATTTTTCTCGGAGTCAATTTAAAAAAATATTTTTACATTTGCTAGCCTAATTCTTGAGGAAGGCTACGTAACATCACGCTATAACCCTTAGGAGCCGAGCAAAAAGAATAAAAGTCAGAAAGATCGCTAAGCGAAAACGAAGTGACAGCGCGGGCAGGCGATGCGATGCGATGCGACGGCGTGGGTCGGAAACGAAATTTCACGCGGACGAAGTCGCGGGCAGAAGCTAGTATTCAATAATACTTATATTTCTTTGCAGATAAACAAAAACGTAAGCTAATGGATGAAGATATAAGGACTCGGGCTGCACGGAATCAAGCTATTACTGATTATTACATAATTAAAAGGAAGAAATTAGAATTAGAGATAGAAAATATGGAATTAACAAATAGGAAGCTAAAATTAGACTTGGAGCAAAATAAATAAGTATTAAAATAAAATTTTCTTTTTCTTAATTGAATGCCCACTTACACTTAATTCAAAGTTATTAATAATAAACAAAATAAACTAATTAAAATCTGAAACAAATAAAATATAACAGTAATAATTTATGTTGGTTGTTTTGATTTATGTTGTTGTTGGTTGTTGTTGTTGTTGTTTATGTTGTTTGTTTATTCAATATGAAGAGTCAGGACGGCCTGGTGGCCCTTCACCAGAACTCATCTTCTTCTAATTATGTAGGTAGGTGGGCGCGGAAATAGTAATAAATGACTTTAAATCACAAGGGTAGTTCTTCAAAAAGTATTCTCCGCGTAACTTTCAGGGCGAATATTTTTTTTTAATAATCTACATTTAAATGTACCCACATTTAAAACGCTGTAAAAATAATACGTATTTTTTTATTTTATGTAAATCGGTGCATAAACTACTGAGATATTTTATTTTGAAATTTCTGTGCCCATGAAAGTTACGAAAGACGGCACGAAAGTTACAGACGTATTTTCTACAAGCAAAATATAGTTTCAAATCCTTATTTTTTCTCAAATTTCCAATTTATAAATTGCCATTTTACATTTGTAGTGTTCGATAATTTTTTTGTTGTGTATTTTTGTGGTGTACAATAAAGTATATATAAATATAAATAATAAATAAAAGACTTATTATTTATGAATCAACTTCTATTTGAGATCAACAATTATAGTGTTTTGAGATATTATTAGCTCTTATCACTCCTTATTAACTTAGATTGGTAACAATATGTGTAACAATTGCCTTGCTCCCGGAAATTAAACTTTAAAATTTACAACATAAACATAATTATTACTTACTAATTATTGCTGGCAGATAATGGCCCCGATTCTGTTGTTCACAAACTATACTAAATTTAAGTTCAGGCATCTTTTTCTTTCTATTTCATTATGAAAAGGACAGAAGATAAATATTAGTTTAGTCCTGTCAAATTAAGATAATCCATAGACAATTTAGACGTGATTAAAAAATTGGCTATTAAAGACACCTTTTTTGAGCTTCACGATAGCATCTGCAGCGTCACAAGTAATCTAAATTTATCATTCAATGGAGATATATAACTTTCGTGGTGCCCTAGCTAACTTTCGTGGACAAATTACCACGAAAGTTGTGCCACGAAAGTTATGAAAATTTCACATTTTTGAGAATTACGATTAAACTTATAGGTAAATAAACAAACAAAGTACTAGAGAATAATCTCGAAGATCTATCTTATTTCTTAATACAAAATGACTTGGAAAATTATAAGCATTATCCTTCAAAATATGCGCATGAAAGTTTCTAGACCAAGGCTACTTGAAAATATTCAAAGAATAACTCGCCTCGTATTTTTTTGTTTAGAAGCGATGAACGTACGTGTCTCGCCCACTGACGCCAGGATACTACGGCTACGGAGTAGACTTGTGTAAGTAATGCGATTGTTGCATTGCGCGTCATATAACCCGACCGCGTACTGTATCATTACCTATGACTCGACCAAATTAAGCATTACACATGACACTCAAACATGACGCGCGATGCCATGCCATGCCACAGAACACTATCGCGGCGCGCTGTTCGGTTCGGTGTTCGTATTATCTCGGTAATTTTCGCTATGTTTGCAAGTGAGAAGGAGCATGCGCCGGTCGGCTGGGTGCGAAATAAGTGAACTAATTTTAGAACTGTATGATTCAGGTAATAAGGTTTACGTTTTATTGTACGTGATGTTTTATGCCGGGTTTACACGCTTGCCAAGTCTTGGCAATCGTCAAACAGCTCCAAGCCTCCACAAATCTCGTTTGGCGTTTGAAAGGCGTTTACACGCTTGTGAATGCGTCAGTCTGCAACATACATCCAAGCATGGAGGACACCGAACTTGTGACGGCTATTACATTTAGTTTAACGTACTTTTATTTGAAATGTAAGCAAAGTGAAACAAAAAAAAGGAGAGCTCGACGACAGCGAAGATGGTGGATGAAAAACATTCATCATAATCGTACCAGGTAACTACTATTTTGATTTAACCATTATCTGTTGCAGTTCCGTGATGCCACAATACTTACGATAATATATTTTATTTGTTACAGACAATTTATAGAAGAGAAATTTAATGAACTTTTATATGAACCATCTGGAGAATTTGATAACTTCTGCCGAATGAGCTATTCTGATTTTGAGTTTTTACTGCAAAACGTTTCACCAATGATATCCAAGCATGATACAGACTTCAGAGAAGCTATACCAGCCAAATTTCGTCTTGCCATTACGCTACGATTTTTAGCATCTGGTGATTCTTACAAAAGCCTTCACTACTTGTTTAAAGTATCTGTCTCTATGATATCAATAACACCGGTCAACAAAAAAATATTTTTTTTTCGAGTCTGTTATTTAGTGAATATTTTCTGATTGTATACATCTAAAAGTAGGCAGAAACTCCATTAGTAATAAATAAAGTTTGCTTTTGTACCTCTATATAATGAAAAATAAATATATGCTGTTTTGGCAGATTTTTTGAGGAGCCGTTGCATTTAAGATGCAAGAGAGGGGTGAGGGGGGATTGTGGGTATGAAACGGTGAGTGGCAGACTGTCACGGTGGTGTGCGCGTGCGTGTTCCAAAAGAAAAACGCATTTCATGTATCACGAGGCCTACAAATGTCTTCCAAAAAGTGTAAAAATGACGTGAACTCTTTTTGCTATATTTGCGGCGAATTTATTAAAGTGAGAGCCAAAAAATTTAGTTTGTCATCAAATATGAAACTCTGTGAAGCCTATGAAGCTTATTTTAATTTACCCGTACGATGTCAAGATAAAATATGGGCACTTCATTTGCAGAATGTCTCTTAAGTACACATGCTACATGCTCACTTGGATAAATTTAAAGACAACTTGGGTGCATATTCAGAAGAGCAAGGGGAATGCTTCCACCAAGATGTACTTAACTTCGAACAACGATATCAAGGTCAATATAATGAGAACATGATGGGTGACTACATTTGGGGGCTCATACGAGAAAGTTCTTAAACTCATACAAAAGAAATACCAAAACTATTAATTTTTAAACCTTTTTTTTGTATTTGTGGATTTATTTATGCTTTATTTTGTAATAAAAGTTAATAAAAATATAGAATTCAAAATTTGTTTTCCTTTTAAATATAATTGTCATTAAACAATAGTGCTTTTTCTATAAAATTTGAAATTTCGTTCTGGTAGCTTCAAAAGCAAACTTTATTAGATAAAAATATTTTTTCTTTCTTTAGTTAGCCATAAGTAATCAAAATCAGAGGTACAGAACTCAGACTCAAAATTCATGTTGACCAGTGTAATCATTCGTGAAGTTTGCCGAGCTCTTAATGAAATTCTAAAGGATCTAGTTAAGGTAAGAATAAAACAAAACATTATGTTATACATTTATTTAGATTTTAATAGAATCATAGGAAATCTGTTCTAGATAATTATGTATGTATGTTAGCTAACTGCTTTATTGCTTAATTATTTATTAAAAATTATGTCGACGAATCAAAATCATCGAAAGCATTCAATAAAGCCATGTTTATAATGTTGGTTTCAAGTGGGGCTGGGTTGATGATTTGGTCCGATATAATACGAATAGATGACGAGGGTGCTGTTGATGTAGATGGAGATGGAGGTACTGGAGTTGGTATATGTTCTGTTATGTCTGGCGCTGAATAAGAGGTTTGTGTGGTTGGAGAGGGAAAAAAGCTTTGATTATTATGAATAGGTTCAGAATAAACGCTATTAACTGATGTTGGCCGACTCGGAATAACTTGAGGAGATGGTGTATGGCGTGAATATGCACCAGCCATTGACGACGGTCGAGAATAATATCGAGGGTATGGTGTATGACGCTCATTTGATTTTTGACGGATTCTGTTTATAAACAACCCATCTATTTGGTACATCATAATTTTTCGTTCATCAGTTGACAGTTCACGTAGCTTTATAGCCAATAATTTTGCATATAGATCGCAATCGTCGTCTTTGTGAGCAGGTCTATTTTCATTCTGCCTTTGACCTAAAACATTTGTTAATTGTCCAAAAGCCACGGCCATTTGCTTTTCAGCCGTTTCAGAAGCAGGGTGACTACGTTTATTAGTAACAGCCTGTATGGATGGTGGTCTGGATGATGATCGGGATGGTGGTCTGGATGGTGTGGTAACCGTACTTGTACGGTCTCTTATCAGAGGGTCATCCTCTGTCTGATCTGTATCTTCTATTTGTTGTGATTGCTGCAAAGAAATAATATACTTACACTTTATTTACTTTCTTTTTACAGATGCCCACCACAGCAGAAGGATGGCTTAATATAGAAGAAGGATTCAGGACTAAATTTCCACATTGCATAGGTGCATTGGATGGCAAGCATATAGTCATTGAAAGCCCAACTCATAGTGGAACAGAGTATTACAATTATAAGAAAACTTTTAGCATTGTGCTTTTGGCGTTAGTGGATAGCAAATACAAATTTGTGTTCGCAGACATCGGGAGTCAAGGAAGAATAAGTGACGGTGGCGTCTTTAATAATTGTTTACTATGGAAAAGAATAATTAGAAACGAGATAGATTTTCCACCGCCATGTCCACTTCCAGGATCGAATATTAATATTCCATTCGTGTTTTTAGCTGACGGTGCTTTTGCATTGAGTCAACACGTAATGAAACCCTACCCTGGAATCCATGAAGTAGGCTCACCAAAAAGGTTATTTAACCAAAATTTATCTAGATCCCGAGTTGTAGTTGAAAATACGTTTGGAATTTTAACCTCAGTTTTCAGAATATTCAGACGCCCTATCAATTTAGAACCACAAACTGTAACGGAATTTACGATGACTTGTGTATTACTACATAACTTTTTGAGAACAAGTAAAAGTTCTTCAAATCGATATACTCCTCAGAGTTCTTTTGACGTATATGACAGTAGTGGAAATATGGTTACCCCTGGTTCATGGCGCAGAGATAACGACGAATATAATGTATTGCAAAATTTACCACAAATACCACGAAGATCTCCGCTGAATGCCAGAGAAGTCAGGGAAGAATTTACTTCATATTTTAATAGGATTGAATAAGTTGATAAAAAAGTATAAATAAATGTATATAGGATGTGACTTTAAATTAATGTACGTCCTCTCGGCACGTGATAGTACTAATGATAACAAACAACTTTTCCAAAGAAAGCTATGGTCTAAACTCATTCCTTTCAGTTTTATTCCAAATAATAAGAAACAAAGGTTCGAATGTCGCGCGCCGGCGCGCGTCTCCGCCCGGCCCGTAGGTACCTATCAGCTGTTTGCGTGAGGTCGTGACCCGTTGTTTCTTATTATTTGGAACTAGCTACTATCTTTCAAACGGAAATTCGGATGCAAATGGTGCAATTTTAAATGATGTCGGGAAGCAAAAAGTTTTTTTAGGAAAGTTGTGATTTTTTTATTCTTATAACACCTTCCGGGTTATAAGAATAAAAAAATCACAACTTTCTAGTTCCTTCAAAAATATTTAATTGAAAAACTATTATGGTTACATAACAAATAGGACGCTCGTACACACAAATATATACATATATAATATTCACACAAATGTATTTACAAAAAAGTTACTTTGCGAGCTTTTGCATTAGCGAAATCTTTAACAATGTCACTAACTTCAATTTTGATTTCATGTTCAATACTTATTAATGATAAATTTGTCAACTTTGCGACAATGTTGATCTAAGGTACTTAGTTTTTAATTATTTTTAGTTTAGAAAATGACCTTTCGCTATGTGCGACCGTGACTGGAAGTATCAGGTATATCCTCAGTGCTGTGGACAGATTTGGGAACACTGAAATTAATTTATTCGTAAACAAGTAATTTAAAATATCCAACGGCGTAGTGGAATCATCAATAAACATCGGTAATAATTCGATTTAATTATAGAGCTCGAACTGTTCCACATCTGAAGCTGCTGCTGCTGGCTAGCATGGCAAAGTTTATTTTCTAAATTAGAGCAATGAGTTTTTTTTGTATCACAGTCCAAATCTTTCCAGTGTTTCAATTTTTGAAGAAATGAAAAAATTACATTGTTTCCATTCAAAAGCTCGAACCGTTCGTCGAACTTAGTAATTGCGGTGTCTAACAAATAGTAGTAAAAATTTACTTTAAAATGTATTTTCGCGTCTGTTATCGGTTCATCCTCCGCCTCATAACTAAAATTTTTTTACGAGCGCGAGGGCGTGCAGGTGTGGGAAATTCTACTATTGCCTCGACTTCTTCCGCTACAGTTTTCGCCCGGTTAAGGAGCTCCTCAAAAGCGGATTCATTACGGAATTCAAACTTATTTTTGCATTATCAATAATTTTCACCGCTTCTGACAATACAACGTCTGACTTTTGAAGGGCCTTGATAACTATTTATCTTGCTTAAAATTTAAAACCAAATAAGCAGAGAGCAGATGAATTTAAACGACTTAATTTTTGCCAGAAAATATAGCTTCAGAGAAATAGAGCTTCATTGAAATTGATCAAAAATGAGTTCTTGATATAATTATATAAATTTAGAGTTGGAATGTTTGGACTCATACAATTCCTTTAAGAACAATGAAAAATTGTTATGTGCTGCAAAAAGTACAAAAAATACCTTTTTAAAAGTACAAAATAAATTATACACTTTTTTGTACGGACGCCAGCACATCAACCTACTACAATCTGTCAGATTTCTTTGATAGATTTTCAACTTTATCGCTAAAGCATAAGGTTCAAAGTTGATTGGGAAAATTTGACTGTTAGGTGTAGCTTGATGTGCTGGCGTCTGTACGTCCGTACTCTTTATTTACCTCCTTCAAAATCAGATATACTCTATTTCTTCTAAAAAAGTTGGCAACCCTATGTGCGGCGCACACGAGCGCAGGGTCTTTGAGAGCGCCGGCATCGACGCATCTTTGGAGGTGTCGCATTAGAGGGCGCAGGGCCTCCTAGAGTAAATATGTTCCTTGCGCAGGGCGCTCGGCGCCCCCTTACACCCGGCGCCCGTGTGCGCCGCACACCCTGCACCATAGGTAAAGACGCCTCTGTGCGCATGTCTACTACGGAGCGTCCGCGCAGCTAAGTGTAGCGACAAGTTGGCGCTCTTGGTAGATACGTGCAGTTTTGTTGCGCGCTCTCGAAACTAACAAAATCGTGTGACAGAGACATAAAGCTTATTAACTATTGTCACTTAAGAGATAAAATTAATATTCTTTGATAATTATGATGCATAGTTAAATACAATTAATTAGATTTATTACATTATATGCTTATGAATTGAAAACAAAAGTTATCAAAGTTTGCCGTGAGCACAGTATTATACTGTGCCGTGAGCGCGAACAGAGTGTGACGCGCGAAGAACACCGATTTTGCTCCCGTTTTCGACATTAGATATTTTTTTAAATAAACATTAGAAATAATTTTAGATGTTTAATGTTTAAATTATGTACACATATAAATAAAGATTAATCTGTATTTGGTCCTAAGACTGAATGTTTAATAGGTTACGAATTAAGACCGTGCGACTGCGTTTTGAGGGACCTCGAAGAACTACCCACAATCGACGTATTTTAATCGGCATTCACTGGAATCACGATGTAATTAGGTAATTAGCGATTACTACTATATGAAATCAACTTAATTAAATCTTGAAATAGCGTGATGACGAAGATTCTGAGCGATTCGTCACGAGCGTGGTGCGCGGGCGCCGTCTTGTTCAAAAGTGAGTTTAAGATTGCCGCCCGCACTACCATCGACAATGACGCTTCGCTAGGTTGGCTTTGACAGCTAAAAGTCAACCTGACGTCTGACGTTGACGGATGCGCCTTCACGGCCGGACTGACACTCGACCGTCCTCGGGCGATTTTCTGAAACAATGAGTTGCAATCGTACATAGTCCGTTCGGCATCCTGACGGATGACTAATTACAATTATCACAATGCGATACTTAAGACTTAAGGCGAGTGTCTTGCAACAATTAAGACGGATGACACAGCCTCGTCACTAAACAGCATGTAGGTTAACTGTTCACAATTACTACTAGACACTACTATACTACTACTATTAGACAAGTCAATCCTTCGGTGATGTGACCCGGACGACAATATTCGTCTTACCATAATCTGCAAAACATCCAGAACAAGTCAGTCAACTTAAAGGGCTCTGACTCGGACGAAATATTTCGTCTCACAAATAGCAAGCGATCATCCAGGACAAGTCAGTCAACTTAAAGGACTCTGACTTGGACGACATATTTCGTCTCACAAATAGCAAGTGATCATCCAGGACAAGTCAGTAAACTTAAATGACTCTGACTTGGACGACATATTTCGTCTCACAAATAGCAAGTGATCATCCAGGACAAGTCAGCCCTCTCGAGGGACCTGACTCGGACGACAAATTTCGTCAGATGACGCTAAATAAACCACTGTGACAAGTCAACCAGACAATGACTCGGACGACATATTTCGTCTCACAAATAGCAAGCGATCATCCAGGACAAGTCAGTCCTCTCGAGGGACCTGACTCGGACGACAAATTTCGTCAGATGACGTTAAATAAACCACTGTGACAAGTCAACCAGACAATGACTCGGACGACATATTTCGTCTACCTTCTGTGACGAGTGAAGTGTCCCCGGCCAGCCGAACTAAGATTCACCACTATCACTCGACTTAATCTCTACTCTGTTTCATCAACAAGACTTTTACTTGGCTTTGCTCAAATTCATCAGTAATACTCTGATCCCTTGGCCTGTGCCATGGCATATGCCTTAGCCTCATGAGCGTACTTGATTCAACCAGAGCCATGTAATCAAACTTTAATTAATCATAGCAAAAAAAACATCAACCAGAGCCATGTACCATCGTTATCCACATTACAACAATAATCTTTTTCACTAAGAGCCTTAGATACCTTAGAGCCTGGAAACCCACACACGAGTAAACCACTCTAACGCCACGGCACTCCGGCCGATCAGCAATCGCATTGCTCTCACACATCCAGCGTATGGATCCATGTGTATCACCCCTGTGACTACACACTTTTTACTACGGCCGATAGAGAACCCCTACTCGCGTGGTTTCCACTACTTAGGCTTGCTCATAGCTCATCACCACTGTGATTACCATCTATTTCGACTGGTACATGACCTACCGGCATCATTCATAACCTATCGTGAACGTATTTAAAAATTGCATTGGTAACTAGATTGGGCTATGCCTAACAATGTAACGGTTTTTTTTGCTGTTGTTTACCAGGGAAGCACTCGATACCAGAGTCAAAACAAAATGAAAACGACTCACCAAATTCAGTAGACAATAGATCTGTAGCTGGCTTAATGGCTGTAGTGGTTGCAATCCACCGTCTCCCCGGCAGAAGTCGCGAAACTCCTCGCTCGAAAAGCACCGTCCTTGGTCAGCGATTATTCGTACAGGAGATCCAAAGAGTACAGCGCCGTCCCCCACTGTCATCCGGCTTGCACAAGTCTTTGTGTGTTAACCTGTAACCAAAAAAATCAACAGCAGTGCATGTTCCACTCGGCCAATTCTGACCAAAATTATTACAGGTTTGATGAAAATCACAACAAACTCTTTCTCTCAAAGTCGACATGTCGAACAACACCCATACTCATTCAAATAATAGGAAACTCATTAAAATATTGCAATGCTCATACTCTGACCTCCATCCGGCCTTCATCATCACACTTATAACCTCCATCCGGCCATAAGCATCAAACCAATCGACCTCCATCCGGTCTTCAACACGTAACCTCTATCCGGTCACTAACACAATCAGGCGACCTCTATCCGGTCACCTCCACATGTAACCTCCATCCGGTTACAAACAACACCATCAAGATAATCATTTCGAGCCTTTATCAAAATAATTCTTAAAGTAGGTTTGTTCAACATGTTACTTTATTTTTTCCTATAACGTTACAGATTATAAGAAAACTCTTACTATGCTAGGTACTCTAAATCTTAAGTTGACTACTTAGTATTCAACTAGTCTTGTCAGCGTTATCATTTTCGTCATGGCTAGTCTCGTCATCGTCACCTACGTGCATGAACGTCGTTATTTTACGCAGTCGATAGTGTGCGTACTTGTACGTCCGGCGGAAGAAAGGGACTTCAAAACATAACGATCACTTGTCAAAACTTCCACCACCTTAAATGGACCTCTGAACCTCCGATCTAGCCCAGTCTGATAATTCTGATTTCACTCTTCGATTTCTAATAACACAAAATAGCCTACCCAAAATAATACTTTGCAAGTAAATGTCGTGTAGAAATGTAATAGAATCTCAAGTTGTGGCTCGCTATTCGCAACGCTACTTATGATTTGTTTTGTGCTGAATACACGCGTTTAACCAATACCAGTCAACGCAACAACATTATTAACTCGTTTGGCACTTAATTTGGCTGCACAACTCTCTTTTACTGACGAGCATTCAGCACCAGAATCGTAACAAAACAATACACCTCACCCTTGTCCCAACGTGCCTGAGCGTAGTTGTACGACGCAAACATCCACTTGCCGTTGCTGCCTGCAGCGCGTGCTCCAGCTCCATCATCTGCTTGGCTGCCACTTCCCGTGCACCGGGCCGCGACATGTCCAGGATTCCCTCACTTGCAGCACACGAAGGGCTTCACCGACGGCTGCGGGCTGCTTGGCTCGATTCTTGAAATCACTCCACGTCACTGGTAGCTCCACGCTACGTCCTTCGTACTATTTACGATAGCCACGTTGATACTGCTTCATTTGTGCGCCTTAATGACGGCCACAAGTCGACGGAAGCAAAGTAAAAAAAGACAACTGCAATTTTGAGATTTTTGGTTTTTTGTAAAAACTAACTTAAAATATCATGTTCTACAACATAGCAAAAACAAAAATACAAATATCACTTTATTTTTGGTACTTTTGTCACGTAAAAGAAGACAACTACGCCTGTTTTGTGAAATTGCACGATGTAGATGCGGATAACTACCGCCTGGCCGTTTATACGCGGGACGCGCGGGGGACCAGCGGTCAGTCATATTTCGTCATCAGTCAGATGACATGTTCTACGTCGGCCGGCACGAATTTTGTTTGTTTTGGTTTGTTAAGTGATAAGTGTGTGTAAAAGTGTTATCATAATAGTAAACAGTTTGGGTTCAACACAATAGACATGGAAAGACGTAAATTATTGGTGAATTTGGGCAAAACGAGACGACAATGCTATATTATGAACCGAGAAGATTTATTTGAATTCCCACGTAGAAACGACCAAGTGGTAGTTAACACAGTTGTCATATTTTTAAGCGCAATGTAGATGCAGACAACTACAATATCTCGTAATTTAAACATAATTAGAAGAAATGAAATATACATGTGGATATATTATTAAATAATGAAGCAATGATGAAAATTTCAATAAATTTGGTTTAAAATTGACAAAATGGGAGCATTTTTTCCTATTATGCGCTCTCCTGAAAAGTAGCTGTTTTGTAGATGACTCTTTTTACTTTGCGCCCGTCGAAGTTGACCTCCTTGCAGTGGATTTTCAGCAAAACACAAATCAGCTGTCGTATTGTGTGCTGTTACGTTTGCACACGCGTCCTATCGCATTTTCTAATTACGGGAACACTTTATTTTTTCTAACACGGCGGTAGGGCGCAACTGGCGCGTCACTGGGCAAAGGTATTCCTGCATACAGCCTATGCCCAAAACAACATTCACTATGATCGCGCATCCGTATCTGGCTTGTCTGGGTTCAACTCTAACAGGTCCACACGATTATTTAATAAGCGTTCGCAGTTTGCACTTTGTTTTTAAAATGTCAACGGTCACTTTCACTTTTAGCGTTCTCATTTTGCGCATCAACCAACACGAATCCCACTTCTGATGAAGGGTCAAGACGGCCTGGTGGCCCTTCACCAGAACTCATCTTCTTCTAATTATGTAGGTAGGTGGGCGCGGAAATAGTAATAAACGACTTTAAATCACAATCGACGTATTTTAATCGGCATTCACTGGAATCACGATGTAATTAGGTAATTAGCGATTACTACTATACGAAATCAACTTAATTAAATCTTGAAATAGCGTGATGACGAAGATTCTGAGCGATTCGTCACGAGCGTGGTGCGCGGGCGCCGTCTTGTTCAAAAGTGAGTTTAAGATTGCCGCCCGCACTACCATCGACAATGACGCTTCGCTAGGTTGACTTTGACAGCTAAAAGTCAACCTGACGTCTGACGTTGACGGATGCGCCTTCAAATAAAATATTGTAGAACTGCATGAAAGACATGGGATCAAAAATAACTTACCCTCCAAAGTATTAGTTTATCAAGTCTTGTCGCTCATCAATATTACTGTCACTAGGTTCATGTAACATCATTGGGACTTCATCATAATTAGGTATTTCTACTACTGGCATTACATCATCAATTCTCATCTGTCTACAAATGTTATGTAGTATAGCTATTGCTATTATTATTGATTCTAAATCTGTACCTATATAAAATCATCATCTAGATAACTTTCCATGTAATTCGCTCTATCTTTATATGATCGAATTCGGCCTCTAATTAGCATATCGTTGTCTAATGACGACGATATGCAAATTAGCGGGACTGGGATAATTCCCAGTCTGACAATTGTTCCAGTAATTCAACATCACTTTCACTTGATTCCAACATATTTTAGATAGACAGATGAACACTTTATTGTACACAAACGAAATAAATACGTAATAAATACAATAGCTAGTAGTCTTATCCATGACCATGGACATATCCCTCAAAATCGGAGGATAGCACGATCGATTACTAGAGATAGCAAAACTTACTGACCGACAGCTGTCAAAACGTTATTGAGACGCTCAAATAGACAAATTCATAGAGAAATCTACCACTAGTAAGCAGTTAGTCATCCGGGCGATAGATAGCGGTCAGAGATAGGTTAGCCTACCGCTAGTAAGGTTATTGGGACGCGAAAACAAAAGATAGATAGCATTTTCTATAGTGTTGCCCAAATGCAAGACCAAGAAAAGACCTTAGCCAGTCTTGGTCTTGGTCTTGCGTCAATACACCTGGTCTTGGTCTTGGTCTTGGTATTGCGCTCTCAGTCTTGGTCTTGGTCTTGGTCTTGCAGCAAGAGTCTCGCAAGTCTTGCGAGACTCTACTACTTAGACTAGACGACATTCAAATACCTATTAGCCTATTGCTGGGTGGCAGGGACATCGACGCGCTTACCATGGATTCAGTACATGATTCTGGACCCCCATGCGTTGAAATTTTTCGTCGGCTTTTTCTTAATTTTTACGTTTTTTCTGCAATTTTTTTTACTGTAAACTGTATAAAATCATTATTTCTATCTGACTTAATGAGATTTTCAGTTAAAAAATAATAAATTCACTTGTTTCACTTAAAACAGCAATGTAAATAAAACTCGAAAGGGCTACCTGATCAGCTGTATTGCTAAAGTTCCTTTACGAGGTCAACACTATCTTCGTAGTTCGTACCTACGCTATTCGCTTTCAAATGCCGCGACAAAGGGACCGCAGCGCCAAGCGGTCTCCTCGTATTATTAATGCACTTGAAAATAAACTTTAAATTATTACAATAAAGTGCATAAATGCTTGAACCCGACATAAAATGCGGAAGATTGCGGGAATCCCCGCGCGGCGGCGGCGTCTTTGTCCGTAAATTATCAAATAAGTAGGTACGTAATACACAGACCGACCAACAGTTTATTCGCGGAACGTCATATTTTGCCAATCAACCATGAACCTTAATGCTTTAGCGAAAAATTTGAAAATCTTAGTTTGATGTGCTGGCGTCTGTACCATAACATCGGCTGGCTTAAAAACTGCTACTAGTACTAGACCTACTCGACTCGCTGTTAGTTTTAAATTTTGCTGAATAGAAGAATAATATAAACTTTGAAACATAAATACCTACATAACTTTTATCAACCTACTAACGTTAGATCTGCACATTAGACTTATACAAGTATAATATAATACTCTAAGTAGATATACCTACAAGGTATGAAATGAACTTTGCTAGATAGTTATGCTAGGTACATTTTTACCACATATGGGAACAAATTTGTAAGTAACACGCTACCTACCTACTTAATAAATAGTCAAAATATATAATAATCAATACCTTTTAGTGTTATGACGATACGGTTTTGATACTGGGGAACGTCTATCAAAATCGGGATTGAAACCAAATACCTACTATAACGCCCAAATCTCAGTTTGACTTAACTGCGAGACGCAAGAGTCTTGCAGGCTTAGTCTTGTTCTTGCTCAAGTCTTGCAGGGTTCAGTCTTGGTCTTGGTCTTGCTACAATAAGTCGGTCTTGGTCTTGGTCTTGGTCTTGCAAAAATGCAAGAACAAGACCAAGACTGCAAGACCAAGACCGATTTTGGGCAACACTAATTTTCTATCTCTAGTAGGGTCAAACCGAAGATAGATAGGATATTGGGAACGGCCGTAAGATATTCACTAAACGCGACGCGTAACGTTCGGCTCAAGCACAGATAAAAAATCCTATTATAGTTTGAGACCTAAACTTATAGCTACTCGTAACTCGGTTCAGACTGATGTTAGGTTATGCAGGGTGTGGTCTTCCTTATGTGGTAGGTAGGAGACGATAGTCTTAATAAGTCAAAGACATGTTGATGGTTTGATGGCGATTTATTGAATGTTCTTATTAGTACAATTATTTGCTTACAGGAAAAATGCTTATTCGGCCAAACGTTACGATTGCGCGAGTGAATGACGCAAATATAAAGTTATTTGCTGAGTAAGGTTTTTACATACTTCAGTTATGTTACCGCATAGTAACGTTTGTTCTTCATATTATTCTCCATCTAATTTATAACGCTTGATCGATGACCGCGAAAAAAAACTGCACCATTTTTGGGTCTTGGCTTTTATTCGAGCGGTGCCATTTTTGAGAACGACCCATTGATGCTTCTTTGGTTCCGTAAAGGAATTGACACCAAGTAGCCAGTCAAATTGAAAAAGCTCGCGATCAAAATCTTCCCCCCGCTTCTAGATCGCTTCACTTTGGTAGGTTGAATTGTTGATTCATTTTTTTTTATTTGTCCTTGCTTTATTCGTCCTTTTACTTGTATAAAAATACTGTGTACACATTTTATTTCAATACCTTAAATACTATTACATAACCTGGGGAAGGGCGGCGCATCCTAAAACAAGCATACTATTTGCTTAAATGGATTCTCCCCATTGTAACTAGAATAAATTATTTAAGTTGAAGTAATAAACTTTTTTATTATTTATTTTATTGAAACACCCAAACCGTCTATTTGCGCTTCGTTTCCGGATCGTATTGAAAAATCAAAGACTCGTCACCTGTAATGATGTCGGAAACACGCCGAGACAAGCCTGCTTTAAATTTGTTTATCATATCACGGCACCATTCCACCCGCGCCTGCTTCTGAGCATCGCGTCGGTGAGGCTGTGCTGTGCGGCACCCAGCGTGAAACTATCCTCCTCACGCGAAGATGCACGTGTAGAATTTCGTGAAGGCTTCCCGATCCAACCTGCAGTATGTGCTGAATCGCTTGGTACGTAACTCGCCTATTGTCTCGGATTAAATGTTTTACTGCTAGCACGTTTTCTTCCCTAACAGCCGTCAAAAGACGACCACTTCTTTCTTCATCCCCCAAAGTTAGTCCACCGCGCTAGAATCCGTTACACCAATGATACACGGTTACCTTAGAAGAGCCTTCATCCATGAATGCCATTTGAAGTCTATCGTACGATTCGTCCGGTTTCAGGCGACACTTGAAATCGTAAAATATCATAGCGCGAAAATGTTTCCGGCGCAGATACCTTAGCTCGCAAACAATGTGGAGGGAAATTTTGAAATTGGGATGTACAGTAGCGGTCAGAACTCCACTGGCAGCATTACAAAACTATCACATCGTAACTCGTCGCACTTGAGACCTTCTTCTATTTAGACATTTCACACACACATACACACCTGTATATTGCACTCTTTCATCACGTACGAAACAGAAAAAGCGCGGTATATGATCATCATCATATAGGCCCATCGCAGCACGCAGTCTTTTTCTAATTATGGTAATGAGAAAAAGACAGCGAATATTTTAAACTAATCACATGAAAGTTGAGGGTAGATTTGAAACAAAATTAATTTTCTGACTATAGTTATAATGGTATGACGTTGTTAGTTGGTGAACTTAGTTATGAGCGTTTGTGTTATTGTTATTAGAGTTATTATTATGTATTTCAAAGTTTGGAATAAGTATATTCATGTTTTAAAGGTTGTTATTAACATCAATAAATGTTCCTATGAAAAATTGTTTTTTTTTTTTCATTAAATTACATAAGTATTTTATAGTTTATTTATGTTTACCCTCTACCCTATTGTCATTAGGTTAACAAAACTCAATAAATAATTGAACTCTGACACAAAATCGAAAAGAACAAAAAGAGTCGAAAGCGCGCACTGGGGTTCGAACCTTCTCCACTTCACGCACACACGATAACAGCCACCCACTCGTGCGAACCTGCCATCGCTGTTTATAATTGCTTTTAAATAGATCCTGTGGTCGATAATATAATGGTAGGTATCTTTATTTAGTGTTGACCACACATGCATCAGACCAACCAACATCGCGCTTTCGTAGTTATACCGTATGCGCGTTACTGTCTACATTAAAACATCACACACACAGAGATAGACGCAGATCTAGCGTGCAGGCCAAAATGATCATTCTGGTGCCAGTCCACTTATGACTTGCGACTGTACCTATTTTTACTTACAAATAATCATATTTTCAAAATAGAGTAAGTATAACTGGCCAGTCTCTCATAATTAAAAACAGTTTTCGCAATACTTTCAGAGTGGTCTGGTATATGGATATGCCCACCGCCGCCATAGCAACCGGATTCCTGTATTGTTTTATTTCCTAACACCCTTCAGAATTGGTCGCCTATTTCTTGAATAAATCTGTGGCGAAACAATGCGATTGTAATCAATTAGTAGGAATAGTAGGTAGGCGACCAGACACATCCATACTATGCCATGTATTATACATTCGAAAGTAATTCTGTCTGACGTCTGTCTGTCTGTCTGTATGTTACCTTTTCACGCCTAAGCCACTGAACGGATTTCGATAAAATTTGGCAGAGAGATAGATTGCATCTCTGGGAAGGACATAGGACAGTTTCCATCGACATACCTAGCGGGCGAAGCCGCGGGCGGAAGCTAGTTTACTAATAAATCACTACTGACGAATATTTTAAATTAGAAAGATAAATTAAATCAATGTATATTAATATAGTATAGTAATACAGTAGAGAGTTATAAAAATCACTTTTTCTAAACAAATTCAACTACCAACTAAAACAATGTTTGTACAATAAAATAAAAGGCCTGAACACTGAACAGTTTTGAGAAAAGGATGGTACGGCTGCGGCCGCCGCCGCCGTGCCGCTTTTTGTTCGACTTGGCGGGGGAACTGCCGTGCCCCCAGATGTCTGATATGATTGTAACGAGTTCCTGATAGAAGAGGCTTCTATCTTCAGGTTACACAACGTGTGTGTAATATACTGTGCCAGTAGTGAGGCAGATCACATGCGCAGCGCCGCCGGGCGAGCCTAGCGGTGCGTTGCCGACTCTCCACAATACATCATTAACATTGTTTGATAATAATCAAAATGCAATTGCAAAATCATTGTATCTACCCACACATCTGCAGTGCGCCACCACCTACAACACTGGAAACCCGCAAAAAGCCGACATGCAAGTAAAAGAAGTAAAAAAAAAATTATATTACGTGTTGCGCATGTGCGTGCGGCGGCGAGTAGGAAGACATGTGTCTAACAGGGTGCTCGTAGCGACGGTGTGTCGGCGTGTGCAGCGAGCAGTCCGGCGGCGCGGGGCGGCTGGCAGCGCGCCAGTCACGGGCGCCTCTCCCATGCAAATTATAAACGAGTCTGCAGTCCCGCCCCTACTGAATGCTTACGAAATGCACTCAACTCACGAGCTTTACTCCTCGTGAGTGTAAGAATATATCTCTCGTTAAATAATAACGCTCCAAGCTTCGCACAGCTTAAGCTTTGCTCAGACTACTCAATATTTAATGTAACTGTACTGGTGCCTTCACTAACGGTTGCCCTGTGGCCCTGCTTGTATACAATAATATGTTCAGCGTAGTCCGACTGCCGAAAAGAACCACGATGGCTACGCAGAGAGATGCACAACAACTCTTATTTAATTCACGCCGCGGTTGCCATGAACTTACTTAACGCACAAAATACAATCTCTGGTTTTTTAAGTCAAGGTTACAAGATATTGCGGATGTCGGCATCTGAGATATTAGCTTTGTGGCTGATGGCAATATAATCCGTGTCTGTGGCATCAGAACTAGTGTCCGGGAACTTCGCTGTAAAGTTGCGTGGATAGCCCGTGGTGGTGGCCATGAGAGGGTCTTGGCAGAGCAAGTGATCCCGAAAGTCGCTCCAGCCCCCGTTGCCCCACGGGGGAGGCCGCATTCCCTTATCTACGCGGCCGTTATTGCCATACAGCATCACCGCCTTCACTTTCAAAGGAAACATCTTATCGTCATCCAGCCACAAACTGATTTTCTCGAACGCCGCGCGGCCGCTCGGAAACATGCTGGTGGACACCACGCGCGGCGCCATGGACGCCACCATCTCGGCGTACCCGCCGCGGAGCTGGTTGAACACGTTGAGCAGCGAGTAGCTCCAGCTGAGGTCATCGTACGTGCAGTAATACGACGACGCCAGGGAGATCTTCTGCCACACAGACTTGTTGAAGGCCAGTCCTTTGTCGTACGGTGGCCGCCACGCGGTCACAGACAGCAGGTCATAGTCTAAATCTTTTGCGTACGGCCTCCCAAAGGACATGACGTGAATTCCTTGAAGGTATATCTTAGAGCGAGTAGTATATCGTAGCATATACAGTAAGTCCGGTAAAACATAATTGTCCTCTTCTAGGAATATGACTGTCCCCTTGTAATTGTCAGACCAATCTAAACCATTGAAGATGAAGAAAGCCTTCCACCACCAGTGGTGTTTGTGCTCAGTGAGACGCCCGTCACGATCGCTGCAATCCGCCTTATCGATGCTACCCAGACAGTCCTCGGGGTCGATGCCGGGAAACTTGTTAGGATACAGCTGAACCGAGTACGGGTAAAATATTTGCATGACCCTGCAAAACGTGATGCTGGATACGAGCTTGTTGATGTCGTCATCGTAGTAGCTGTGCGAGAACACGAGTAGCACGGACTGGATGTAGCGCACCTGCCCCAGTGACATGATGAGGAACTGCAGGCGCTCCAAGTCGCGGTGCACCTGCACCACGAGCATGTTGGTGTCGGGGCGCACGGGGCCGTAACGCCACGCCATCAGCACCTCGCGCTCGTAGTTCATCATGTCAATGGTGATGGTGAGCCGGCCGAGCTCCGCGCTGTTCAGCGCATGTGTCGGGAATCTGAGGGGTTTATTGTACTTAACATATTTTTGCATGTCCTCCGAGATGCGGAGAGGCTGTGGCGGCTTCGAGTAAAAATTATTATACACTAAGTATACCAAGAACAGAAAGCAACAATAAACTGGTACACCGTTAGATCGCGCCCTAAAAATGAGTAATTTTAAATTCATTTTGGTTATTAAACTAAAATAACCGCGAGTGGAGTGACATGAGAGTGACTTAATATGATGACGGGTGGCATGTCAGCGGTAGTCAAATCATTAAAAAGTACGTTTTCGTGTCTGACTGTGCGACCGCGTTGTTTTTCTAAACTGCGTAACTTTGATACGGTTAGAATTGATTCCGGAAAGTTTGTGTCTATCATACTAGCTTATGCCCGCGTTTTCGTCCGCCTGAAATTTTGGGGTGGATTGGTAGAAAAGATATAAAGCATGGAATTAATAAGTAAGGTAACTTGATATAAAGTCATTGAAAGTGCCAGTGGAAAGTGCACAGATATTCGCCTAGGAACATACGGACTACCTACTACAAGATTATTTTGGCGTGTGCCCAAAATCTGAACTATCCTGTTTTGTCAAAACAAGTCCTGTGACGTAGACAGAGAATGCTATCCTGTGACAAGTTCACAAATGCCTTGACAACCAAAACGCCCTCCTGTCAATGTCTTTCAGGAGTCAAATGATTCTTGTAGTACTGTAAAATAAAACCGGTAGCTAGGTGATACACAATAAAGACAAAACCAAAGGGAATCTTGGTTTTATTCCACAATAAAATTACATAGCGTATTAGAAACCTTTCAAATCGTTTGACACTACGGTTTGAAATCACTATGACAATATAGTCTATGATGGAGAATCGAAATGATCTCCTTACTACATAAGAAGGTTTCATATCATTCACCCATGCTCTATGAAGAAACGTAGTCATGAAGATAAGCCGGAGGTCTTCTTTCTCGAGTAGAGCGACGAGGAACTTCAATGTCTTCAACTTCAGCTGGCCCAGTTGCGTCAACAAACTCGTCATCACTTGTAGGTGCAGTAGATGGTCCACGTGGTGGTTCATCGTCGGAGTTTTCTTCGTCATCTACTGTATATGGAAGAGGCGCCAGGGATCTATTCGAAACAGTTGTCTCACGGCCATCAGGTAGGCGTACATATGAGTATTCCGGGTTGCTTTGTAGTAGTTCCACTTCTTCTACCGCAGGTTCATATTTAGAGTTTCGTACGTTTCTCTTCATAAAGACTGGCCCTGGAGAGTGGAGCCATGTCGGTAGCGATTGTCCATTTCCCGAGCGACGAGGATGATTGAACATGCGCTCGTGAGGAGTTGCGTTAGTTCCCGTGCAAAGCAAGGATCTAATAGAATGTAGGGCTGGAGACAAGCCCTTCTCCCAGTCACTAATGTCAGCGTTGTTGGAGCGAAGATACAGCTGGATCGTACGCCACAAGGTGCCGTTTTCATTTCTTACTAATCACAGACCAACGATCTGTAGCATTTATGTTTAACCAAACACACTCTAATAAGATAAAAAACGAGAAAATCGAGAGATGGCGCCTGGAGCTCTCCTGTTTCAAATACGACATAATCTATCGGCCAGGCAGTCAGAACTTTGCTGCTGATGCTTTATCAAGAGTTTGCATGCACATCGACAGAAAGTTGCCGAGTCAGTTGGAACAGGAAGATTCATCAAGGGTTCAAGACGGTTCTCGTCTGGTTTGATAATGTTTTTGTCATAGTCATAGTCATAGTCATTTATTTCATAACAAAATACATTGTGTAGAAAATAACTTAAAATTAGATTTATATTAGATAGTCATAATAAATATATTAAATTAAAAATAAGATCATTTCAAACAATACATTAGATTACATTGATTATATTGGAAACTTATATGAAGAAAAATACCTACTAATAATTTAAAAAGATGAAAATAAGTAAATAAATGTACATTTGTCAACATTTGTCCATACTAAACTCTTCTATACTGTAGTAGCTCTTCCTCAATAAATAACTCCTTAATTTGTTTTTAAATAAATTTACGCTGGTCATGCTTTTAAATTCTATTGGCAACTTATTGTATAACCACACAGATTGGTATCTGGGACTATGTTGAACCACTTTCAATTTTGGTTGAATTGTGTGGTAGGGTAAGTCCTTCCTACGAGTATTCACCCTCGCCAGTCTTTGCTCTTCAGTTTCGTATTTGTGTAAATTCTTAACAAAGTTGGTTAGCAACACAAGAATATAGAGACAGGCACTGTTAGAATTTTTAATGTTATGAAGTGTTCCTTACAAGACTCTATCTGTCTCATGCGAAGCATTGTCCTTAAAGCTCTCTTTTGAATAACAAATGCTGACTGGATATTGTATTTGTAGCTATTGCCCCAAAACTCAATGCTATATCTGAGCCTCGACTCAACCAAAGCGAAATACACCCTCCTAAGTTGAGGTAAAGTTAGTACTTCTCTCAGGGTTCTGATTGCGTAGCATGCCGAGCTAACAGACTTAGTTATAGATAATATCTCAACCTTCCAATTTAATAATGCGTCAATATGAACACCTAGGAATTTGACATTATCAACTACTTCGACTTTGTTACCACAAGATATCACCTCAATCTTAGCGTCATTTCGCACCGTCGCGTCGGCTTAAATAATACACACTTTGTTTTATTTACATTAACTTTTAAATTATTTGAGCCAAACCAGTTTTCAAAAGCCACTAACACCGTATTAATTTTGGATTCTAATTCTAATATGTCATGTGCAGACACAATGGCATTTGTGTCGTCAGCAAAAATTATTAGTTTAATGTCATTAAAATGTCTTTGAATATACTCAATCAAGTCGTTTAAAAATATTATAAAGAAAATTGGACCTAGAACAGAGCCTTGCGGGACCCCACGGCGTACAGTGACTAGACCGGATTTAAATATTTTTTCCTCACCATCTACAACAGATTTTATCTCTGTGTATTGGCGCCTATTATGCAAGTAAGAGCTGAAAAGCTTTAATACATTCTCCCTTAAGCCATAGTGTTCCAATTTGGCCAAGAGAATGTCATGGTCTACTGTATCGAAGGCAGAACTGAGGTCAAGGAAAATTCCGGCCACTTTGTGCTTGCAATTTAAGTTACATATAACCTCATCGACTAATGCTTCAACAGCATCACTGGTTCCTAAAGATGTTTGGTACCCAAATTGTTGTTTATTTAAAACATTGTGCATCTTTAAGTGTCTCAAAAGCCTGTCTTTAATAATTTTTTCAAAGATTTTTGATAAAACAGGTAACAGGGAAATCGGTCTGTAGTTCCCAGGATCCATCTTTTAACCCTTCTTAAAGATTGGCAGCACTCGAGCGATTTTAAGTTGATCCGGGAATAGACCTTCGTTAATGCATTCGTTATAAAAAGTAGCTAATGGAGTCGCTAATAAGTCAATATTATCTTTAATTATAGTCAAAGGAATTTCGTCATGGCCAGCTGAGGGCTTATTGACCATCTTTTTTATCATATAAAAAATTTCTGAAGGTGTTACTGCGTCAAAGGTCATGTTGGACTCTACTCGGCTGACACTTTCAGTTAGATATGTCATTGCCGATCTTTGGTCACAAGTTTCTAGGTGAACTGTATTGGCAAAACATGTGGAAAATATGTTAGCGACGTCTAGAGCATTATTAGTAATAGTGTTGTTAACCTTAAGTATAATAGGGTAATCGTTCCGGTCTTTAGTAGCACTGCGCTGTTGATTAACTATTTTCCATATCGTTCTGCTTGAATTAGGAGCCATTTCGATTTGTTTCCTAACAGCGTTCCTTTTTGCACAATCAACTACTTTTCTATACATTCTGATATACCTATTCCGATATTCTAGAACCGAATTGTCACATTGCATCTTATTTATTGTGTTAAGGAAACGTTTTACTTTACTAGCTATCCTTATTCCATTTGTTATCCACTTGGAACATATATTTCTTTTGACATTAATTTTTACTTTACACTTTTTAAAGATTGAAGAATGTATATTATTGAATTGAGTGATAAAAGTGTTAACACCCGTGCTCCAGTCGGTGTCTAATAGCTTTTTTCTGAAGTCACTTTTGTTCTTGTCATTATATTTTCTTTTGGAAATACAAAAATAGTTTATCCGCTTCTTAAATGTAACTTTTTCTAAGCGTAGTGTACAGAAAAGACCAGCATGTCCGTCTGATAACCCATTGTGATCAACAGACGTATGTTTTACGTAACTGTCAGTCAAGTTAGTCAAAAAGTTGTCAATGCATGATTCAGATTTATTTCTCCGAAAGGTAGGAGAATCTATCAGATATTTGAAATTGTAACAATTTAATAACGTTAAGAAAGAATCATGTCTCGAGTCATTCTTAAGAACATCGATGTTGAAGTCACCACAGATTATACATAGTTTATTGAGGAAGAACTGTAGCAGTTGTTCAAGCCTGTCCATGAAATCATTAAAATTATTAATAGAAGGAGTCCGATAACAACAAACAACACACAAATTTGTCTCAGCATCTCTAACTCCACACACTTCGAAACTATTAATTTTATATAACTTCTTACACACTTCCAATTCTTCTACATTTCTATCATTTAGTGTCAAAATCATCGCGCCTCCCCTGTTCTTTTTGCGTCTAGTATTGTAGGACCCTATTTTGTAATTAATGAATTTAAATTGTTCTGCGAGAATATCGTTTAGAAAATGTTCAGATATGCATAAGAAGTTAAGTTCCTTTGATAATTCCCTGACATATATTTCCAGGTCATCCTTTTTATTATTAATGCCACATAGATTTTGATGGAAAATATTAATATTAATAAGCACATCATTATTATTACTATAATCACATAAATTGTTGTCTAAATTATTATGAACGAAAAAGCTGAGAGGTATGTCTAGTTGTGCCATCATTTAGTGTATGGTCTACAGGGAATAATTTAATGTCAATTTTAATTTTAGTCATTATATTTTTTAAAATATTTAGTATTCCAGCCTTATTTAATTTACCCGATGAGCTAGAAAACATGTCAAATGTTAGATCATAGTTGGAGTCGAAAAAATATGCGTATTTATTATACTGTATGTCCCTGCAAAGGATGTTATTGAATAATTCGACCTTGTAATTATAAATGGGTGCCCCCCGTATATACGTGGGCGCGCAGACAATTACATTAGTATGTGTTAAATTCGCTAAACCTTCATTAATTTCTCTCACTAAATCACCGAAGTCGTCATTGTCTCTGATGTCAGTTTCTCCTAATAAAATTATACAGTAGTCATTTATGTTAAAATTTCCTAATTTTGATTCTATGCCGGCTAAAAGATGTTTTATATTACAATTAGGTGAAGAGTAGCTATAATAATTAAAATCGCTTGCAAAATTATTTTCTATAGTTTGTAGCCTCCCCCTCTGTGAGCTGTTACTTAGAACACACAATTTTCTTATATTTATTTCCTGAGAAATTATCTGCTTGCTGTTTAGAGGTATAGTTTCCTTTTGCGGCGTAGAATTGGTGGCTATGTTGTGATTGAGGTTTGATTCGGTGCTTGAAGTCTGATTACATTCTGTTATTACCGGCGTGCTCATTTCATCTTCATATGGAACATTCTTTAATCTCGGTGTCCTATCGGTCTTTTGTTTCAGTTTACTTTTTCGTCCAGATTTAGGTGTAACCTTATTTTTGTCTACTAGATTTATAGTTTTGTATGCATCTATAACTTTAAAATATTTCTGCAGATCTGATTTTAAACGAAAGTTTTCAGAATTAAGGTTTTCAATTTCTTGATGAGCTATTAATAAGTCGTCCGATAGTTGTTTAACTTTTTCGTTTAAGTCTATTACAGTTTGACTAGCATTCAATGAGGTGTTTGGCAAGCTGGTCATTGTCGCATCAAATAGTACGGAACAGTCTCTGCTGATGTCATTTAGAGAACTGGTTCTTTGAATTTTACGATAAGTGATATTGCTGCACGCCTCCATTTTGTACCACGATGATAATATCAATAGTCTAAATTTTAATATTCCAAGTTCTGTAAGTTATTCATGTAACGGAACGTCGTCTCAAAAAGCTGATGTTCAGTACATAAAAGTCAGGTTTCCGAACGAAGATTTTTATGTCAAGTCACAGTCAACTTTATCTGATTGGTCAATGGTTTGTCAATTTCGTTCAAATGCACCGTTAATGAGTCATCTGTTTCTTGTTTACGTCGCGTTGGTGAAAAATTAAGCATGACTTATTCTTGCTAAGAATTGTGGCTATTGACCCAGTATTCCGTGTGTAGACTTATTGTTATAAATAGTATACAGCCAAACCTGTTTTTATGGTGTAGTTGTATAGTTCAGCGAAAACATAAGTATGCACTGTTATCGCCTTCTTCAACGCGTATTTGCAGCAGCAAACCTTGATAACACTGTCACTGACGTTACAACTTGTTCAGAGTGTATTACTGTACTTTTAGGCCACTTTTATTGAGAAAATATATTATTTTTTAATCAAATCACATAGATCGATGTTTGACGTTTCTTAGATTTTTTTTTTTTTTTTTTTTTTTTTTTAATTGTGTATGTTATAACCAAGGAGGTTAATTGACTCCGCTTCGAACGTGCATTTGTTAGTATTAAGCGTAAGTTTGTACTTTCTAGCAGCTTCCGTAAACTTGCGAAGGTTTTCTTCATGGTCCTTTTTATTGACACCGCATACAGTGACATCATCCAGGTAAGCGAATGTGCCTTTGAGGTTCTCCGAATCGATGATATATTGTAAAGTCCTCTGAAAAGCTGCCACGCCGTTCGTTACTCCAAAAGGAATCCGTGTGAACTGATATAGGTTCCCGCATGCTTCAAAAGCTGTATAGGTATTTTCGTTCTCTGGCCAGAATGGGCTCCTGGTGATATGCACTTTTGAGGTCTATTTGGCTAAATAAATTGTACTGTGATACTCGCGTCATAATAGAATCGATACTTGGAAGGGGGTATGCGTCAAGTTCCGTAAATCTGTTTATAGTCTGTGAATAGTCGATCACAAGACGTTTTCGATGGTGCCCTCCTCCAGCGACAAGAACCTGAGCCCTCCAGGGTGACACACTGGGCTCAATAACTTTATCCTTGATCAAATTGTTTATTTCATTCGATATGAAATCTTGATCTTCTTGTGAGTGGCGTCTTGAGCGCATTGCGATTGGTTTGATATTTGGAGAAAGATTCGTAAATACTGATACAGGCGGAACGGAAGCCTCTAATACGTTGCAGACTTTTAGCGGTTGTTTATCACCTCCAAACTGAAGTTCAAGAGAAGAGTGCTTTTGGAGTAGGTCATGTCCAATAATAACGTCGGCGCAAAGATTATTGATGATCAATAAAGGCTGATTTCGGTGTATATGGCCACCTATTTGAAGTGTCGCGTAACATTATCCATCTAAGTACGTAGGAAACGTTATTGAGAGATGCGAGTGTTATAGCCTGTCTACAAGGCTTAAGTTTGAGTTTCAAAATTTGAGCAAGATTCTTGTCAATGAAGCTGAATAGAACTGCCAGTATCGACGAGTGCATCAGCGCGGTAGTTGTTGAGAGTAATGGGAGTTGTAGCTTTGCTGAGACTAGAAGGAGCAGCGGCAGAAAATGCTGATAGTTGGGAGCCGGCAGATTGTACTTGCGTATCATCGTCTGTGACAGCTGCATTTGTTGAGTTATTATTAGAATCGCGGTTAGAGCTTCTGCAGACCTTGGCAAAATGGCCACGCTTCGAACAGAGTTGGCATTCCGCGTTGCGGGCGGGGCATTTTAATCTTTGATGAATATTACCCCCACAAAAGAAACAACGACGGCGGAGAGTTGTTGCTAGGTTCGGCTGCGTTCGTGTTTCTGCCTCAGTGGCAGCATTGACAGGGTTAGGATTGAAGGAAAGAGATTGTACTAGTAGTTGAGAGGTATTCTCGGCAGTTTCTAAGGTAATTGCAAGGTTCAAAGTCTCTTCTAGTGTCAGAGATTTTTCTAGAAGCCGTTCCTTTATTTTGCTTGATAAGATCCCGCTGATAAAAGTCCCACGTATGGCTTGGTCCTGGTGTTCTTCCGCTGTCACTGCTTCAAAATTACATTCATGAGCAAGGATGTTAAGCGCTCGAGAGTATTCTGCGATGTTTTCTCCAGGCTGTTGTTTCCTAGTCGTAAGTCGATGCCTTGCTAAGGTTATGTTCTGTTTCTTTTCATAGGCATCATTAAGTTTGCTTATTGCGTCGCTGTACTTATTGCAGGAGCGGATGTTGTTGAAGATTGTTGGCGAAATTTGGTTGACAAGTACCTTCAGTTTGAGCGATTCATCGGGCGATTTATCGGGCGATCCTAGTTGTGCGATAAAGTTCTCAAAGGTGTATTTCCAGTGGGCCCACTTTAGATCGGCACCGGGTGCAGCAGGCTCCACGTCAAAATGATCGGGTCGAAGATATTGAGTTACTTTCTCTTGAGACATCGTGCTATAAGAATATGATATTATTTTGCGATAACAATTATTGTGGAATAAATTGATACACAATAAAGACAAAACCAAAGGGAATCTTGTTTTTATTCCACAATAAAATTACATAGCGTATTAGAAACCTTTCAAATCGTTTGACACTACGGTTTGAAATCACTATGACAATATAGTCTATGATGGAGAATCGAAATGATCTCCTCACTACATAAGAAGGTTTCATATCACTAGGAGATAATATTGAATCAAGAGAAACTAGAATTCGTCGATAAAACTGTTTTCCTAGGGATCACGCTCGACTCAAGGCTACAATGGGGTCCTCATTTAACATCTCTTGCAGGCCGGCTAAGTTCAGCAGCTTATGCTGTCAGAAAAATCCGTCAATTTACTGATGTAGATACCGCGAGACTAGTCCATTTTAGGTACCTACTTTCATAGTATTTTGTCTTACGGTATTTTACTTTGGGGATGGGCTGCAGACATCGATTCTATTTTTATTCTGCAGAAAAGAGCCATCAGAGTCATATAATATATAATCTCTGCAGGCGCGATTCTCTAAGGGAACCGTTTAAGGAAATTAACATGACGGTGCCTTGGTGCCTTGTCAATATATCTATGAAAACATCATGTATGTAAGGAAAAATTTACATCTTTTTAGTAAAAGAGGTGAAAGACATAATTATAGTACTAGAAATAGGGACCTTTTAGTTCAACCAGGTTTCAGACTGGCTAAAGTAGATTCATCTTTTATGGGGTACTGTTTCAAAAGTTATAAAAAAATACCTCCCCACATTCTTCAACTGAATGAGACAAAATTCAAGTCTTGTATAAAACGCACACTATGCAGTCAGGTATATTATAAGTAAGGGGATTACATTGCTGATAAAAATGCCTGGCTCAATGCTGGTCCTGCTCCACAACCACAACTAGTTGATTAACACATGAAAATACTGTTGGAGCTGCTGAAGATTGTAATACTATCTTTGCATTGTATAAAATCAATTTCCTTTTTATTGTATAATTGCATAGCACAGATATGAGTTCTATGTTGGATAATAGTTATAATACTTACGCATGTTATTTACTTACCTATATTTATTTATTGTTAAACGCTTTTAATTTTATCCTAGCCAAATTGTTGTTTTATTTTATTCGCACCACGTCACTATAATTATAATATTATTCATTTACATATTATATACTGCATATAACTTTATAAATAATATAAGAATCAAGTAATCAAAACACAATACTAACACGCTTGCGAACAAGAACGTTTCCCAATGCAAAACTTATTGTAGAACACATAATTAAAAATGTCGGGTATACTTACAAAACTTCACTCTGCACTTAACACCTGTCACAACACCAATTTATTTCGTCTTCTCAACGTCCGTGTGTCACAGCAGGGATCCAGCAGAATATCAGCGTCAGGTACATTTACCTGACACATGCTGAGCTGGACTCCCATTTGGTGCAACCTTGAGACACACACCGCACTGTGTATGTTTCGTTATTAATTTTATTTTAAGTATTCGTCATAGTGTCACTTTTATTTCGATGTGTTTACTTTTTGTTTCTTTATCGGCACCTTGTCTTATAATCATGTGGGTAATTTGGTTATCATCTAATACTGTACTTTTGTGTGTTGTGCTGTCTTCTTGTATGTGCCAAATAAATGGTTTATCTATCTATCTATCTATGTAACCTTTAGCTACTATTTACCGGGTAATAATATGTCTTTCATTAACTTGAATGTGCCCTGGCAGCTGATAGTATGTCATGCTCACTCAAATGTCTCACTGACGGTGGCGTGTGTTGGATCATTTAGCTCCCTTCAAAATAGTTGAGCTGAATGGTGCTGATTTATGCGTCATGTTCGTGAACGGGTGCCGTCAGTTGGGGCTGGTCATCACTCAGCTGCCTCGGCTTATTATTAATTATTTTATTTTTGGATTGTTGTTTGTTAAGTACTATTTGTTGTACTCAGGACGCTTTTAACGCGTACATTTTTCTTAATTTTTACATCGTTCTCAAATTATATAAAATCAAAAGTAATGATGTAACTATTATTTTTGTAAAATATAATTTAAAAAGAGTGTCCATGGAGTTTCTTGCCCGTTCTTCTCCATAGGTACCTACGCTTTGGAATGGGCAACTAGCTTCATATTTTCTGACTGACCGACTCCTTGACAGTTCAAAAGTGCCTGTAAATGGTTTAATTGAAATAAATGGTTTGAGTTTGAGTTTAGGCTGTAGCAGATTTACATTTTATCTGTGAACGAAAGTTTGTTCCCTTTTTTGAGTACTGGAGTGAACCACTGTATCATAACGTGCCTCTCAGAATAAGCATTGAAAACAACCGTTGTAATTTTTAGGGTACCTACTTAGTAGGTACGGTCTGCAACGAAAGTCGGTTTTGTGTGTGACTGTCTGGCACGTACGACATGACGACGACGGGATCTTAGAAACTCATAAATACTCCATTTAAATATAAATCGGGCTTTTTACTAAGACACAACACGCACGCCAGCTCACCGTCCTTGGAAAACTTCCACTGACTAGCAGATCTATTAGGTACTAAATATTAATCGGCTTGTCCCTACACGGTAATCGATACGTTATCAGAAATCCGCACTTAATGGAAAAATAATGTAAGTTACATAAAATATGACAGAACAAACAGACTGAATCGTTCCTGGGAGCTTAAAAGTTTGCGCGGCCGCCCGGCCGGCCGCCCGCCCAGCGCGCGCCTCCACGCCGCCGCCCGGCCCGATGATGCCGACACAACTTCCAGATCTTAATTTTTTGTCCGGGAAAATTCAATTTGACTAAGTATTCGCTTAAGTACATTTGCATTATAGGCTTACAATTTCCTCTTGTTCTTTACAACATTCAAAAAGTTTCAAAGCGTTTCGGATGAGGATTCGGAGCTCATCCTACGGATAAATAATATGCCGACGGTTAATGGAATATATAGTCAGTTATTTTAAAATACAACCAGCCGGCCCCCGCGGCCCCCTGTGAGTGAACAGCACAACACTCGTAAATTATAAAGAGCCAACAACCGGCGCCATTATCTGCGCCGACGACGTCGCTCCTCTTTGATTTTTCTCTCAAGTCTCGACAAACTTTTCTAATAAAATTCTAGTTCGGAAGTATTTTAAGCGCTTTTGCTTGAACAGTCTGAAAGCGACGGATTGTACAATTATAATGCTATTTAAATTTGATCAAGCGTTAGAAAGGCATTTCTACTTTATGTCGGTATAAATATAATATTTTATCTAAGTACACACATCAAACGTGTCTAGGGATCTAGTACAGTTTTAACGATAAAATAACCGGTCAAGAGCGAGTCGGACTCGCGCACTGAGTGTTCCGTACCATCATAATAATAATATGTTAAAAAATTTTCATCGGCGAGGCCTATATTCGTCAGAGAATTTTTACACTGCGCACTGCGGTGTAGACTATTGTAATTTTAGGTCAGCGCCATCACTTGACCGATAGTGGAGCTAATGTTGATTTCTGAAAAAGTGTGCTATTTAGAGACATCGTTTAATTTTGGAAAAATTAAACGATGTCTTCGTTTAATTTTTCCTGTAATTTTTACATTTAACTTCTAGAATAATTTCAGATTTTTCTCTACGCAAACTTCGGAGATAACTCAGATAAGGGAGTATTTTGTTTTACATTTATCGTCAAAAGTCGAAAATAAAAAGAAAAAAATTAAAAACTATGCGGACTGAAAAAATTTTTGAGAATGTCAAACAGCGCTATTTCATATGATACCCCACATGCCCTAGTAGCCCCACTTCGATGTGTTGTGATTCGACTACAATGGGGTCCACGGCTAAGTTCAGCAGCTTATGCTGTCAGAAAAATCCGTCAATTTACTGCTGTAGATACCGCGAGACTAGTCTATTTTATTTACTTTCATAGTATTTTGTCTTACGGTATTTTACTTTGGGGACTGGCTGCAGACATCGATTCTATTTTTATTATGCAGAAAAGAGCCATCAGTCGGGGGTCCCCCGACTACACACTTCTTTTATCTGATTAGTGTCTGCCTAGACTAGACCCGGCGTAGTGCCTACCTATTCTGAAAACCAATGCGCGCCACTAGCTGTGACAGACAGACAGACAGACTGAGTCTCACCATAACTTTGAGAAGTGGCTAGAGAGGCGTCACGGCGCCCTGACTTACCACCTAACGCAGATCCTCACCGGGCACGAATGTTTCGGGAGGTTCCTACTGCACATCATCAGACGGGAGGAAACGCCCGGGTGTCACCATTGCGAGGATCGCCCAAAGGACACGGTGGAGCATACGGTGGAGGTCTGCCCCGCTTGGGCGGAGCACACAGCCGTGCCCTCGTAGAGGCGATCGGCATCGGCGGCGACCTCTCGCGTCCGGCCTTGGTTCAAGCCATGGTCCGGAGCGAGAGGGAGTGGGAGGCAGTCACCTCCTTCTGTGAAGTAGTCATGCTAGCGAAGGAGGTGGCGGGATGGCTGAGGGAAAGAGCCCCCCCTCCCAGCCGCCGCGGGAGACGCTCCGGGCGTCGGGAGCCGCGTGACGACTCCCGGCCACCGTAGACGCTGGCCTGCGGACGGAGAGTAATGGGTAGCTCACTGTCCGATTAGGACCAGGCACATGCCGGACGCCGCGCGCGCGCGCCTCTAAGAGATGTCAGCATCAACGAAGGGATCCGTTAGGGCCGAAGCCTGCCGGGTCAGCGGGATTGTCCGAAAGGTTTACCGCTGGCCCGGAACATAAAGGGCTAAGGAAGGAACACGGGTGTGTTTTAGTCAGTAAGAAGTCTGACACTCCCTTCCGCTCCACTCAGAGCGGGAGGGGTCATTTGATGACTTCCCACCCTCAAAAAAAAAAGGGTTCCGATTTACCATTTTGGTACGGAACCCTAAAAATATGCGGTACTTATACACCCTACGTTCCTACCTATACACTAGGCTTAAGTCTATCGGTCGTTGTTTTAGCGATGATTGATGATGCGAAGTATCGACACCCTGTAGCTGTTGAATTTCACGCTCTTAGCGACCCGAGCCGGCTGGAGTGGGTACGTGTTGCCAAAGTAATATGATGATGGAGAAAATCAAATTTTAGGAGCCATCCGAAAATATAATTCCCTACTTTCGATAAAGTTTGATGTATTACTACCTACTTAGTTTGCGATTAGAAATGCTCCAGCGCAGCAGCGCAGCAGCGCGGCGACGTGCGCCGGTTGCTATAGGTAGGAGTAGGTACTATACTAGTAGGGTAAGTTCTTACTGGACAAGTATTGTTCCAAAAAATATGATTTTGAAAATATAAATATTTAGGTATGTACTTACATAGGTACTCGCGTAATATGAAGCCTAACTATAGCTATTCTGAATACCAAAACACAACGCGATCGCACCACTATTGTAGCACAATAACGTTATCAGAACAAGTTAGCTGTCACAGTCAGCGTAACATTCAGCCCCGATTCGTAACAACAAAGGTGGCCGAAAAGCCGTCGTATTTGAATACAAGTGTGTTGCAAGTAATTCTTTCACTATAAATTTGACGTCACGCAAGTATTTAGGTCGGTTGACGACGCGGTGGCTGCCGTGCGCCGGTGTCACAGGTGCCAGCAAATTGTCGACCCTCGTCAAGGCAGGGCAGATTAAACCCTCCTACGTCACCTGAACCTGAGGGTTACCCGCACTATTATGTACGGGCTTGATAGTCTACCTTCGACACGCTGTACACGCATTTTTTATACTCGACATTAATTTGCTCGGATAGAGAAATGTGCCGTCACGCAATAGGTTTAAGAAAAATGTGGGGTACGTTAACTGAATAAAGGTTTCACAAGAGCTGAAGCAACGCCTATCCCCACGTCCCGGGTCTAGTGTGAGTAGGTACTACTTATAAAGCCCTAATAGCTGCCGTCGGTTTGCATTGGGCAGGGGTTTGACACCTAGCTACGTCAGTAACGAAACTCACATATTGAAATCAACATTGAATACATACCGTGTAGGGGCCAATGGTTGTAGGCACCGTACACTATCACTTTGTTGATGTTGGTTTAGTTGCGAAGTACACAGAAAGAACCACAAGTAGAGTTTTAAGGTTATATTAAACGTTGTAGTTAACAAGGTAGAGTGGTAGCGATTCTTTCTCTTGACAAGTGGTTAGTTCCACAGTTGTTGTCTGACTCGCTCTGCTTAGCGTGAAAAGTTATAATTATAGCATAATATTTTGTGACGCACGCCACCAAAGTAGGTTGCTGCGTTTGCAAAGTAAATGTACAGTTGATGAGACCGTACATGTTGGCAACCCCACAAAGATGTACAAAAGATTAGTTAAGTCTTGTCAAGAGAAGAAACTCTATTACAAAGTTAGTTAGTGTTAGTTTATTTAATAGTGTTTTAATTAATATCTAGAGTTAGTGTACTTTATTACAAGGAAAGGCACAATAAATTAAATTATTCGAAGTTAAATGCGATGTTGTCCGCACAACGTGGACGCTCCGCTTGCAGTTCTGCTTGGCTCGCCGTGTGAGTGTCTCCTATTTGCTTTCTGTGTTGTATCGCTTGCAGTTCTGCTTGGCTCGCCGTGTGAGTGTCTCCTATTTGCTTTCTGTGTTGTATCGCTTGCAGTTCTGCTTGGCTCGCCGTGTGAGTGTCTCCTATTTGCTTTCTGTGTTGTATCGCTTGCAGTTCTGCTTGGCTCGCCGTGTGAGTGTCTCCTATTTGCTTTCTGTGTTGTATCGCTTGCAGTTCTGCTTGGCTCGCCGTGTGAGTGTCTCCTTTTTGCTTTCTGTGTTGTATCGTTTGCGCTTTGTTTATCATCGGGTTGTTGTGGATAGTTTCCATGAAGAGATCTTTGAAGGAAATCCATTGAGTGTAGCTACCCGAGAATTCAGGGACCTCAATTTTTGGCGCCGACTTTTCGTAGTGTACTGTCGACCAAATCTTACTGTTTAGGGTTTTTCTTAGTTCGTCGTACTTGTCTTCCATATCAACGAACATGTTGTAGTAGGTAGCGTTGGAGCCTTTGAGTAATGCTTCCAGCTCCCAGTGTTGTTTGTCGATGGCGTTCCACTTCGACTTTAGAATGGAGAGATGGTCTTCTAGCTCCCATTTCTCCGTGACAGCCTTTATGTCAATTTTTGACATGGCGCGGTCGAGGGCTTTAAAGTTGCACTCTTGTTTACTCAACAATGTTTTTGTGGTACCGTCAGTATCTCGATCCAGCATCCCAGTTAAGTCGAAGTTCACAAACCGTTTCCCCTGTAATTGTTCTAGTAAGTGAAGCATGTCTTGTTTTGTAGATTCGTATAGAGCTTGAGTTTTGCTGTACACGTTATCTACGAAGTAGTTGATATTTCTATCCTCTACCGCTTGCTCCAGGATCGCATGCCGTTCCTCGAAGTCATTCCACTGCGCTTCGAGAGATTCTAGACGTTTAGTTAAGTAGTCTTCAGTTTTCCTTGAGGCACTATCCTTTTTGTAGTTAGAGCACAGCGCTTTGATGTTTTCAAAGCAGGATTGTTGGAGTTGTAGCTTCTCCATAGTGAGTTCTCTTCTCTAGTCGTCGAAAAGAGGTAAGTTAAGTTTGCTGTATGTAGCTCAGTAGTCCACCACGTAGTTGACGGTGATAGACGTATAGCTTGACGTTAGTTCACGACACGAAGACCACAGTTTGCAGGCTTCTTCTTTCAAGTCTCCGCGGATCCGTTCTTGTAGTTATGGCAGAGTTACGTAATCCTTAGCGTCTTGAAATTGTCGCGTTTATATTTATTGCTTTCGCACTCTATGTCCGATATTATGCGCCTTCTCAATCCAGCTGGGGCGACCCGCTTGTGGGAGACCAGCTGAACCGATTCGCTATCGTAAATAGAGACACTACTCACAGTAAATATCCGGCTCGAAGGACCATTTAATGTAGGGACCAATGGTTGTAGGCACCGTACACTATCACTTTGTTGATGTTGGTTTAGTTGCGGAGTACACAGAAAGAACCACAAGTAGAGTTTTAAGGTTATATTAAACGTTGTAGTTAACAAGGTAGAGTGGTAGCGATTCTTTCTCTTGACAAGTGGTTAGTTCCACAGTTGTTGTCTGACTCGCTCTGCTTAGCGTGAAAAGTTATAATTATAGCGTAATATTTTGTGACGCACGCCACCAAAGTAGGTTGCTGCGTTTGCAAAGTAAATGTACGGTTGATGAGACCGTACATACCGAGCTACATTATATTAAAAAATTTGAACAGATGTATGTACCTAGGTAATATTAGAACTGTGTATTTCTCTTAGTATTTCATGTAAGACATGTTGATGCTGCCGAAGATTGTAAGACTTCTTTGCATTGTATAGATATAGCGCGGTGTGAGTAGGTACCTACTATGTACTCAGCCCCGGATCTACGATTTTTTCGAACCGGGGCAAAACCTTGATAGTGGCGCCCCCTCCCTTCAGTGTTTGAGAAAAACTTGCAAATTGTTGATTTCCACTACGATAATATGTGATTTCACTAATAAATTACTTATTCTATTAACGCTGATTACTCGCAAACGCAATCAACCACACACAAACAGTGTTGTCACTTGACGTTCAACTGTTTGAATTTGTTCGGCTCGGCTCGTATGTGACGGGGATTCCCCTTGGCAGAAAGATCACGGACCCTACGCACGCGTTCAAAAATGTACTTGATCTGTTATGATGCGTTCATAAATCACTTAGTATGTGTTCAAAAACTAACTGGGCGTATGGAAATAGAAAAGTTTGTTTTTCAAACATACCTATTATATTAAGATTCGATTACTTGTTAAAAACCTATGAGATTGTAGGAAAAGAGGCTTCATTTGTTCGATATTTCGAATTCTTGTCTCAAGGATTTGGCGCCCCCCATGAAACTGCCGCCCGGGGCAAGTGCCCCGGTTTGCCCCCCATAATAAAGCTACCATTTACTGGGTACGTCTTTCATTGACTTGAATGTGCTCTGGCAGTTGAGAGTAAGTCATGCCCAACCAAAATGTCTCGCTGATGGTGGAACATGTGTTGGGTTATTCGGTTCCTTTCAAAATGGTTAAGGTAACGGTGCTGATCCATGTATAGTGCTCGTGAGCAGGGCGCTGTCACTTGCGACTGGTCACCTTAATCACGGCCTTAAGTGTACATACACACGACAAGAGACGACTGCCGTCGACGCGCGTCGACGGGTGTCGACAGCTGCAGTTGGCGAGTCGCTCGTGTGTATGCATACTTAGCTTCTATAGCTTATTGTAATATATCTTTGTTTGATTGTTTACTATGGACTCTTTTAAACATTGTTCTTACATGTATAATTTGAACTTGAATGATGTAACCAATATTTTGAAACAATAATATATTGATTTATAAGAGTGTCCATAGGTGGAGTGTTCTTCTCCATAGGTACTTAAATTACGCTTTGTAATGGGCGACTATCTTTCTGACTGACCCACCCCTTGACAATTCAAAATTTGCTGTAAGTACCTAAGGTAAACGCAGGTATTAACGACCCCCCTAAGGCAATTTTAAAATCAACCATATTTTTTTAGTATACTGGTTCCTCTGAAGATTTATATTTTCATTTTATATGCTTGTGTTATGTATAAAAAATGTATTTACTGAATCAAATACATTTAAATAAAGGATTATCTTGTAAAAAATAATTTAAAATGTGACTTAGTCGATTGTTGCAATTACCGACCCATAAAAATGGCTGTGAAGCTATTAACGATTTTTATGCAGCTATTCCCGATCGTGTATGAGAGGAGGCCTTATTCCAGCAATGGAATGTATATAAAAGCTAGTGATGATGATGATTACCGATCTTAAAAAAATAAAACAAAATAAAAATGCAAATACTTATTCGTAGGTATTTTTTTATTATCGTTATTTTTAATAAAACAAATTAGTAGGTACTTCTTAGTATGAACCTATGAATTAAATAGGTAATTATAAACTTTTAAATTAATCAACATAATACTTTTAATACACATATATATTAATTTTAATTTAAGGATTTCAAACTCTAGGATATTTCCTTATGCTATTGAGATCATAATCATTTTTTGAAAATTATAATATTAGTCATCACAGTCATTTTGGCTCCATACTTCTGGAAAAAAATATAATTGTATGTTTTATGTTGCTTTAGCCAAGAAGTAGCATTTATTAATAGGTACCTACCTATTATCCCATAAAAGTAGGTGAGAAACTAAATAATCTATATACGATCGGTAATAGCTTCTTATAGTTGCTATTGCCGACCCTCATGGGTCGGTAATAAAGTATGTAAGTATAAACATAAATTGTATTACCGACTCATAAAAAATGGTTATTTTAATTTAATTGACCTTCGGACTATAAAATTGATTATAATTGATTAATGTCACAAAAAATATGAACAAATGCACACTGTTTTAAACACAAAAACAATAATTTATTACTGTAACTATTCAATATCGATCTTCGAAAAATATCATAACTTTGGTTAAATTGACAACGCTAAAAAGTAAAAACTAGACAAAAAAGTTTAGTCGCTAATAGATTTTTATAAAGACTGATAGCTTAGATTGAAACTACTCCATAAAAATACTTGTGTTAGTGTGATATAATAACATAAAAGAAAAATAAAACGAAAAGTTACGTTGCTGCCATTGCCGACTTATGGGTCGTTGATAGCTGCCACGACTAAAACTGATGAAGCTAACACCATCCTATTTTAATTTAAAGTTTTATCGTTTCAAATTACTTTTTATTAATAAAATGTCGTAAGAAATCAAGAGTTGACACTTAAATGAATACATTTAGTAATATAAGATAAAGTATAGATGTCATTTGTTTGTATAAATGTCTTAGATAGAAAAGTCACGTACTTACTTGAAGGAACAAGGGAACAGTACGACACGTTCTGCGTCCACGCTGCCCCCAAGTAATCGACGTATTTTATCTCTTTTTTGCACAGCTATTCACACTAACGTAATTGTATACGATGCTCAAGGAATAAACGCGTGTGTAACTTTGTCTACCTTTGCTAGAATAGTTCTGGAAACGTAAAGATTTCGAATTACTTTTATGGGTCGGTAATAACTACAGATTTTCGATAGGTCGTTGATAGCTGCGTTTACCTTAATTGGTTTATTTGAAATAAATTCTTTGATTTAGAGTTTGATGAAATACTAAAAAGCACTGTACCTATCGAATAATTGTGTGTGTAGGTAGGCACCTACTCATCTGAAAATAATGATTTATGATCGGCTTTCGCCTCTACAGTGATAACAGTGCGTGCCACGTAAGAAAGAAGAGACTTGACGAGTGTCAGTAGTGGGGAGCTTGCGCAGGTACCTCTGTACGAAATAGTTATTCATAATTTGTGTGGCTACCTATACAGGGATTTTTCGATGACATTTAGATTAAAATTCTACAGAATAATATTCAATGATATTATAAAGAAAGATACGCCATGTTCATACTGAATGGCGTTCAGATATCGTTGCGTTGTTATTATATGATACGGAACGAATAAGATAGAAAGAGATGGGTGCGTCTCATAACGTATAAACTCATTTGGTCTAATTTCATTTTATTATCGTTCATAAGATATAATCAACGTGAGATATACCAACTGTTGATATAATTTCTTTACATATAACATTTATTTATTCTAAAACTTAATTAGTATAATGTTGTTTGATATAACGTTTATGTAATCTAAAATCATTTGGTCTAACGTTTAATATGTATATTGTTTATTTAATCGAAAATCATTTGGTCTAACGTTAAATATATATAAAAAACATTATTATGGTTAACACCCCGATTCAGATAGGTTAGGTTAGAAGGCTAAGGCGACATAGGATGCAAGAGCGAGCGAAGGGCATTCCGAGGTTCGGTTTTGTTAGGTTACTTTAAACCCTTTACGTAGAAATAGGAGCCCCGCGAAGCGGGGCTCCGTCGACATATAATGCAAGTGCGAGCGTATGAGAATACAAAAATACCTTTACCAAGGTATATATTAATTGATTAGAGACTCATAGTTTTATGAATGAACTTGTATGAATTCATTTTTAAAGAAATACTTTAATGATTATTATTAAACTGAGCACGATTAAGCACACTGAGTGACAGCTAACAATAACTTTTGTTGAGCTACCCACAGGCTACAACATAAAAATAATACTAAATAAACTAACCCGTGTTTATGCAATTTTCATCATATTAAACCAAATGTGTTATTTTGTATATCTTTTGAGTGGTATGTCAAACGATTTTATATTTAATGTATGTTATGTCAAACGATGTTATATTTAATGTATGTTATGCTTATAAAAATTAGTTATTTTAAAATTATATCAATCGTTCATTATATTAACTAATCGCTATATTAAATAAAATTATAGGTTCCGTTGTTATATGTTGTTAATATTAGAGATTTTGTTGTTATATCATCTATTACTTACCCGAAAGAGATAGCTAGTTTGTATGCATAGCATGCTATTTTGTACCTGTCACGCAGCAGATTGCCATTCTATTCTCTATTTTGTACACCTTCCTTTGCTTCTTTTGACATATTATAGGTTTACTACGTCGTAAACCATCTTCCTACTATGCCTTCTTAAAATTTTACCTCGAGGCATAATAATTAATATTTCACTTGCACTCGTTTAAAACTACACAACTATAAACAAAGTAGAAAATAAATACAGGTTGCACTCGTCTGTACTTGCGGAGTCAAGCGGTACCTGCGCGGGGTGAAGAGAGAGGCAGGCGACTAACGCGCATGCGCGGTGCCGTGCCGTGCCTCCCGCGCTCTTACCGCCGCGCGCCGCGCCGCGCCGCCCCGATGACGCCCGGTCCCTTCCCGCCTCAGACCTCATACCGCTAAAGAGACCTATAAATCGTCTATTGCGCATATCAAACCACGTGGTTTCTCAAGTCTCTTCTTACGTGGCACGCACTGTACGTGTTTGTCAAAGCTCTTGTTATCAGCAAGGACAAGTCCACGGCCGCTTCAAATTTCCAACAGAAAAAATAAACCAGCTGGACTTAGCAAAATGTAAACTGGCTTTGTGGTGAGCAATCCAAACCAAGCGCTCAGGGCTAATAGTAAATAGCAAACTTGTAAAATGTAATTTTTAACCGCCTTCAAAAAAGGAGGAGTTTCTCAATTCGGATGTTTATAGTATATAGGTATATGACGGCGCGGCCGCGGTCATGATATGGACGCGCGAATATTATTATTCTGCGTTCTTTTATTTACCTAATTTGTGTACTTAGTGAATTTGGTTGATCAAATTATTTGTATCGTAAACACTGATTTAGATTTTATTGTAAATAAGTCGCTCAACAAAAGAGGGGACTACTTAGTCCGTGTGGGCTTGCGAGTGACGTCAGCGCCGGAAGTAGTATCGCTTGTTGTAGCAAAGTGGGGGTAGTGGGTGAAAAATACAGAACCAACGACACCGACTCCCGAAATTGAAGTTATTTTTCACTTTGTAGTGTTTTTTTTTTTGGAAATCGGTTGTTTTTAGTTGTAAAAAGTTTTTAAAAATGAAACTTTGTAGAGAAACACTTCTCTACCTTACGAACTTGCACAATGTGATGGGGAAGTTGGGAAACCAAAGCAAAACCAAGCTTTCCCAATATCAAATGAGTTATTATTAGTTTATTAGGCTGTAGCCACTTGATGAGTCAACATCTCTTCTGTTTCACAGAAAACATTACTTAATCACAAATTATTTTATGCGTTTATTAATCGAAGGATTACCTATACCTACATAATATATAACTGTCATTCTCCTGCCCTTATCCCAATTTATCTACAGGCTACTATTTAACTGTAAAACACAGCTATGCGAAAAAAGAAAACAGGTGACCACTTAAATCGATGTCATGTTTAATAGTAGATAGGTTCAAAATAATATTATAATATTATTTACCCAGTTACTTGCTTGGTGGGCAGGGACTGATAACGCCATCTATTGCACAACTCAGACAGTATTTTGTCGTACTACTTCAATACCTACCACAAAATATGTGAAAGTAGATGGAAAAAACTGCTTTTAACTTATAATAACAATTAAAACCTAGATAACATCAATATCCCGAAAACATCACTGTGGCAAAATGTAATACGTTATTTTATGTGCGAATAGACTCGTATTCCAAGCTCAAATTAAACTACATTAGTCGTGCAGAAATTTAATCGATCAAGGTCATGTCACTACAATCGTGATATAATGTATTATCAAACGAAATTGCCAATGAATAGGAAAATTTCCTATAATTTTTATTTTAATAATAGTATTTGGAGGGATTGAAAGTCATGTCATTTATTTTAATGTGTGCTTGGATGTCAATAATACTTTTCGTTCAGAATCTTTAATTGAATGGCCGCTTGTCAGCTGTAAGCTGTACAAGTACTTTGGTTGGGATTTTGGGAAGCTGTCAAATGGTGAATAGCAAAGCAGGAGCGGTAGTGAGAATATTTTTTAATAAATATGTCTTTTTATTCACAATATCAAAGTAATAGGTAATCGCCGCGCCTAGCCGTAAGCATTAGCGTAAACACAAACGAAAACCAATACCGGCATCGTCGTAAAATGAGTTCGAGAGACAGGTCGCTGCAAGACAAGTTGAAAGTGCTCTTCAAAAAGGGTGCATCAGGTGAGTATTGGGGCTGTTTCTGTTGGTTGAGATGAAGTGTGGGCTGTGTGCTCTACGGGGAGGTCACAAGTCCATGTTCTGGTTGTGTGCAGCGCCGCTGCCGGCGCGCAACGAGCTGGTGGTGAGCGGCGAGGTGGAGCGCGAGCTGAGCGCCGACACGCCGCTGCACCGCCGCCTGCGCGCGCTGAAGGAGCTCGGCGAGAAGGCGATCCACGTCCGCGTGCAGGAGGTACCCCATACTTATTATTTTAGTACCCTCATAAAGATTTCTTTCCTTTCTTCTTCTGTATGATTTAAACTCCTTTGTTGGGTGCATTTCTTTCACATTGTTTTATTGTCAAGCAGAGCTATCATAAAAATGTTTTATCATTTTCATTAAGTATCTGATTATAAATATCTTGGTGAATTGTTTGCTTTGCTATGATATGATTTATTTACAACTCTCTTTCATTTTTGTATTTGTAAGAACAGCTGTTTATGTTGGATATTACTTAGACCATGTTATTTCGAAGATGATAGGATGTAGTTCATGAGGAAACATTGTTACAGTATGCCGTTGTGATGAATTGAGTTCTCTATTAATTTGTATCTCGTGTCTTTTGTAATGGTAACTCACAAAATTAGGCACTTTTTCTAAAATTCTCCACCTTAAACCAAAACCATTCTGACAAAACCTACACCTTAAGTATTAGAAAAAGATATTGCAATTAAATATCATAAGCATAAGTAGTACATCATCCACATCTATGAAGTATGAACACAGCCATTTGTATTGGTTTTTTTTAAACAAGTCTGTTTGTTTCCTAACACATCTGTCTCTGTACATGTTTACTACACTACATTAACAAATCCATAATTTATTATGTTAAAAAACATTGACTGTCACTAGGGTGGAGTTGAAAAGCTTTGGTCATTAACAAGAGATCTGCTAGAAGATAGTAATGTGGAGGCTCGGCATGCCGCACTGTGGTTCCTACGATGCCTGGCCGAGGGGCAGGCGGACTACCTGCAGATCATGCGCACCATCCTGTTCCACTACCTGCGAGAAACACACGCCCGCCACCCGCCGGAGGACACGCAGCTACGCTTCAAGTTACTGCACACACTAACCAACACTGGGAAGAATATCAACTGCTTTGAAGAAGAGGTTAGTCAGTACATAGTTTGATTATCTATAAAATAAAATTTGAATAGCTGTTGTGCCAACAACACAAACAAGAAGAGTATCTCCCCAACATCTCTATGGGCACATCAGTCTAGTAGAAAAAAAATTTTTACAAAAAAAAACCAACTTCCAAAAGAACACTACTAGTACAGTGAAACTTGGTTAAGTGGGACCTGGATAAGTGAGAAACCTCCATAACTGGAACTCATGCTGAGGTCCCAACACTTTGGCACTGAATTACCTCTGTTAGTGGAACGAAGCAAACCTCTATATCTGGGATTCGTTCTTTCAATTTTTTTTGTGATAGTTACCTCTATACCTGAGACAGCGAGTGAATTTTATATGCATTAACCTCTGTAACTGGGATAACATCATTTTGTTTGTTTACCTACTTACTTATTCTTCCCCCAAATTCCGCACTTAACTAATTTTGAGCCTCAATGACCCTCAGTTTTAGTTTTGCTTTTCTATCGTACGGATGTTTATTTGTATAGGCTCGGAAGTAAATTTAGTAAAAATTTCTAAACGCGAAGCAGTAAAAACACTAGAAACTTTGCACAGTTATTTTGAAATGACATCAATTGGTGACCAAAGCATATTTGATAAAATTTATAACATCGAAAAACATCTGATGGCTGATACTTCCAAAAGACAAACTAAAATGCCAGATTTTATAATTGATATTCTATTTACATTTTTGTACTATTTATAAAAAAAAACTTGCTTGAATATTTTTGTTTATTACATTTATTAGGTATCTTTATCTTTTTTTTTATTCCCAATAAAGATTAAAACTCACGTATAATGTTTACATAATACGTTATTTTATTTAATAATCGCACCTCTGTAATTGAAATAACCTCAATTTCCTAACCTCTATTAATGGAACCCTCTGTAAATGAGACATATTTATTTATACCTGGATATCTGAGACACTGGGTAAGTGGAATACCTCTATAAGTGAGACAAATTTGCAGGTCCCTTGAAGTCTCACTTAACCAGGTTTCACTGTACTACTTTTTTTGGAAGTTGGTTGTTTTTTTTTTTGTAAAAAAGTTTTTATTTTTCACTTTTTAATTGTACCTACCTACCCCAAACAAATTCATATAACACTACTTGCTATGTGAATATCAGTGACATGAAGCTATTGACCACATCTGCCTACCCCTTTAAAGCGTACAGGTGTGATGTTATTTTGTGTGATTGCGTAAACAATGCATACATATGCTATAGCAGCAATCGCGGTTGATTTGCTGGCATTTATTAAATGATAAATGATTTTATTTTTGTGAGTAGGTTTGTACAAACACTTTGACACGTCACTCATGTTTTTTTTAAAACTAGATAAGGTTGGCTTTTCCTATCTGACTAATCTGAGAAGAGAAGCCGAAACAAACTCGGAGGTCACACATTCTCTTTTAAAGTCCAGACATAATCTTGGTCAGGTTATATGAAGACTATGTAGATCGATGTCTGAGATGGTCTTTTGAGGAAAGAGCCACACATTGAGAGGATCTGTCCAGTCAGTGCACACGTTTGCCAGAAATCATGCAGCTCAATTCAAGACTTAAGGAGCTCAACAATTTGTCGAACAATACCAAAGAAAGGGCATTTGGGTAGGCCACATAAATTACTCAAACTGCCAGCCAGACCATGAAAAAAAATTAACAGAACAGAGAGAATAATAAAAAAAAAAATGAATAAAATGACCCACATCATCTTCACATTCACAATAAATAAAATAATATATAATACTTTACAAAGTAAGCAAATGTCATTGTTTATGAAAAAATCATTCATTTCAATGTGTATATAAAAAAAAAACATTCAAAATGCAGAAATGGAAAGAGTTCCATTGTCTGTCTATGAAACTCATCATCAGATCTTTATGAAATTTAAATGGGACCATTTCGGAATAAACCTCTTTCGAACAAATAAATAATTTTGCAAATCTGTCTACATATATATGAGGGAGTTATAACATACATAAAAAAATAAAATATATAAACATCCGAATTGAGACCCTCCTCCTTATTTGAAGTCTGTTAAATATCAAACACAGTGAAGTGAAGCAAATAAATATAGACAGGGCTTGTGTGAATTAGTCGTAATACAATTGTAATTATCATACTCGATAGACTAATTGGTGATAGTGATAGCAGACATATTCATGACATCAGGTGTGCATATTCTTGTGTTGTTTTACTTGCCCTGTTTGGCGATTAGGTTATCAAATTAAATAGTGCAGTAGTTATTACAAATTGTTATCAGTCAGTTAAAATAATAAAATAAACAATTTTACTAAAAATCGTCATCATTTGCCTAGTATTTTCCAACTACATATGTTGGGGTCGGGTTCCAGTCTAACCGGATGCAGTTACTAAAAATACAAAACTGAATTATTCAAACAAAATAAACAGCATAAAAATTGGCACCTAAAATAAACCACCCTTGATAATGAGAAACTTTCCTAAATTCCTTAGGTCCAGTAGTCAACCACAGTATTCACAGCATCAGTGGCATTAATTTGTTCCTGACAATGAACATGTATGTAAGCTTGGGCAGAGTGAACCATCACACTTGATGTTGTAGCCATTTATGGATCTATTATATTTGATGTGAACATGATTGTGTCGGAACATGTTTATTCTGTGTAACGGGTGTACTACTACAGGTACACCTCTGCCTAACCTTTCGAGGATTACAGGCGCGATGTTATTTTTATTATAATTCAGAAAACTAGCTGAACTGCTGTTTTGGGATATTTTAGATTTTCTAATGTACTCAAAGTTTCATAAATGCATGCAGATTCTGTTAACACCTTATATTTTTACAGTTTCATGTCCCTTACATATTGGTTCCAGATCGGTCCATTCCTACTGGAGTGGCTGCCGCAGATTCAGCCGCCAACGCAGCTGGTGGAGTTCCTGCAGCTCATCATCAACGTGGTCAAGTACAACGCCACATACTTAGATGAGCAGATTGTTCATGGAATTGTTAAGTAAGTATTAATAAGTTTCAATAGTACCATACATCTTATATTTACCCATAATTATTTGTTGTAAGATGAATGCCAACCTTATTCAAGCGACCTTGAGTCAGCTGTTCTATGAACCTCTAAGAAAATCATTTACAGCAATGAACTTCTTCAGGCTGTGTCCATCAGTATGACAAAAACCTATTGACTTCCATACAATTTCTTTTAATTATTAATGGCCCATAATTCCAATCTCAATAATTTTGGAATTTGTTATTTTTCGGTAATCATTCATCTAATTGTTTTCATTAAATAAGAATGATTAAGATTGCAACCTAGCACAAGGAATACTGTATTCTAAGCATATAATGGAGTGAGATAGTAAACACCTGCTTAGTGTCAGTATTGTGAAGACTCGCTGCAGACTGACGGCACAAACTGAGCTATTTATTTACAATACCTCCATCTTCGATATTTAGTTATTCAATTATATCCTTTCATAACAAATCTTGTTTTAAATAAACAGGATACTTGTATATACATTTTCACATGGCAGCTAATTTAAGGTAGCTTGTCATGTTATCAAGTTATCGTTAATTTCGCCATACTTACTTATTTGTTCATGCAGTTTTTTCAAATATTAGATGCACGCGCGAAACTAGTTGACCGCGCCTTGAGGGGGGAAGGGGGTGAGGGCGGCAGGGTTGCCTATTGTTCGCAACGCACGTACTGAGTCACGACAAAGCGCCCCTGCCGCCCCGCTCCGTCCCACCGCTCACATACCTAAGGCGCCGCGGCCAACTAGTTCCGCGCGGACTATAACGTCAGTGTCACAAATCACCAAGATTTATTCCAAAGCGTGTTAAACGTACAAAATGATAGCACTAACAACTCGGCGACTCATGCATGTCACGGTGATCAAACGACCGAAACAAATGAACAGTAGTCATCCTCCAATGACACATCTCATACTTCAACGAAAACTTTCAGAAATTACATTCTAATTTAACTAGTTTTTAGGGTTCCGTAGTCAACTAGGAACCCTTATAGTTTCGCCATGTCTGTCTGTCCGTCTGTCCGTCCTCGCTTAATCACTGTGACCGTTAGCACTAGAAAGCTGAAATTTGGTACCAATATGTATATCAATCACGCCGACAAAGTGGTAAAATAAAAATTGGAAAAAAATGTTTTATTAAGGTAGCCCCCCTATATGTAAAGTGGGAAGTGATTTTTTTTTTAATTTCAACTCTAACGTGTGATATATTGTTGGAAAGGTATTTAAAAATGAATAGGGGTTTACTAAAATCATTTTTTGATAATGTCAATAATTTCGGAAATAATCGCTCCAAAAGTAAAAAACAATGTGTCCCCCCCCCTCTAACTTTTGAACCATAAGTTTAGAAAATATGAAAAAATCTGAAAAGTAGAACTTTATAAGGACTTTCTAGGAAAATTATTTTGAACTTGATGGAAACAACATTTTTGTACTTACAAAAAAGTTGTACAAAATAATTTCTGGACTAAGTTTGTAGTATAATCGTATATGCAAGCATTTTTTTAACTTCGTTTACATATTTTATTATCCTGAACGTATCTTTTTTCAAACAAAAACAAAAAAAGAATTATTAAAATCGGTTCTCGTTTAAGTTGGGTTACCACTATGTTCGCGCTCCAGCAGCGCTCCGCGCTCCTGCAACTGCTCCAATGGATACATCGCGCGCACTTCTACATGCGCTCCCCTTTGACACACTGCGCTCCCCTTTGTGTTCGCGCTAAAAACCGTCACGAGTCAGAGCGCCTGCCGCGGAGCGTGCAATGTTGCACGCTCCGTGTTCGCGCACGTACCCACTACCGGGAGCAGTTGCAGGAGCGCGGAGCGCTGCTAGAGCGCGAACATAATGGATACCCACTTTTAAACTCATAAGTGGGAACACTTATTGTGACGGACGGGAAACTACGGAACCCTACACGCTGAACGTGGCCCGACACGCTCTTGGCCGGTTTTTGGACTAATTTATTTACTTGCGAATTTGGGTATTGTAAAGTTCTTCCTGACCTCCTTGGTAACCATTTGGACAAGGACTATTTTTGTAGTTCAATTTAGCGTGCGTTTGACTGTACAATCAACAGATATTACAATTACAAGGTTTTTTTTAAATACTATTTGTGATTGGAAGACTATTAATTTGGGTATGTCTTGAATGAAAGAGGTAAAACTTTTTTCTATGGAACATAGTCACCCCATCACCTCTTTTGATTTTTCTGCAAAGTTGTGGCGCACATTGTAACTGTTTTATATGGATAGAGGGCGCGATGTGTTGACTATGCCCTTTCCGTGTATCTTGCGCGGATTTGCGTTCGATGAGGGGTTAAAACGCTTATGGGTCGTGCTCTGGGTTCCAGTAACGCGTGCCACCTGTGCGTGTACTGCGCCGACGTGTCCGTGGTGCAGTGCTGCCTGTCGCTGCTGGAGGCCGTGGTGTCGTACTCGCTACTGCCGCGCGCCGCGCTGCGCACGTTCGTCAGCGCGCTCTGCCGGACCGTCAATCTGGAGCACTACTGCCAGAACAGCTGGAAGGTATGCTCTCTGTTCTGCAGCCCTTGTACACCAAATGTTGAGTAGGTTTTCTCGATTGCCTGCAATTATTCCCGGGCTTGAGCGGCCTGCGTTAGTCTTTGCGGCTACTTTGACCAAGTCGTCGGTCCGCCTGGCGCCTGGCGCAGTTCCGTCGTATCAAAATCGTAAATTGATACGTTAAAGAAACACTCTATACACGCGTACTTGAAGGACAGCAATGTCGGAATTTATTTAATTAAATAAGTCATAATTAATTAAATAGAGTATCAATTTACGATTTTTAGTGAATATTTTAATATAAAAAAAAAATAAAAACATTTTATTTTCGAATGGTAATATTTTTTTTAGCATGTATGGATGCTATACTATTGCGGGTTAACGGGAACGCCCTCTGTTAGTTAACATACTGTATAATATAATTAGCAATTATAATTAGCATATTTGTACGCTGTTCATGGCAAGACATAGCGTTGATTTGATTAATAACAATATTTGTCGTTTAAGTTCTCGATAATGCTATGTTCGTAACGTCCGCAGCTGATGCGCAACGTGATGGGCGCGGACATGGGCCACGCGGCGCTGCAGGAGATGGTGCAGCTGCTGCGCGGTGCGGGCGAGGAGCGCGCGGACGCGGGCGCGGGCGCGGGAGCGGGCGCGGGCGCGGGCGCGGGAGCGGGCGCGGGCACGGGCGCGGGCGCGGGCGCGGGCGCGGGCGCGGGCGCGGGCGCGGGCGCGTGCCCGGACGCCGAGCGCGCGGGGCTGCTGCGCGGCGCCGTGTTCTACATCAACATGGCGCTGTGGGGCCCGTACCGCGTGCCCACGCTGCGCGTGTCGTTCCTGGCCGTGCTGCCCGCCTTCCTCAAGGTAGGCTCGCTGCAGTACCGCACAGATAGACGCACACGTTGCTGCATTGTAAGAGACCAAACAACAGTGATACGATCATTTCATGATACAATGGAGCACAAAGAATCCTATTTCTTGTTGCCTAAAATGTATTTAAAATAATTTTTTATTTAATTTCATAATGCTCACACAGCTCCATTAAGTGATTACCCCTCCAAAAGACATGTGCGTTCAAATCCGTGATAGGCCCAAGTTGGTTTTTGTATTTTGCAAAAACATTTTATTTTAATTAATTTATTGTTTTAGTGAATAAATTTGTTTTTTTCAATAAAACGTTAATACTTTTATTATTGCGAAAACGACAAGCAATAATAGGATTAACATTTACGAACGTTTCATTCATCGTCTAAATAGACTAGAGGTTTCAAGACCGCTTGCCGTGCCTATGAGTGGAAGTTCAAATCATAGGCACGAAATGTGATTTTTGTTCATTATAATTATTATTTTAATATATTTTTCTGTTAATGTGATTAAGGTGGGTTTTTGCTTAGCAGGAATTTGGTAACTTAAAATACGTGTATGCTTTATGACTGTTTTATTGCGACTGAATGTGGGGGGGACATGCATACGTTAATAAACACTTACAAATCTATGATATTGACATAACATGCCGCCCACCAAAAGGACATAGTTCTTTTATTAATCTAATACTTTAACATAACTTTAATAACATAAAATATTTACTCCAACATAAATTAATTTACTCATTAGCAATGGGTAAAGGGCATAACTTTGAACAACATCTCTTAGTTACACTGTTGCCACTTTTTATGCTGTAGACTCTGGTTACGCCATCTTGTCCAGGATGTTTGTCTACAACACGACCCAGAGAAAATTTGCCAGGCGGTAATCCATCGATTCTTATTAAAACCACATCCCCAATCTTGAATTCTTCTACTTTCTTTAACCAAATGGGACGTTGTTGCAATCGTGTAAGGTATTCTTGTTGCCAACGTCGCCAGAAATCGCCAAGCAATTTTTGGGTGTATTGCCATCTGGACAAGGAATGAATCCTTGTATCTTTGAAATCAGGTGACGGTACAACGATAGGAGCTTCGCCGATTAAAAAGTGTCCAGGTGTTAGTGCTTCTATGCAGTCTGGATCCTTGTCATCGATAGGACACAATGGCCTAGAATTGAGACAGGCCTCAATTTGGCACAACACCGTGGTCATTTCTTCATAGGTGAGATTAGTGGTGAGCACGCGTTTCAAATGGTGTTTTACAGATTTTACACCCGCCTCCCACAAGCCTCCAAAATTTGGTGAGTATGCTGGTATGTAATGCCATTGTGTTCCTTCTAGTGCCAATGTATTGGATATGTCACCTTCAAAGACCAGATTTGCTTCTTTCCATGCGGCCACCAATTCTTTGTTGGCCCCAACAAAATTCCGGCCCTGGTCACTCCATAGATCGCTACATTTTCCTCTTCTGGAAACAAAACGCTTGAATGCAGCGATAAAAGCTTCAGACGATAAATCGCTAACAAGCTCAAGGTGCATAGCCTTGGTTGACATGCATATGAATACACAGATGTATGCTTTCTGAGTTCTGATGCCTCTTCCTTTGGACATGGTTATTTGAAACGGGCCTGCAAAATCAACTCCTGTATGTATGAAAGCTCGAGCAGGTGTTACTCTCGCTTTAGGCAGGTCACCCATTATCTGTGTCCTTGATCTTGCCCTGAGTCTAGCGCATACTAGACACTTGTGTATGCCGGATTTTATAAGTGCTTTTCCTCGTATAACCCAATATTTTGAGCTTATGTAACTTAACATAAGTTGAACACCACCATGTAATGTGTGGGCATGTGCATCCGCGATAATCAAAGGCACCAGCTCATTCTTGTTTCCCAATATAATAGGATGTTTAACTTGCTCATCCAAGTTTGCGTTACGAAGTCGACCGCCCACCCTGAGGATACCGTCTTCGTCAAGGTAAGGATTCAAGGTTTTAATTTTACTTTCGCCTTTTACAGCTTTATTTAATTTTAGTCTTATTATATCTTCTTTAAATTCTTCTTGTTGTACTAATTTTATGCATTTCATTAAGGACTTTTCTAATTCCTTTGTAGTAAAACCCTTTTCCGTGTTTTCTAAGCTTCTTTTAAAATTTAAAAATCTTCTACAATAGGTTATCACTTTTATCAATTCTCTTAGATTATCGAATTCTTTAAATTGTATCTTTAGATTTTCTTCCAGTTCTATTTTTAAGTTTGCTTGTATTTCCTTTTTCTTTTCTAACTCTGTAGATGTGTTTTCTTGTTTTAATCTTATTTCTGTTTCAGAGAGCCAAGCTGGACCCTTCCACCACAAATCGGACCTTTTCAGATCAACTAGTAACATGCCCCGTGACCCAATGTCTGCCGGATTATCTTCAGATGAGACATGAAACCACCGGTTATTGTTTACATTTTCAACGATCTCTACTACCCGGTTCGCTACAAATGTTTTCCATTTGTGGGGATCGCCAGATAACCATGCAAGGACAATGGTTGAATCTGTCCATGCATAGATGTTTGATGTAGGGATTCGCATGGCGTGTTCTATTTGCTTGAGCAACCTCGACAACAACAGCGCTCCACATAGCTCTAACCGTGGTAAAGAAACAGTTCTTAGCGGTGCCACTCTAGTCTTTGCCGCTTGCAGTTTTGTTGAAACCGAGCCATCTCGCAACTTTATTCGGATATAAGCCACTGCTGCATATGCTCGCGTGGAGGCGTCGCTGAAACCATGGACTTCAATATTTTTTACATCAATACTTAATGTGCCAAGCCATCGATCAATATATAATTCTTTTACTTCTTCAAAGTCTTCACGAAGAGTCAACCACTCGTCCTCCAGGTGTTGACTGATCCTGTCGTCCCAGCCAACCTTTTCTAGCCATAGCCTCTGTATAAGCATTTTAGCCAAGATTAAACTCGGAGCAATCCATCCCAACGGATCGAACAGTTTTTGCATGTCCGATAATATTGTTCTTTTTGTGACATTATCTGACATCCGAGGTAAGTTTATTTTGTACTGAAACTGATCTGTTCCTAGATTCCAGATCAATCCTAGGGCTTGCACCGTTCCATCCAATTTTAAATCTAAGTGTACTCGAGTTGTTCTCTTATTTGCATCTATAGATTGCATAAACTCAGTAGAGTTGGAAGACCATTTTGATAATATGAAGCCACCTTTTTGTAGTATATAAGAAATTTCTTGAGCCGTCTGTATGGCCTTCTCTGCAGTGTCATCGCCAGATATTAAATCATCCATATAGAAGTCAGCTTTAATAATGCGTACAGCCTTTGGGTGATTTTGACCTTCATCTTCAGCCACTTGATGAAGAGTTCTTACTGCTAGGTGAGGTGCTGACGCTGTTCCAAACGTGACACGAAGCATACGGTATTCTTTGATCGGATCTGACTCTTCCTCTCTCCACAAAAGGCGTTGATATGTGTCGGCGTCTTGTTTATGTAGTAAGACTTGCAGATACATTTTTTGTATGTCACTTGCATAGCAGACGCGATATAATCTCGATCTCATAACAATATCTCTAAGGTCATCTTGCAGCTGAGGACCTACAAGCAGTTCATCGTTGAGAGACACGTGATTCGATCCTTTAGCTGAAGCATCAAACACAACGCGTGTCTTCGAGGTTTCCTTTTCAACTCGGACAACGGCGTGATGAGGTAAGTACACCGCTTTGTTTTTCTTAGTTTCTTTTTCAGGTATTTCTTCCATGTAATTTGATTTTATATATTCTTGCATGGCTTTTTGGTAGTCTTCTTTTAGCGTAGGTGCTTTTTTAAATCTTTTTTCTAGCTGTAGTAATCTATGTCTTGCTATTTCTTTTGTGTTTCCGTTAGGAGATATAGGGTTATCGGTTTTAAAAGGTAATCTTACTATGTATCTTCCTTCGTTAGTTCTTGCATGACTATCTTCATATATTTTTTCACATAGCTTTTCTTCACTTGTTAACTTTCTTTTGTTTTCAGTGTTAATTTCCCAAAGAGATTTCAACAGGTTCTCTACTTCTATTTGCTGATGAAGGACCAGAAAAGATTGTTCTTGGAAATTGGTGTTGATTTCTCCAAACAAGATCCATCCCAGGTTTGTTTCTTGGGCACACGGACACCCGGGAGGACCCTTGATCAATTGTTGTTGCACGATTTGTGCATACTCTTTAACACCTAGAAGCAAGTCAATATGACCCGGTTTGTGATAGTTAGGGTCAGCCAAGTTGAGTCCTTCTAGGTGTGGCCAATGTGTGACAGTAACAGCTTTGGAGGGGATTCTCGTGGTCAACTGTTTACTCATGACGTATGCTTGTATGTTGATCTCGAAGCTTGGATTCCATCGAGAACCAATCCTGAGTTGCACCACGTGATCGACGTTGGTTCTTGTAGATCCCACCCCAATGATATTTCCTCTTGCTGTATGCCTGTTTAATTTGAGCATTTGAGTCGCCTTCTCGCTGATGAATGACGCCTGCGAACCTTGGTCTACTAACGCACGTAGAACAACAGTTTGATTATACTCGTTCTTTGCTAAAACTATTGCCGTGGCCAATAGCGCTATACTTGTACTTTGTTTGGCACTGTGATGCGACGCGATCGTAGTGTTGACTATTTCTTCCTTCTCTTCTACACCGTGTTGTGATGACTTCGGTTGTTTAGAGTCCTCAGTTTGTACCGAAGCAGAATCCTTATTTCGGTGTAGCAGAGTATGATGACGTCGACTGCATATGCGACAGGTCATTTGCAATTTACATTTATATGCGGAATGGCCTGGTATCAAACAATTAAAGCAAAGTTTGTTTGACTTAACATATTCGGATCTCTCCGCAGGTTGCAGCTTGGTGAAATCCTTACAATGGCATAAGGTGTGTTTTTCTTTACATAGCACGCATGTTCTATCTGCCGACGATGGTGACGTGGCTGTAGCAGTTACAAGGTGTGACCGTTCTTTTACAGGCTTTTCACGAGTGCCCGATGTTGACATTATAAGTTCTAACGTACGGTATCTTGATTGCAGAAATTCCTTCAAATCGTTCCAGGTTGGTAATTTATCTTCTTCATTTGTGCTAACAGATTGTTCCCACTCTTTATGAGACTCAGAGTCCATTTTCTGTATTACAAGAAAAATAATTATAGGATCCCATGAGTTCGTAATTATATTTAAGTTTTGTAAGTTGTTCAAACAATCCGTTGTGACGTCTAATAAATTCTTTATTTGATTTGCAGATTGAGTAGTTATTTTCTTTTGATAAAATAATTTCTTTAACACTGAATTGATAATCAATCTTTTATTACCATACCTTGATTTGAGAACACTCCATGCTTGTTTATAATTACTTTGTGTAATTTTAATAGGCTTCAACAATGTTTCGGCCTCACCGGTAACACTGCTCTTTAAATAGTGTAACTTCTGAACATCACTGATCGCCGTGTTTTCATGTACTAATGAAATAAATAAGTCCTGGAATGTAGGCCAATCTTCATAATTCCCACTAAAACTCGGTAGTTGTATCCTCGGCAGCCTAACGAGTTGATCATTATTCATATTACTTGCAAACGATTCGCTTTTCGATGACGTAGATGTGTGCGCGGACGCTGCATTGATCGTCAACAAAAGGTCTTGTAAATCGGCTAATAACACAAGATATAAGTCTTCGTATATAAAGAAATCTTCGTTAACAAAGTAGTGTAAAGTTTGTTTTTGTTCTTTCGGAGTTATCTTCACTAATTGTTGATGATTTTCCCTGAATGTTGTCCAATACTCTTCTATACATCTTATTCTTGCTTCAACATAACCTTTTGTCAACCTGGTTTTAGGACATTTCTTCAAATTGACTTGTGTTTTTTGTAGTAATGCAGCTGTGTCTTCTAAAACGTTAATTAACTCCGCAGTAGTACTCCTCATCGCACCTTTTTTTACTTGCGAATATTCACTAATCACCTCTGGAATGCGGCTCGGGCTCGCTATTGTTCGCGCCGGCCGCTCGATATCTTCGATAACTTGTTTTTTCCGTAATTAGTCCGGCTCGATTTTGACCACTATGTTAATGTGATTAAGGTGGGTTTTTGCTTAGCAGGAATTTGGTAACTTAAAATACGTGTATGCTTTATGACTGTTTTATTGCGACTGAATGTGGGGGGGACATGCATACGTTAATAAACACTTACAAATCTATGATATTGACATAACATTTTCTATTTTGTTTTAGTAATTATTTATAAAGAATTTAAAAATAAAATACCTTAATAATCATATAATTAATAATCATATAATAATACTAGTATTTGGGCGTTGCGCGAGCTGCAAGCAGCTCGCGGGGTCGTGTTTTTGAGGAGTATTTCTTACCCTTGTAAAAAGTATTTGGGCGTTGCGCGAGCTGCAAGCAGCTCGCGGGGTCGTGTTTTTGAGGAGTATTTCTTACGATGGGGGGATAGGGGGGAGTTTTGAAAAATGATTTTGACCATCTCTGGGCCCCTTGATATGAATCTGAAAAAAAAAATGTTCCAAGTCTCTTAACTTCCGAGATCTACCTCTAGAGGGGGGGAGAAAGGGGGCAAGGGGGGCAACTTTGAAAAATGGATTTTACTTTTCCGAGCCTCCTCTATACGAATCCGTAAAAAAACAAAACCCAGGTTTCTTAATTTCCGAGATACGATGAAGGGAGGGGTGAAGGGGGGGAGAAGGGGGGAGTTTTGAAAAATTATTTTGACCAACTCTGGGCCCCTTGATATGAATCTGAAAAAAAAAATGTTCCAAGTCTCTTAACTTCCGAGATCTACCTAGAGGGGAGGGGAGAAGGGGGGCAAGGGGGCAACTTTGAAAAATGGATTTTACTTTTCCGAGCCTCCTCTATACGAATCCGTAAAACAACAAAACACGGGACTCTTAGTTTCCGAGATACGATAGGGAGGGGGGAGAGTGGGGTGGAAAAGGGGAGGTTTGGGATTTTTCCCATACTCGTGAGAGTTACTTCTATACGAATCTGTAAAAATATACCCACCTCCCCCTTCACCATCTGGGAGAACAATTATGTCAGTCAGTGAGTGGTAATCGAGCTTTATATAGTATAACTAGTATTTGGGCGTTGCGCGAGCTGCAAGCAGCTCGCGGGGTCGTGTTTTTGAGGAGTATTCCTTACCCTTGTAAAAAGTATTTGGGCGTTGCGCGAGCTGCAAGCAGCTCGCGGGGTCGTGTTTTTGAGGAGTATTTCTTACGATGGGGGGAGAGAGGGGAGTTTTGAAAAATGATTTTGACCAACTCTGGGCTTCTTGATATGAATCTGAAAAAAAAAATGTTCCAAGTCTCTTAACTTCCGAGATCTACCTCTAGAGTGGGGGAGAAGGGGGGAAGGGGGGCAACTTTGAAAGATGGATTTTACTTTTCCGAGCCTCCTCTATACGAATCCGTAAAAAAACAAAACCCAGGTTTCTTAATTTCCGAGATACGATGGGGGGAAAGGTGAAGGGAGGGAGAAGGGGGCAAGGGGGGCAACTTTGAAAAATGGTTTTTACTTTTCCGAGCCTCCTCTATACGAATCCGTAAAAAAACAAAACCCAGGTTTGTTAATTTCCGAGATACGATGGGGGGAGGGGGGGAGGGGGGAGTTTTGAAAAATGATTTTGACCATTTCTGGGCCCCTTGATATGGGTGGCAACTTTGAAAAATGGATTTTACTTTTCCGAGCCTCCTCTATACGAATCCGTAAAACAACAAAACACGGGACTCTTAGTTTCCGAGATACGATATGGATGGGGGAGAGTGAGGTGGAATGGAAAAGGGGAGGTTTGAATTTTGAAAAATGGATTTTACTTTTCCGAGCCTCCTCTATACGAATCCGTAAAACAACAAAACACGGGACTCTTAGTTTCCGAGATACGATAGGGATGGGGGAGAGTGGGGTGGAATGGAAAAGGGGAGGTTTGAATTTTGAAAAATGGTTTTTACTTTTCCGAGCCTCCTCTATACGAATCCGTAAAAAAACAAAACCCAGGTTTCTTAATTTCCGAGATACGATGGGGGAGGGGTGAAGGGGTGGAGAGGGGGGAGTTTTGAAAAATGATTTTGACCAACTCTGGGCCCCTTGATATGAATCTGAAAAAAAAAATGTTCAAAGTCTCTTAACTTCCGAGATCTACCTCTAGAGGGGGGGAGAAGGGGGGCAAGGGGCCAACTTTGAAAAATGGATTTTACTTTTTAGAGCCTCCTTTATACGAATCCGTAAAACAACAAAACACGGGACTCTTAGTTTCCGAGATACGATAGGGAGGGGGGAGAGTGGGGTGGAAAAGGGGAGGTTTGGGATTTTTCCCATACTCGTGAGAGTTACTTCTATACGAATCTGTAAAAATATACCCACCTCCCCCTTCACCATCTGGGAGAACAATTATGTCAGTGAGTGAGTCAGTGAGTGGTAATCGAGCTTTATATAGTATAAATCGAGCTTTATATAGTATAATAATGTTCCAAGTCTTAACTTCCGAGATCCGCCTAAAGGGGGGAGAAGGGGGAGAGTATGGGGGAATTTTGAAAAATGGTTTTTACTTTTCCGAGCCTCCTCTATACGAATCCGTAAAAAAACAAAACGCAGGTTTCTTAATTTCCGAGATACGATGGGGGGAGGGGTGAAGGGGGGGAGAGGGGGGAGTTTTGAAAAATGATTTTGACCAACTCTGGGCCCCTTGATATGAATCTGAAAAAAAAAATGTTCCAAGTCTCTTAACTTCCGAGATCTACCTAGAGGGGGGGGGGGGGGAGAAGGGGGGAAAGGGGGCAACTTTGAAAAATGGATTTTACTTTTCCGAGCCTCCTCTATACGAATCCGTAAAACAACAAAACACGGGACTCTTAGTTTCCGAGATACGATAGGGAGGGGGGAGAGTGGGGTGGATTGGAAAAGGGGAGGTTTGAATTTTGAAAAATGGTTTTTACTTTTCCGAGCCTCCTCTATACGAATCCGTAAAACAACAAAACACGGGACTCTTAGTTTCCGAGATACGATGGGGGGAGGGGTGAAGGGGGGGAGAGGGGGGAGTTTTGTAAAATGATTTTGACCAACTCTGGGCCTCTTGATATGAATCTGAAAAAAAAAATGTTCCAAGTCTCTTAACTTCCGAGATCTATCTAGAGGGGGGGGGAGAAGGGGGGCAAGGGGGCAACTTTGAAAAATGGATTTTACTTTTCCGAGCCTCCTCTATACGAATCCGTAAAACAACAAAACACGGGACTCTTAGTTTCCGAGATACGATAGGGAGGGGGGAGAGTGGGGTGGATTGGAAAAGGGGAGGTTTGAATTTTGAAAAATGGTTTTTACTTTTCCGAGCCTCCTCTATACGAATCCGTAAAACAACAAAACACGGGACTCTTAGTTTCCGAGATACGATGGGGGGAGGGGTGAAGGGGGGGAGAGGGGGGGAGTTTTGTAAAATGATTTTGACCAACTCTGGGCCTCTTGATATGAATCTGAAAAAAAAAATGTTCCAAGTCTCTTAACTTCCGAGATCTATCTAGAGGGGGGGGGAGAAGGGGGGCAAGGGGGCAACTTTGAAAAATGGATTTTACTTTTCCGAGCCTCCTCTATACGAATCCGTAAAACAACAAATCACGGGACTCTTAGTTTCCGAGATACGATAGGGATGGGGGAGAGTGGGGTGGAATGGAAAAGGGGAGGTTTGAATTTTGAAAAATGGTTTTTACTTTTCCGAGCCTCCTCTATACGAATCCGTAAAAAAACAAAACCCAGGTTTCTTAATTTCCGAGATACGATGGGGGAGGGGTGAAGGGGGGGAGAGGGGGGAGTTTTGTAAAATGATTTTGACCAACTCTGGGCCTCTTGATATGAATCTGAAAAAAAAAATGTTCCAAGTCTCTTAACTTCCGAGATCTATCTAGAGGGGGGGGGAGAAGGGGGGCAAGGGGGCAACTTTGAAAAATGGATTTTACTTTTCCGAGCCTCCTCTATACGAATCCGTAAAACAACAAAACACGGGACTCTTAGTTTCCGAGATACGATGGGGGGAGGGGTGAAGGGGGGGTGAGGGGGGAGTTTTGTAAAATGATTTTGACCAACTCTGGGCCTCTTGATATGAATCTGAAAAAAAAAATGTTCCAAGTCTCTTAACTTCCGAGATCTATCTAGAGGGGGGGGGAGAAGGGGGGCAAGGGGGCAACTTTGAAAAATGGATTTTACTTTTCCGAGCCTCCTCTATACGAATCCGTAAAAAAACAAAACCCAAGTTTCTTAATTTCGGAGATAGGATAGGGAGGGGGGAGAGTGGGGTGGAAAAGGGGAGGTTTGGGATTTTTCCCATACTCGTGAGAGTTACTTCTATACGAATCTGTAAAAATATACCCACCTCCCCCTTCACCATCTGGGAGAACAATTATGTCAGTCAGTGAGTGGTAATCGAGCTTTATATAGTATAACTAGTATTTGGGCGTTGCGCGAGCTGCAAGCAGCTCGCGGGGTCGTGTTTTTGAGGAGTATTTCTTACCCTTGTAAAAAGTATTTGGGCGTTGCGCGAGCTGCAAGCAGCTCGCGGGGTCGTATTTTTGATGAGTATTTCTTACGATGGGGGGAGGGGTGAAGGGGGGGAGAGGGGGGAGTTTTGAAAAATGATTTTGACCAACTCTGGGCCCCTTGATATGAATCTGAAAAAAAAAAATTTCCAAGTCTCTTAACTTCCGAGATCTACCTAGAGGGGGGGAGAAGGGGGGCAAGGGGAGCAACTTTGAAAAATGGATTTTACTTTTTCGAGCCTCCTCTATACGAATCCGTAAAACAACAAAACACGGGACTCTTAGTTTCCGAGATACGATAGGAAGGGGGGAGAGTGGGGTGGAAAAGGGGAGGTTTGGGATTTTTCCCATACTCGTGAGAGTTACTTCTATACGAATCTGTAAAAATATACCCACCTCCCCCTTCACCATCTGGGAGAACAATTATGTCAGTCAGTCAGTCAGTGGTAATCGAGCTTTATATAGTATAATAATAATGTTCCAAGTCCTTAACTTCCGAGATCCGCCTAAAGAGGGGAGAAGGGGGAGAGAAAGGGGCGAATTTTGAAAAATAGTTTTTACTTTTTCGAGCCTCCTCTATACGAATCCGTAAAAAAACAAAACCCAGGTTTCTTAATTTCCGAGATACGATGGGGGGAGGGGTGAAGGGGGGGAGAGGGGGGAGTTTTGAAAAATGATTTTGATCAATTCTGGGCCCCTTGATATGAATCTGAAAAAAAAAATGTTCCAACTCTCTTGACTTCCGATATCTACCTAGACGGTGGGGGAGAAGGGGGGCAAGGGGGGCAACTTTGAAAAATGGATTTTACTTTTCCGAGTCTCCTCTATACGAATCCGTAAAACAACAAAACACGGGACTCTTAGTTTCCGAGATACGATAGGGAGGGGGGAGAGTGGGGTGTAATGGAAAAGGGGAGGTTTGAATTTTGAAAAATGGTTTTTACTTTTCCGAGCCTCCTCTATACGAATCCGTAAAAAAACAAAACCCAGGTTTCCTAATTTCCGAGATACGAAGGGGGGAGGGGTGAAGGGGGGGAGAGGGGGGAGTTTTGAAAAATGATTTTGACCAACTCTGGGCCCCTTAATATAAATCTGAAAAAAAAAATGTTCCAAGTCTCTTAACTTCCGAGATCTACCTAGAGGGGGGGGGAGAAGGGGGGCAAGGGGGCAACTTTGAAAAATGGATTTTACTTTTCCGAGCCTCCTCTATACGAATCCGTAAAAAAACAAAACCCAGGTTTTTAATTTCCGAGATACGATGGGGGGAGGGGTGAAGGGGGGAGAGGGGGGAGTTTTGAAAATGATTTTGACCAACTCTGGACCCCTTGATATGAATCTGAAAAAGAAAATGTTCCAAGTCTCTTAACTTCCGAGATCTACCTAGAGGGGGGGGAGAAGGGGGGCAAGGGGGGCAACTTTGAAAAATGGATTTTACTTTTCCGAGCCTCCTCTATACGAATCCGTAAAACAACAAAACTCGGGACTTTTAGTTTCCGAGATACGATAGGGAGGGGGGAGAGTGGGGTCGAAAAGGGGAGGTTTGGGATTTTTCCCATACTCGTGAGAGTTACTTGTATACGAATCTGTAAAAATATACCCACCTCCCCCTTCACCATCTGGGAGAACAATTATGTCAGTGAGTCAGTGAGTGAGTGAGTGGTAATCGAGCTTTATATAGTATAATAATAATGTTCCAAGTCTTAACTTCCGAGGTCCGCCTAAAGGGGGGAGAAGGGGGAGAGAATGGGGGGAATTTTGAAAAATGGTTTTTACTTTTCCGAGCCTCCTCTATACGAATCCGTAATAAAACAAAACCCAGGTTTCTTAATTTCCGAGATACGAGGGGGGGAGGGGTGAAGGGGGGGAGAGGGGGGAGTTTTGAAAAATGATTTTGACCAACTCTGGGCCCCTTGATATGAATCTGAAAAAAAAAATGTTCCAAGTCTCTTAACTTCCGAGATCTACCTCTAGAGGGGGGGAGAAGGGGGGCAAGGGGGGCAACTTTGAAAAATGGATTTTACTTTTCCGAGCCTCCTCTATACGAATCCGTAAAAAAACAAAACCCAGGTTTCTTAATTTCCGAGATACGATGGGGGAAGGGGTGAAGGGGGGAGATTTGAAAAATGATTTTGACCAACTCTGGGCCCCTTGATATGAATCTGAAAAAAAAAAATGTTCCAAGTCTCTTAACTTCCGAGATCTACCTAGAGGGGGGGGGAGAAGGGGGGCAACTTTGAAAAATGGATTTTACTTTTCCGAGCCTCCTCTATACGAATCCGTAATAAAACAAAACCCAGGTTTCTTAATTTCCGAGATACGAGGGGGGGAGGGGTGAAGGGGGGGAGAGGGGGGAGTTTTGAAAAATGATTTTGACCAACTCTGGGCCCCTTGATATGAATCTGAAAAAAAAAATGTTCCAAGTCTCTTAACTTCCGAGATCTACCTCTAGAGGGGGGGAGAAGGGGGGCAAGGGGGGCAACTTTGAAAAATGGATTTTACTTTTCCGAGCCTCCTCTATACGAATCCGTAAAAAAACAAAACCCAAATTTCTTAATTTCCGAGATACGATGGGGGGAGGGGTGAAGGGGGGGAGAGGGGGGAGTTTTGAAAAATGATTTTGACCAACTCTGGGCCCCTTGATATGAATCTGAAAAAAAAAATGTTCCAAGTCACTTAACTTCCGAGATCTACCTAGAGGGGGGGGGGAGAAGGGGGGCAAGGGGGCAACTTTGAAAAATGGATTTTACTTTTCCGAGCCTCCTCTATACGAATCCGTAAAACAACAAAACACGGGACTCTTAGTTTCCGAGATACAATAGGGAGGGGGGAGAGTGGGGTGGAAAAGGGGAGGTTTGGGATTTTTCCCATACTCGTGAGAGTTACTTCTATACGAATCTGTAAAAATATACCCACCTCCCCCTTCACCATCTGGGAGAACAATTATGTCAGTGAGTGAGTCAGTCAGTCAGTGGTAATCGAGCTTTATATAGTATAACTAGTATTTGGGCGTTGCGCGAGCTGCAAGCAGCTCGCGGGGTCGAGTTTTTGAGGAGTATTTCTTACGATGGGGGGAGAGGGGGGAGTTTTGAAAAATGATTTTGACCAACTCTGGGCCCCTTGATATGAATCTGAAAAAAAAAATGTTCCAAGTCTCTTAACTTCCGAGATCTACCTCTAGAGGGGGGGAGAAGGGGGGCAAGGGGGCAACTTTGAAAAATGGATTTTACTTTTCCGAGCCTCCTCTATACGAATCCGTAAAAAAACAAAACCCAAGTTTCTTAATTTCGGAGATAGGATAGGGAGGGGGGAGAGTGGGGTGGAAAAGGGGAGGTTTGGGATTTTTCCCATACTCGTGAGAGTTACTTCTATACGAATCTGTAAAAATATACCCACCTCCCCCTTCACCATCTGGGAGAACAATTATGTCAGTGAGTGGTAATCGAGCTTTATATAATATAATATAACTAGTATTTGGGCGTTGCGCGAGCTGCAAGCAGCTCGCGGGTCGTGTTTTTGAGGAGTATTTCTTACCCTTGTAAAAAGTATTTGGGCGTTGCGCGAGCTGCAAGCAGCTCGCGGGGTCGTGTTTTTGAGGAGTATTTCTTACGATGGGGGGAGGGGTGAAGGGGGGGAGATGGAGGAGTTTTGAAAAATGATTTTGACCATCTCTGGGCCCCTTGATATGAATCTGAAAAAAAAAATGTTCCAAGTCTCTTAACTTCCGAGATCTACCTAGAGGGGGGGGGAGAAGGGGGGCAAGGGGGCAACTTTGAAAAATTGTTTTTACTTTTCCGAGCCTCTTCTATACGAATCCGTAAAAAAACAAAACCCAGGTTTCTTAATTTCCGAGATACGATGGGGGGAGGGGTGAAGGGAAGGAGAGGGGGGAGTTTTGAAAAATGATTTTGACCAACTCTGGGCCCCTTGATATGAATCTGAAAAAAAAAATGTTCCAAGTCTCTTAACTTCCGAGATCTACCTAGAGGGGGGGGGAGAAGGGGGCAAGGGGGGCAACTTTGAAAAATGGATTTTACTTTTCCGAGCCTCCTCTATACGAATCCGTAAAACAACAAAACACGGGACTCTTAGTTTCCGAGATACGATAGGGAGGGGGGAGAGTGGGGTGGAAAAGGGGAGGTTTGGGATTTTTCCCATACTCGTGAGAGTTACTTCTATACGAATCTGTAAAAATATACCCACCTCCCCCTTCACCATCTGGGAGAACAATTATGTCAGTGAGTGGTAATCGAGCTTTATATAATATAATTTATTATTGCTGTTATTTAACAAAACTATGATCTTATTTTACAACAAAGATTTATTTTGATTTGATAATTTTATTTACAGTTATCATAATATACTATTTTGCCAACTGACACAATTGGGTTCCTAGACAAGTGGCATCCTATTAACGTAAACGATAAAATAGTAAGCGGTAGAAATATTTTAGATTGACATAACCTAACGAAATGTCACGTGACCTGTCATGTCGTCTCAGTATACAAATTTGACAATTGACAGTCTGACAAGTGACATCGAAAGAGACAAGTTTTGAAGCGTTTGCAACTTGTCTAGGAACTAGAAGTTAGTTTGGCAGGATTACAATCATGAGCATAATAAGTGAATAAACATGTTATCAATAGATAATCAATTAACATCTCTTATTAGCTCATGATATCTACTTAGAATATTTTGCTATACAAAGTAAAATAGTGGAATCAAATGAGTTAAATGCCTTCGTTGTTTATTTTGTTGTCATACTTAATTAATATAACTGCTATTTCTGGGCAAATCGCAATCGTTCTCTTCGATGTTCTTCTGTTAGACATATTTTGCAGGTCGATAACTGTGAATGTTCGCTGCGTGTAAATGTCTTCGAACCGTGAACAGTGATATTCCATGCCGTTGCGAACTGTAACGAGTGGATGTAAACGGCGGTGTAGTGTGAACCTTAACAATATCCCGATGATGTTCAGATTGGTCCGTATAGATCCCAGTAGTTCTCCGACCCATGGACACTGTCTTAACATCGCCGGTTTCTTGAAATCTGCGCACCCATAAGCGCACCGTTTGTCTCTGTATAGAAAAAAATGGTTTTAAATAAGTTATTAAATACCACACACAAGATACCGCAAATAGCTCAATAAGAAAAAAATCGGAGAACACAATTAATATTATAATGAACTTACTGCTATGCCAAGCTGTCAATGTGCAATTCCTTTTATGCTCACATTTTGTTCACACAGAACAACTACAATTTTAGTTCTCATAAAATCATAAATCATTTTAAAAATTAATGGATAAATCGTAGTCGTTTACTCTTCGCCGTTTTAAGTGAACGTATACATCAACCGTTGTAGTTATAACTTGAGGGTATGGATTAATTTTATAAAGACAACGTAAGTAAGTAAAATTAATGGATACCCTCAAATTATAACATCTATCGATTAGACAACCTAAAGATAAAATGACTCAGACCATAGTAGATAACAATTTCAACGCAATTCATATGGGCTCGCTGGCTAGTTCGTCAAACTGCCGGTATGAGTATGACGACGTTCGGTGATGCGATGGTTCGAATCTGAGTAGAAACAATGGGTTCTTTTTGAAGTATTCTTTAGATTATTTGTAAGGAATTTAATGTGTAACATTTTAAAACTTGAGGGGTTAGCACATACTGACGCTGTGTGTACAGACAGTATCTATCAATGTCATACTTTATGGGCATGCCGACCTAATTAGTGATAGGCGATGAATCATCGTGACCACAGACTATAAACTATCGATATTTTAAATAAAACTGAATTTAAAATTAATTTATCTTTTAATTTTAATGTATATTTTAATATCATAACATTATTTACATTTGTACATACTTGATCTAAAATAATAGTGAGTAAATAAAATCCAATTTCTCACCTACTCATGTAACATTCCATCCGTCAACGTCCCATCCTTGGGTTTCGGGAGAAGACACGCCGCGTTTGGCTCAAAGGTCGTGTTACCAGCTAATTTAGTAACGTTTGTAATTAAATTAAACCCAATTATATGTTACATTAGCATCGATAATAGTAAGAAACGTCGATAATTTCTATCGACAATTTTTTATATCCTAAGTTCCTGACAACCCTAGGAATGTCAGTTTGACATTTTATGTCGCAGAGATCAAGCTATCTTTTATGTAGTATAGTTCACTTAACAAAGGAGTTGTAGAGTGCGTGAGCTGGGCCCTAAGCGATTTCTTCAGAAAGTTGTTCAGGGTGCTCAGGGAGTAAACATACTAAAAGTCCCCGCGTCTAGGGGTGAGCGGGAGTGGGGGGATAAAAGTTCCAAATTTTGAGTTTTTCGCTAATATCTTTAAAACGGTGCTTCGTAGAGAAAAAATATCTTCTACGTAATGAAAGCTAATACAATTTTCTACAACTTTTATCTTACAGATTTTTTTCGAATTCCTACCCATTTTCAAATTACATGTTCCAGAAATGTGAAAATTTTGGAAAAAACCACTTATCAAACACTGGCTGTTTCCTGCTACTTCGTTCGCGTTATTTCGGGAAAAAGTAGCCTATACGTTAATCCAGGTCCTAATCTATCTACCCACCAAATTTCATCCAAATCCGTTCAGCCGTTGAGTTACTTATCGAAAATTTTATCTATGTACTAGCAGCACCGCGCGGTATTACCCGCATAAGTTTCCCGTGGGAATATCGGGATAAAAACTATCCTATGTCCTTTCCCGGGACTCAAACTATCTCTATACCAAATTTCATCTAAATTGATTCAGCGGCTTAAGCGTGAAGATGTAACAGACAGACAGACACCAGCGGAGTTTTGCAGAGCGTGATGCTCGAAAACTGATTAGAATGTTTATGCCCCTCCCCCCCCCCTCCCCACTCCGGCTCATCTAGACGAGGGGTCTTTTAGTATGTTTACTCCCTGAGCACCCTGAACAACTTTCTAATGAAATCGCTTCGGGTCCAGCTCACGCACTCTACAACTCCGTTTAGGTCATTCGTTGAGTGGACTATTCCTAGGGTGGTAAAGCAATTACGAGGTCTATACAAAACGGACGCTGAGTTTTGCGATCCCGATATCTTCTGTCCTGTTCTTTTTTACACAACCTTAGTAATGTCTTTTTCCCGATATGGCCAGGCTCTGGAAGGCAACCAGCCGGTGGTGACGTTCGAGGTAGTGGTGAGCGTGCAGAGCGTGGTGTCGCGCGTGCCGCTGGAGCTGTGCGAGCCCGCCTGGGACGTGCTGCTGGCCATCCTGCGGGCCGTGCTGCTGCAGGACAGTAAGCAAACTCACATCTAACGTCCGAGGTGCTGGTGAGGTGCAGAGCGTGGTGTCGCGCGTGCCGCTGGAGCTGTGCGAGCCCGCCTGGGACGTGCTGCTGGCCATCCTGCGGGCCGTGCTGCTGCAGGACAGTAAGCAAACTCACATCTAACGTCCGAGGTGCTGGTGAGGTGCAGAGCGTGGTGTCGCGCGTGCCGCTGGAGCTGTGCGAGCCCGCCTGGGACGTGCTGCTGGCCATCCTGCGGGCCGTGCTGCTGCAGGACAGTAAGCAAACTCACATCTAACGTCCGAGGTGCAGAGCGTGGTGTCGCGGTGTCGCCATAACGAAAAATTTGAAAATGTTCGTAGTCGCCATTTTGGATTTTCATTTTGACCCCACTATTGGCTTCGGTGCCCTCAAAAACCATGAAAACGACACCCATAAAGAAAAATTTTAAATTTTTTGTAGCCGCCATATTAAATTTTCATTTTTACATCACTATCGGCGACCTTGTAGCGGTATCTACAACGCCACGTGAGAACAACGCGTCATACTGACGTCACGCAAAATCCTACATCTCGCAAGCAGAGTTTACCGCGCAACTAGCATAGATACAACGGCCCGACGTGAAACATCGGGCAGTTGCCCGCCAGACATAACATCCGTCTGTTCGGAGAATCCTCCCTTATAGAGAATGAGAGAACTTTACACCCTGTTCCTCATACCTCTATAACCTCACTCACTACCCATCCCTTTCTTTCTTCGCACAGCCAAATTACGGACGAATTACAAATTACGATTTTAACATTCATACTCGGTTGGTTATGAGTAGGCATGCCTACTTTAGGGTGATAAATTGCGAAGGTCGAACGACATGGTATTACGCGTGAGACGTACGTATTTTTAATTTCGTCGTATTAACTTGAACGAGTAAAGACCAATGACAATGTGTGAATAGTACGGGAGCCGAGTAGGCCGTCTGGCGACTGCTTACTGCCACGCGTGTTTGTATGAAGAATTTGTCAGTAAATTTCTTAACTGTGGGGCACACACTAAAATGTAATTGACAGGCTTATGGTGATTTATCGAGGTAGGCACTACATATATGCCTTTATGCAATGCACGCCACCGCAGTCACATCTAACGTTCGAGATGCCAATATTTTTTACAAGAGTACCATAGAGTTTCTTTCCGGCTCTGTTCACACACACACGTGAACACGTACATCACACACACATGGACGACGAGCGGCGCGGGGACCGGGCAACGCGAGACCATCGCGCCGACCGCACGACACTGCATCGTCCGCCACGACAGCGATCGCACCATAATTTTGGAACTTAGTTTGCTACTTTGTATACCTACCGAATAAACCTTTTTACAGTCCACTCGTCTTTTCCATCACCTGGGCCTATCTAGGCTCCGTTGGAACTTGAAACCGTGTTGGAACCGTGCACCTGGCTTCTGACGTTTCATAAGTGTTTATGGGAAATAAAATATTTTTCTTTCAACTACGCAGTAATGTTATCATTAATCACTACAAAACCGATCACAAAGGACGTATTTTTTGCTTAGAACCAAAACAGTGCAGAAATGTTATATGAAATCTCATGGTTGCACAGTTTTTCATTAATGCACTGTTTTTTATTTTTTATTAGATATAAATTTACCACAGAGGTAAATGTTTACCATTAAGTTTAATATAAAATGTATGCATTAGATCAAAAAGATACTGGCTGAAAATAAAAATCGGCTGAATAAAACCGACTTGGTGAAAAAAAACAAATGGTGCGCGTTTTGTACCATTGTACAACTTTGATACTTCATGTTTAACAATAAAAGTTTTAAAAAATGGAAATAGACAGCGATAGCGATATAAATTGAACTCCGGAAAGTATAAAAACAGCTGCAAATGAAATTGTTAATCACTTTTTGGTTCACGGTAGGTAGATTGGTAGTTGAAAGAAAAGTAGATTACGCACCTTGCCACAGATTACTAAATAGTTACTACGTAACAGACACTTCACTCAGTAGAAAATTTCCAATACCTATTGCTATAATAGCCTACTCCGCCGCGTCAGCAACCGCTGCATGCTAAAATGTGCCTAAATGCTCAAGCGTACAGTTGTGATTGCTTCGCACCGCGCGATCCCACAGCAATCGCAGGGCCGCCTCTTCGATAAAATTAAATTAACATAACTATTTGTGTCTATTTTATTGAGAACTGTGAATGTGTTCGGTAGTTTAAAATTGTATCGTATAAAGGTAAAATATGTTTTTAATAAATTGGTGCTGACTGTAATAATTTTGAAACGACAAAAAATGGTAATAGTTTATCACTTAACTTTCTTCATTGACAGGTAAATGGAAAAATATTAGGTGTTTATCCCTTCTTTTACTTGATTTGTACCCATCTACTGCACATAAGGCACCAGACGGCATTGTAGGTACCCGTACAAACGAATGGAATGATTAAAATTGAATAACTTGCGTGCGCTTCGCTTGCGAAAACTGCACTGAATATGGTCCGCAAACGGCCCGAGACCGCTCGGCCGGGCGGTAGGTAATTATAGCGCGCAAGTACATGAAGTGACGGAGGCCTGACCTTGCTCTAAAGTGAGTAATTAATGCACTCGTGTTAATATAGTGCCCTCGCTTGGGCTCGGGCCCAAAGATAACACTCGTGCATTAATAACTCACTTTGCGCTCGATGCAACAATCTACTATTGAATTTGATATCACATTACCTGGGGACGTAAAACTGCGGTTTTTTTTATAATTTTATATCTGCGGACGTTTAAGTGTACTCTACAAGGTCATGTATGGTTGTCAGAGAACTACGACCCGCCGAACGAGTTGATCCACAGCCGCGTGCACGCGCTCATCACGTGCATCGAGCAGCTGCACGACGCGGGCCAGTACTACGGCGACGTGGACGCGCTGCTGGACCTCGTCGACTACTGCGGGCACGACCGACCGGTGAGGAACGATTTATATTCTGTGCCAAAAGTACCTCATGAAAAATTTAACAGATTTAGATCTGAAAACGTACCTCTGTGTGGATGCCATGCTTTGATTTCATTGTTTAAGTACATAAACTCGAAATACTAATTTTATATCATTTTAAACATGTTGTTATTGAAAAAAAAGTTTATTAATATTATTTTCACAAAAAAATGAAAAGAATGGAAAAAAATCTTGAGAAAAGTCGTGCGATACAAAGTTGTATACAGGGTGGCAGGCACATCGACGCACAAACGTCGTGAAAAGGTTACACCTGATGCCTTAAATAAAATTACGAAAGTCATTAATCTCGGAAATGACCGGTTAAAAAAAATGACATTTTTGAGCGCGCAATGTATTGCAAACGACGCGATCAACACGCTCAGCGCGCTATATACCTAACCTACACACACACACACACACACACACACACACACACACGTCTGTGGCGCGGCCGCCCGTCGCCGCGCCGGCGCCGCCGCTGCCGGACGAACGTGAACGTACCTACGAAATATCGCCTAACGACAACATTGATAGGTTCGTAACCTACCACATAAAATCATGTTTAATTAGTCTTGATAACCGATGGTAGTTACTTATTAAGTACCCATTATGGAAATACAACTAACAATAAGCTTATTCCCATAAAATAGCGATACCGATGAGGATTGATAACAAAAAAGATGCTTGAAGAGAATTTAGCGATCCAGTAATGTTTAATTAATGAATCCTTACCTTAATCTCGCTCATTCCTAATGAGATAGGGTTCGAAGTGGCCGCCACCAACTCGCTCGCAGATCTGAGCGCGGCGCAAAGTTTCAGCGTGGACACGGGGCAAAAAGTGGGATCCTGGACACACTCCTCACGCAGCGTCGCAAACACATTCACAATGCGATCTCTCATTTCTGCTGCGGTATCGCACTCGGTCACAAACACCTTATCCTTGACGTAACCCCAAAGAAAAAAATCTAATGAAGTCAAGTCCGGTGAGCGAGCTGGCCATGGCTGTGGACCAAATCTTCGTCACTCTCCTTACGTTGATTTTAAAAACTACGTTAAGATCACAAATTCGCAAACAGCACGCCCGTTTGCAATCAACAAAATCTAGGAACTGGCAAAATTCCGTTAAAATCTGCGAAATTGAAAAGAAATGTACTGTGCCTACAGTGCATGCACCGAACACAGATCAGCAAAATGATAGATTGTACAAACTCATTTAGTTATACCTTGTTACCTACTCACGAAATTAATTGCGAAAATGGATGTTTTTTTTTATGAAACAGTAAATTACATTGTTGAATTGCATTCAAAACTAATATTAATGTTGATAATAAAAAAATATCGAAAAATTATGTGACTATCAATACACTTCTACACGTTTTTTTTAATCTTCTTTACTTAAGGCGAAAGCGGTAAGGTTGCCCGCGAAATTCACTGACCAGCAAATTGCAAAAAACGTAAGAACATTTTAATTTCGCGGGCTACCTTATCGCTTCCCCCTTAAATCGATGAAGCTTTAGAAAAATAATTATCCCCTCATAACGAATCTAAAATAAAAGTAGTAAATGGGTCATTCAATTATGTAGATCATTAAAAAGCCTCATGTGACGCGTCTGTTAGATTCATTGGAATTCATGGCCGACTCGACGCCGCGCGGGAATTCCCGCATATCTTCCGCATTTTTTGTCAGGTTCAAGCATTTATGCACTTTAATTTTATTATTATTACAATAATAATTTTAAAGTTTTTTTCAAGTGCGTTGATAATACGAGGAGACCGCTTGGCGCCGTGGTTCCTTTGTCGCGGCATTTGAAAGCGAATAGCGTAGGTACGAAGACAGTGTTGACCTCGCAAATGAACTTTAGCAATACAGCTGATCAGGTAGCCCTTTCGAGTTTTATTTACATTGCTGTTTTAAGTGAAACAAGTGAATTTACTGTTTTTTAATTAAAAATCTCATTGGGTCAGATAGAAATAATGATTTTATACAGTTTACAGTAAAAAAATTGCAAAAAAAAAACGTAAAAATTAAGAAAAAGCCGACGAAAATTTTCAGCGCAGGGGGTCCAGAATCATGTACTGAATCCATGGTAAGCGGTTGCGCGTCGATGTCCCTGCCACCCTGTATAATGTATACAGGTTTATTGGTAAAACTTTAACAACCTCTTGAGAGGTCATTGTACTCATCATTATGAACAACTTTTATTATGGGACCAAACCTGAAATCGCGAAAAAAAATCAGTTGTTTCCCTACATTTATGTTCGTATAACTCGTCAAAACGTAGGGAACAGTTGATTTTTTTTTGCGATTACTTACTTCGCCTTTAGTGAGCGATTGTGTAAGAACTGACCCCGGTGCCGTCCCCGTGCCGCAGGAGGCGTCGGCCATGCGCCTGGTGTCGGCGCGCGCGGCGGCGCTGCGGCCGGGCGGCGCGGGCGGCGCGGGCGGCGCGGGCGGCGCGGGCGGCGCGGGCGGCGCGGGCGGCGCGGCGGCGCTGGCGCTGGCGGAGCGCTACCTGCGCCGCGAGCCGCGCCGCGCCGTGCGGCTGCACACGCTGCAGGCGCTCTGCAACTTCATCAAGCAGAACAGGTCAGGCAGCGAGCGCGCCCACGGATACCGTGGAGATGTAACGAACGTTTTGTTGTTAACTTTTTACCTCTATTTTGCATCGTTTTCGACCCCGTTGAGTTGCCAAAATGGGTTGAATTGGAGATAATTTTTTTTTTATTATGTTCCATCTTTCAACAGTAATTTGCTAATTGTGAGAAATCTGCTCTGCCTTGCCAGATACCTATACGGTGAGGAGTTAATCGAGCTGGTGGGCATCCCGGTGCTGAGCGCGTGCGCGCTGGACGCGGAGTGCGCGCTGCGGGCGGCGGCGGCGCGCGCGCTGGCGGCGCTGGCGCGTGTGGGCGGCGCCGACGCGTGCTGCGACCTCATCGACCTGCTGGAGAAGGTGAGATGCAGCGCGCGTAGCAGGACCGCCGTCGAAACGGAAGAATAGACAAAATGACAAATTGTAGAAATATTTGTACGCATTCTACGCGTCTAAGCACGGCAATGTGTCATTTTGTCTACTCTTCCATCGACAAAACGTGGTCATGCTACGCCTGCAGATAAAATACATAAGAAGAACCTCAAACTGAAGCGTCCTTGGCGGCACACAATACCACGGTCATCAAGTGAACCATTGCATGACCTGCAAGCAATAGTGAAATAAATTACTATTATTTTTATTAGAACCTGTACAATAACTTAATTATATGTGATTTCGCTTTTATTTACGTTTAGATGTGTATTACGTTAAAACTGTTCGATACTTATCTGGCACGCGTCCCTAAAGATTCATTACAAAACCAGCGTCAGACAGTATATCTGGCAAAAACTGAAATTTGTTAATCAAACTGTTTTTCCGGGAATCACGCTAGACGACAATTTACAATGGGGACCTCACATAACATCTCTTGACGCGGCTTAGCTCGGCCGCTTATGCTGTTAGAAAGATAAGACAGTTAACTGACGTAGAAACCACGCGTTTAGTCTAATTTTAGCTACTTTCACATTATGTCGTACGCATTTTACTATGGAGTCGAGCTGCTGACATTGAATCCATCTTTTATTTTGCAAAAAAGAGCTGTCAGAGCCATTTATAATCTACGTCGCCGCGAATCTCTCTGAGAACCTTTTAAAAGGATTAATATTATGACGATACCTTGCCAATTCATTTATGAAAATATTATGTATGTAAGACAAAAACCTACATCTTTTTAATAAAATAAGCAATAGACATAATTATAATACTAGAAATAAAGATAAAATACATCAACCATTTTTCAGATTAGCCAAGGTACAGTAACAGTCATAAGTGGACTGCCACCAGAACCAGAATGCTCATTTTGGCCTGCACGCTAGATCTGCGTCTATCTCTGTGTGTGTGATGTTTTAATGTAGACAGTAACGCGCATACGGTATAACTACAAAAGTGCGATGTTGGTTGGTCAGATGCATGTGTGGTCAACACTAAATAAAGATACCTACCATATATTATCGACCACAGGGCCTATTTAAAAGCATTGCTAAAATTCGAAGTGACAATTATAAGCAGCGATGACAGGTTCGCACAAGTGGGTGGCTCTTATTGTGTGTGCGTGAAGCGGAGAAGGTTCGAACCTCAGTGCGCGCTTTCAACTCTTTTTGTTCTTTTCGTTTTTGTGTCAGAGTTCAATTATTTATTGTTTCGTTAACATAATGACAATAGGGTATAGAGCAGGGGTGGCCAACCGGTCGATCGCGACTATTAGTTCAGTCGATCGTGGCAAAGAAAAAAATATGAATGCGTAGAGAACAGACTGCGTAACGTACCTAATCACTAACTGCTCCACGCATCATCTTGTATCATTTTTCAATCGCCGTTCCGTCACGTTATTTATCCTCTCTTCTATGCAGTTTAGCTCTCTTTTGTTTTCGGTGTGCGATAACAATAAGCGGGAAGCGTATGGGGCGCGGGAGTAGGGCGCGGGCGGCTGTCAATCCGTCAGTCAGTTGATAACAGACTAGCGGAGTTACGAGTAGTTACGGTATTTTTCCTTCTTAATAAAATAAAAAATACTACATAATTGTGTACTGAACTATGCTGTTTCATTTATGATTTCAAGAAGTATGTAATTGGTAGATCGCCCAGGGTGTCGTCTGTGAACTGTAGATCTAGGATCTAACCAAGTTGGCCACCCCTGGTATAGAGGGTAAAAATAAAGATACCTATGTAATTTAATGAAAAAATAACACAATTTTTGATAGGAACATTTATTGAATTTAATAACAACCTTTAAAACATAAACATACTTATTCCAAACTTTGAAATACATAAAATACCTAATTTGTTCATAAATCATTTTTGGTTGATACTAAAATGGGATGTTTTTGGTTTATTGAGGTTACAGCTTAATTTATTCATTTTCTCAAGGAAAAGAAGATTGAAACTAAACCTCAATCTTACAATCATTCACTTGTTACTATTATATTATGGCCAGTGTATCCCCTGAATTCCACTGATAGCATTTATTATTTTATTAATATTTAGTGTGACCTCCGATAATGAAAGTGATATTATCAATGCAGTCAAAAAGGCGTCGACGCATGGAGGCCACAATATTACTGCAAATATCTGTGCACGTAAACTATCCCACAACTCCATGCAATGAGATTTGAGCTGTTCGAGACATCTTTCGACTCGCACTTCCTAACTTTGCACCATTAAACCCCATACATTTTCTATAGGGTCAGGGGGGTCTATCAGGGAATCGCGCTGGCCACGGAATAACTTTAACATCCGAATGCTCAGTAAACCATTCACGAACAATACTAGTATGATGTATCGGACAATTATCTTGAACCAAAAAAAAATTCACCAATTTCATCCACTGGATAAACATTTCGAACAGTAGGTAGCATTATATCGCACAAAACCTCGACGTAATTAGAGATGTTGGCCCAAGAATTCCCTCTTCCTCAAATCTCCGCACCCAACATCTCACAGTATCTCTCTAAAAAAAAGAAATCCTTATTACACATTTTGAAGCGTCACTTATGAGAACAAATAAAATCAATAACAACAAAATACCTTACACAAAATCCGGTCTCATTGGATATTTCAGATATATTAAACCCATTGTTATACAAGGCTACAATGTTCGCTCTGGTTTCCATATTTATATATTTGCTTGCATTTTCAATAAAAATCTTCAAACTCAACACCTCTAATATCAATAACACAAACGCTCATAACTAAGTTCACTAACCAACAACGTCATACCATTATGACTACAGTCAGTATATTAATTTTGTTTCAAATCTACCCTCAACTTTTATGTGATTAGTTTAAAATACTCGCTATCTTTTTCTCATTACCATAATTAGAAAAAAACTCTGTGCCGCGATAGGCCTATGATGATGATCATATACCGCGCTTTTTCTGTTTCGTGCGTGATGAAAGAGCGCAATATACGGGTGTGTATGTGTGTGTGAAATGTCTAAATAGAAGAAGGTCTCAAGTGCGACGAGTTACGATGTGATAGTTTTGTATTGCTGGCATTGGAGTTCTGACCGCTACTGTACATACATATTTTATGGGGTACTATGGGGTACTGTGTTAAATTTTACAATGAAATACCTTGTGATATATTGCAATTAAATGAAAGAAAATTTAAAACTCACATTAAACGTAAACTTTGTAAACAAGCATACTATAAATTAGGAGATTATATCCAAGATAAGAATGCTTGCAAACATGGTCCTGCTCCATAGGACAATCTAGTGTCTAGACAAAATCAAACGGGTTGCTAATTTAATTGTAAATTTATTCTTGTTTATTTACATTGATTTACATTCTGTAACTACTTCAACTCACACCCTGATTTATTACTTGTAATATTTTTTTTATTTAAATGAAAATCGTTTACTTTTACCATGTTTGTAAATATGTGAGCACCATGTATCTATCAGATAATTAATTTATATGTCATGGTTTCATTTTTAATTCTTATACCCATAGTGGTATAGTAATTTTATTTTAGGTGCATCGTCTTCACATATTATTATTATATAATTAATGTATGCAAAATATTGTAAAACATTTTAAAAGAGTAACGGTGGAGTTTCTTGCCCATTCTTCTCTATACGAAAACTACCTTTTGGAATGGGCGACTAGAATCAATTCTATTTGTTGTAATTTCTGACGTTCAAAAGTGTCTTTTATGTGCCTATTTGAAATAAATGCTTTGACTTTGGCATTCACGATGGACCTTTTTTGGCGCAACCGTAAAGCTGAGACTGCGGTCGGTAAAACATTTCACGTTTTTGTTTCACGAACTGCTGCCAAACAAACGTAATCGTTTCCCGCCGGTCGCAGATCCTGAACCGCCCCTTCGAGATGTACGTGACGGACGTGGCCATCCCGGCCGACGCCGACGTGTCGGACCTGGCGCTGGCGGCGGCGGGGCTGCTGGCGCTGCTGCACGCCAAGCTGCTGGCGGCGCCGGCCGCACCCGCCGCGCGCGCCTGGCTGGTGCTGCTGGACCACCTGGACTGCCACTACCGGCGCCGCGCGCTCTTCGCGCACCATCCCGACATCCGGATAAAGGTGCGCGGGTGTGCGAGTAGCGTTCATCTGTTGGCATTCTCTCATTTTTATATCGGTTGACTAATATAAAATTATTCGATTTGTAAAGCATGACGAAATGGCTCCTCGCTCATCGCATAATTAACCGGCTGTACCGGCCACGCCGCGACTCCACCTGAGAGTGTTCTACCTTACGTTCCCCTATTCCCACTTCACTTTGTTTATTCACAAAGTTCGTGTGCCCCTCAGATATTCGAGATGCTGTTCGGTCTCCGCGCGAACCAGTTCAACTGCGTGGGCTTCTGCTACGACAGCGCAGGCACACCGCTGCACGGCGCGGCCAGCTTGCGCGTGCGGCCCGTGTGCTCGCCCTTCCTCATGGCCGAGCCGCCCGCGCAGCGCGGCCACCCGCACGCGCCGCCGCCCAAGGACCTGCCGCAGGTACTATTCTAGACTTCTGCTGCGACAGCGCAGGCGCAGCGCTGCACGGCGCGGCCCGTGCGGCCCGTGTGCTCGCCCTTCCTCATGGCCGAGCCGCCCGCGCAGCGCGGCCACCCGCACGCGCCGCCGCCCAAGGACCTGCCGCAGGTACTATTCTAGACTTCTGCTGCGACAGCGCAGGCGCAGCGCTGCACGGCGCGGCCCGTGCGGCCCGTGTGCTCGCCCTTCCTCATGGCCGAGCCGCCCGCGCAGCGCGGCCACCCGCACGCGCCGCCGCCCAAGGACCTGCCGCAGGTACTATTCTAGACTTCTGCTGCGACAGCGCAGGCGCAGCGCTGCACGGCGCGGCCCGTGCGGCCCGTGTGCTCGCCCTTCCTCATGGCCGAGCCGCCCGCGCAGCGCGGCCACCCGCACGCGCCGCCGCCCAAGGACCTGCCGCAGGTACTATTCTAGACTTCTGCTGCGACAGCGCAGGCGCAGCGCTGCACGGCGCGGCCCGTGCGGCCCGTGTGCTCGCCCTTCCTCATGGCCGAGCCGCCCGCGCAGCGCGGCCACCCGCACGCGCCGCCGCCCAAGGACCTGCCGCAGGTACTATTCTAGACTTCTGCTGCGACAGCGCAGGCGCAGCGCTGCACGGCGCGGCCCGTGCGGCCCGTGTGCTCGCCCTTCCTCATGGCCGAGCCGCCCGCGCAGCGCGGCCACCCGCACGCGCCGCCGCCCAAGGACCTGCCGCAGGTACTATTCTAGACTTCTGCTGCGACAGCGCAGGCGCAGCGCTGCACGGCGCGGCCCGTGCGGCCCGTGTGCTCGCCCTTCCTCATGGCCGAGCCGCCCGCGCAGCGCGGCCACCCGCACGCGCCGCCGCCCAAGGACCTGCCGCAGGTACTATTCTAGACTTCTGCTGCGACAGCGCAGGCGCAGCGCTGCACGGCGCGGCCCGTGCGGCCCGTGTGCTCGCCCTTCCTCATGGCCGAGCCGCCCGCGCAGCGCGGCCACCCGCACGCGCCGCCGCCCAAGGACCTGCCGCAGGTACTATTCTAGACTTCTGCTGCGACAGCGCAGGCGCACCGCTGCACGGCGCGGCCCGTGCGGCCCGTGTGCTCGCCCTTCCTCATGGCCGAGCCGCCCGCGCAGCGCGGCCACCCGCACGCGCCGCCGCCCAAGGACCTGCCGCAGGTACTATTCTAGACTTCTGCTGCGACAGCGCAGGCGCAGCGCTGCACGGCGCGGCCCGTGCGGCCCGTGTGCTCGCCCTTCCTCATGGCCGAGCCGCCCGCGCAGCGCGGCCACCCGCACGCGCCGCCGCCCAAGGACCTGCCGCAGGTACTATTCTAGACTTCTGCTGCGACAGCGCAGGCGCAGCGCTGCACGGCGCGGCCCGTGCGGCCCGTGTGCTCGCCCTTCCTCATGGCCGAGCCGCCCGCGCAGCGCGGCCACCCGCACGCGCCGCCGCCCAAGGACCTGCCGCAGGTACTATTCTAGACTTCTGCTGCGACAGCGCAGGCGCAGCGCTGCACGGCGCGGCCCGTGCGGCCCGTGTGCTCGCCCTTCCTCATGGCCGAGCCGCCCGCGCAGCGCGGCCACCCGCACGCGCCGCCGCACTACTCTTGACATTTGGTAAAGAAAATCTTATGCACTTATTTTTTTTTTTTTTTCATTGAATACTAAATTATTAGCAGCGAACCAATTTTGGACCTGCAGTAGAGCGTTATTTACGTCGTCAACATTTTTAGCACGTCTATTTACCTTAAAAATTAAGGAAGTGTCATCAGCAAATAACACCATTTGTGGTTGATTTTTTAATAAATGGAGTAGATCATTAACATACACTAGGAAGAGGAAAGGACCCAATATCGAGCCTTGTGGCACACCCATTTTTATTTTAACAGTACAAATGGGTGTGCCACCATTCGAATTTACACCATTTATTTGAACTTGCTGTTGTCTATCATTTAAATAAGAACTAACTAAACTGAGAGCAAGTTTTCCAAGTCCGTAATGCTCAAGTTTCAAAAGCAAGGTTTCGTGATCGACGCAATCAAATGCCTTAGAGAGGTCACAAAAGATTCCTATGGCGTCTTGGGCCTCTTCGCACCCGTTAAAAACGGCTGGACTAATTTGGCAAATTATTGTTTTAAAATGTTCGTAATAGTCTGAATCAGATTCTTATGGAAAGAAAATTTGGAAATCTCCGGAAAATAGAAGTGCATTTTCTATGGGATTTTTTTATGAATTACTGAAAGGAGATTGGGTTAATCTGCCCTGACACCCAATAGCGTTAAGATTGTATACCAATGGATAGAAATCTTAAAGAGAATATTTGTTATTATGACGACTTCTCTCGATCTCAGCGAAATAAAAATAATTACTTCACAGCATAGAATATAACGTATATTTTTATAGCAAAAATTAAATTTAATTATAAAATGTTTAAAAAAAATTTAATACAAAACGTTTACAAGTTACTGGGCAATATTGAAGTTGTAAAAAAACCGGTTTAAGGTCATATCGAAGCTTCTGATCCGCTTTGGTTACGCGCTTACGTTAGGTTGACGCCTGTTGGACGGCGAGGCGAAAGGCGATACGGTGCCGATCCCTTTTCGATTTGATACGTATGCTACGACCTTTAAGCTGTTTAGATCGCTTACTGTACATGAATTTTGACACGAGTTATTTCAAAATTTTACTATGTCATTAAGCGTTCAAATTACGGTAAAGATATCTTTATTTGCGGTCAGACATCTGTATTTAGCCATTGCGGTGAAGAAGGGCACACAATCCAAGACTGCGCAAATAAGGCCAATCCGCCAAAATGTGCTACATGTTCGCGCTTTAAAAAACAAGCCAACCACAAGACGGGAGATACAGATTGCCCTGCTAAAAAAGCTGCCGAATACAGGTATATTAATTCGATAGATTATGAAGGCGCCTAAGAGCGCCACATACTAGTTTATATTTTAGACTTAATTTATTGTTTTATTTTATTTTAATATGGATGATAACTTCATTACCGATATAGATAACACATTTTCAACTAGATCAAAGAAATGTAACGTTGAGAGTCCTCAACGTTACATTTTTCGAATTTTGATAGTCGGAAAGATATTGTCTGCAGTCGCAGACAATATCTTTCCGACTATCAAAATTCGCTAACTGTACTAACCCAAATATTCGTAGTATTTATAAGAACATAGATAGCTTTAATATTTTTCTTCACAGACTTAACTTTGATTGTGATATAATGGTACTTACCGAGTGCTGGCTTTCTAATCGCCACGATAACCTCCCAGTAATACCGGGGTACAACTTATTACATACCGCAATAAACCACAATCAAAATGATGGTGTGGTAGTCTATGTTAGGGAATCATTAAAGGTCACAGTCGAGGAACATACTCTACAAGACCGCATGAGTAATTGTTTAGTCATCAAAATTGGTACAACCACAGCGATAATCGCTATGTATAGATCCCCATCCACTAGAAACTTAGATCCTTTTAACAAATCCTTAAACCAAATTTTTCAAGCACTAAGCCCATTTAAGAATGTTATACTAACAGGTGATTTAAATATAAATATTGGCTCCGAAAACTGCGAAGCAGGGACCCAAGATTACCTTAAGATCTGCTTATACCATGGTTTTCTCCTCGCTCACACATTGCCTACTCATCAGAGCGGTTCCTGCCTTGATCATATGATGATTAAAACCAGCCCGTCATATATTACGCTTGTTACTAACTTAACAATTACTAACCATCACGCAGTCTTACTCAACGTAAATTTAACGCTGCCTAAGCTAAATCGTCCTCAGACTATAAGCAAATTAAATATAAACAAACTCGAATATGATTTGTGCAACATAGACTTTAGCCTAGTTTACAATACTGCTGACGCTAATCTGGCTTTATCGTACTTAATAAAACATGTTCAACAAGCCATATTACGTAACACGACAGTTTCACAGTTTTACAGTAAATAAGAAATTTTATAATATTAAACCATGGATTACTCCAGGACTAATTCGGTGTATAAGACACAGAGATAAACTTCATCAGAAAACTAAAAGACACCCTGATAATCTAATAATTCAAAGCACCTATAAAAGATACAGGAATTTCTGCAACAGTCTCCTAAAGAATTAAAAAATAATTACGATAAAACTGAATTAAATAAAGCAGGTAAAAATACCAAGCAACTTTGGAAACATATTAAAAACGTCACTAATATGTCTAAACAGCGTGAATCAAATTCGAGTTTATTGCTGGCTAATCCTTCACCACTCTTATCAGCTAACAATGTAAATAACTTTTTTGTAAATGTTGGGAAAACTCTTGCCGATCAGATTCCGAAATATTGCGAACAACCATCTTTCCGAAAATCTAGCAATAGCTGTAACCCGAAATCTTTTGCTATGTTGGATACCGATGAAGTTGAAATAACCCGAATCATTTCTGGGCTAAAAGACGACCGTGCAGTTGGATGGGATAACATAAGCAATAAGATCCTCAAACTCTTTAAGCAAATTTTGGTACCTCCCTTAACGCATATATTTCGAATCTGTCTTTCCGAAGGAATTTTCCCTAGTTGTCTAAAAAAGGCAGTTGTAATCCCTATATTTAAATCTGGAAGTAAGGACGTAGTTAACAACTATAGGCCAATATCCTTACTCCCCTCAATTTCAAAAATTCTAGAGAAAATTATAAACAGCAGACTAGTTAATTACCTAGAAAAAACAACATCTTATCCCCTGCGCAATTAGGTTTTAGAGCCAAACTGTCGACAGCAGGTGCGGTGCATAGCCTGACTGATTATATTTCAGAAGAACTCGGCAAAGGAAACCAGACCTTGGGAGTATTTCTCGATTTAGCCAAGGCCTTCGACACGGTGTCAATTTCTGTTCTTCTAAACAAATTAGAGATCATAGGAATAAGGGGAACGCCGCTGAAACTTTTTACTGACTATCTGGACCACCGGTACCAATGTGTTAGAATAGAATAATATTACGAGCGATGAGCAGAAAAATACTGGTTTTGGTGTTCCTCAGGGGAGTATTCTGGGCCCCACCCTCTTCCTTATTTATATTAACGACTTGTGTAAAATAGTATCATATGCCGACGACACGCCGTTAATATTTAGCGCTAAAACCAGTAGCGTACTGTTCGAAATCGCTCAACTAGGTTTTAATACTGTGACTAATTGGCTTAATAGCAATTTACTAACATTAAATGCCGACAAAACAAAATATATACACTTCTCCATGCGCAAGCCTCAACTTAACATTACTGACCTTTATCTATACGCACATCAATGTGGAAACCGTACAATCACCACGTGTAATTGTCCTTTTATCCACAAAACGAGCAACATAAAATACCTGGGGGTAATAATGGACGACACACTCTCTTTTAAAAAACATATTGAAAGCCTTGTTAAATGAGTGCGCAAACTAATATGTTTTTTTATCACACCTGCTCTGAAAATACATACTAATTATACCAATTAGAGGGAAGAAACGCCTTTATCCCGCCCTTCAAATCCTTTCATCCCAAGGTATGGAAGTTTGTATGAAAATCCTTCCGACCCAAGGGTGGGAAATATGTATGAAATTCCATTACATACCCGGTTTTTCTTTTTTTTTAATTTGTCAGCAGTCATACTGCCAAGAGACTTTAACTGTCTACTAATTAAATTTCAAGTAAATTGTTACTGGCCACATACAGTTTTTTTTTTTACCAGTTACCAACCTCCTTGGTGCATACAGAAAATTAAAAACGAAATTATTTATATAGCTGCACTTTTAGAGTTTTTGGCGGGATTTCTTCGAGTGAAGTCTAGTTGGCTGTTTTAATTATTCGCAAATTGATTCCTAGTGGATATTGTGATGTAAAATTGGTGTAGTTTTGTATCTCAAGTGTCTACGCAACTGGACAATATGTGGAATCATTGAAACAGACGCGATCCCGGTAAAATGGAGCTGAGAATTTTTTTGTAGTTTTGGCTACCTCAGCGAAGTTTACAGGGAAACTTGATTCGATACATTTGCTGCCAAATACTCCTAATACATTAGAATGTGTACACGCATATTCTAATGTCATGTTAGACTAAAAAAAAAATAGTAACTGATGACTAGGCAGCATGGTCTCAGACCTTAGCCTTAAAAAAAAAAAAAGCTGCACTTTTAATAATTGTACTTTTAACTAAATATAAACATTTCTATGCATTTATGTCCATAATTTTCCTCGTAGGTGTAATAAAAAGCACTATACATCCCTCAGGATAAAGTACAGTTCCATACCTCAAATGGTTTGCGCCCCTCGCAAGCTCGTGGCGCAAATGCCATAATCTCGGTATGGAACTGTCACTTTCTTCCCTCTGAAGTAATGTACTATTAAAAAATTGCGAACACTAGCAGATTCAAAATTAATCACACAAGTTTATTTGGCCCTATGTAAATTCATAATTCAATACTGTATCACTTCTTGGGGTGGCGCACCAAAAACTAACTTGCTTCCTCTTGAAAGAGCTCAGAGAGCAATTTTAAAGGTAGCAAACTTTCATCCCTTCTTTTTTCCCACAGATCTGCTATATAAATCGCCAGCTTTTCATTATGCATTTAGTATTAAAACAACACACCATGCTTGCCTACAATGCCGATAACACTAACAAGAGACGGAATGATTTAGTATGCATATCTAATGCTACCTTAAAACATGTCTTTGTAAAAAGATTTTTAACTTTCTTAGGCCCATTCCTGTACAATAGATTAAATAGAAAACTAAGTATCTATAAACTGAATTACTATAGCTGTAAACAAATTTTACTTAAATATTTATTAACCATCGACTATGCACAGACAGAAGACCTACTTATTGTCTGCAAATAGAACTGCTAACATGCTATTTTACTTTATTTACCTAAGTTTTAATTTATTTTTTACGTTATATTGATTGTTAATTTATTACTTTAAGTACTTATGCACTTTCTGGCCTGAAGCACAGGTTCAACCTAGTTCAGGCAAATTAGCAACTGTGCGCTATTTTATTTTAATTTTTAAGCTATTCATTGTAAATGTATCCCTCTTTTTATAAATAAACTATTATTATTATTTAATCCGCTTCGTATCGTATTTAACTTACAGGAACGAACCATCGACATGTGGTGTGACAAGTTACGATCCATATCCAGATACTTAATTAACTGTACGTCGCAGGGTGCCTGCTTGCTGCCCGTGGGCCGCGCGGCGCGCCTGCTGGCGACGGCTCTGACGCGCGAGCGCGACTGGGCCGTGCTGGCCCGCGTGCTGCGCGCGCTGCCGCTGCTCCTGCAGGCGCGCGCGCTGGCGCTGGGCCGGCGCGCGCAGGACCTCGACATGCTGGCGTCCACGCTCTGCTCCATGGTAACTAGCGCCGCCCTGGGCACACGTGGGACGTTAGGGGCCGTGCTGGCCGTGCTGGCCGCGTGCTGCGCGCGCTGCCGCTGCTCCTGCAGGCGCGCGCGCTGGCGCTGGGCCGGCGCGCGCAGGACCTCGACATGCTGGCGTCCACGCTCTGCTCCATGGTAACTAGCGCCGCCCTGGGCACACGTGGGACGTTAGGGGCCGTGCTGGCCGTGCTGGCCGCGTGCTGCGCGCGCTGCCGCTGCTCCTGCAGGCGCGCGCGCTGGCGCTGGGCCGGCGCGCGCAGGACCTCGACATGCTGGCGTCCACGCTCTGCTCCATGGTAACTAGCGCCGCCCTGGGCACACGTGGGACGTTAGGGGCCGTGCTGGCCGTGCTGGCCGCGTGCTGCGCGCGCTGCCGCTGCTCCTGCAGGCGCGCGCGCTGGCGCTGGGCCGGCGCGCGCAGGACCTCGACATGCTGGCGTCCACGCTCTGCTCCATGGTAACTAGCGCCGCCCTGGGCACACGTGGGACGTTAGGGGCCGTGCTGGCCGTGCTGGCCGCGTGCTGCGCGCGCTGCCGCTGCTCCTGCAGGCGCGCGCGCTGGCGCTGGGCCGGCGCGCGCAGGACCTCGACATGCTGGCGTCCACGCTCTGCTCCATGGTAACTAGCGCCGCCCTGGGCACACGTGGGACGTTAGGGGCCGTGCTGGCCGTGCTGGCCGCGTGCTGCGCGCGCTGCCGCTGCTCCTGCAGGCGCGCGCGCTGGCGCTGGGCCGGCGCGCGCAGGACCTCGACATGCTGGCGTCCACGCTCTGCTCCATGGTAACTAGCGCCGCCCTGGGCACACGTGGGACGTTAGGGGCCGTGCTGGCCGTGCTGGCCGCGTGCTGCGCGCGCTGCCGCTGCTCCTGCAGGCGCGCGCGCTGGCGCTGGGCCGGCGCGCGCAGGACCTCGACATGCTGGCGTCCACGCTCTGCTCCATGGTAACTAGCGCCGCCCTGGGCACACGTGGGACGTTAGGGGCCGTGCTGGCCGTGCTGGCCGCGTGCTGCGCGCGCTGCCGCTGCTCCTGCAGGCGCGCGCGCTGGCGCTGGGCCGGCGCGCGCAGGACCTCGACATGCTGGCGTCCACGCTCTGCTCCATGGTAACTAGCGCCGCCCTGGGCACACGTGGGACGTTAGGGGCCGTGCTGGCCGTGCTGGCCGCGTGCTGCGCGCGCTGCCGCTGCTCCTGCAGGCGCGCGCGCTGGCGCTGGGCCGGCGCGCGCAGGACCTCGACATGCTGGCGTCCACGCTCTGCTCCATGGTAACTAGCGCCGCCCTGGGCACACGTGGGACGTTAGGGGCCGTGCTGGCCGTGCTGGCCGCGTGCTGCGCGCGCTGCCGCTGCTCCTGCAGGCGCGCGCGCTGGCGCTGGGCCGGCGCGCGCAGGACCTCGACATGCTGGCGTCCACGCTCTGCTCCATGGTAACTAGCGCCGCCCTGGGCACACGTGGGACGTTAGGGGCCGTGCTGGCCGTGCTGGCCGCGTGCTGCGCGCGCTGCCGCTGCTCCTGCAGGCGCGCGCGCTGGCGCTGGGCCGGCGCGCGCAGGACCTCGACATGCTGGCGTCCACGCTCTGCTCCATGGTAACTAGCGCCGCCCTGGGCACACGTGGGACGTTAGGGGCCGTGCTGGCCGTGCTGGCCGCGTGCTGCGCGCGCTGCCGCTGCTCCTGCAGGCGCGCGCGCTGGCGCTGGGCCGGCGCGCGCAGGACCTCGACATGCTGGCGTCCACGCTCTGCTCCATGGTAACTAGCGCCGCCCTGGGCCCACGCGCGGGACGGCCCTCTCGCTGCCACTCAGAATACGGAGCTGAAAGAGAATGGGATGAATAGTTATAAGGCAAAACTGATGGCATTCACTTAATGTGTTACAGATATCAGACCGCAGCCTCAACTTCCCCGAGTGCCTCCGAGTGGGAAACGGTCAAAAGCTATCAGTGTCCGAGTTCCACAGCACGGCGCTGCCCGGGCTGGCCGCGCTGGCGCCCTACCACAGCTACCTCGAGCCGCAGACGCAGCAGAGGATAGTGCGCTGTCTGCTCAAGTACGGCATGGGTGAGTACAACGCAGTTCTCTTTCTCACTAATTGAAATATTTGATATCTACGCTCAAAAAACATGGGTATTATGGCCTGAATTAGGGTAGTCGTCGTCAACCTTTTACCAGTCCCGCTGAACCTGAGGATAGACATCTGTTACCGATTTCCACAATCAATTCATCACTTTTGCTACATATAAATGTATGATGTCTCCTCCACAGTGCTCCGTACGCCGCAACCTTACATCAACGCGCTGACCATCTTCACGCTGGAGACGCGCGAGACCATGGTGAAGATGCTACCGGAGGTGCTGCTGGACTTGTCCAAGATCTCGGACACCAAGGCTATCGCCAGCCCCATGCTCGAGTTCTTGTCCAGTGAGTACCACTAATCTTCTCGGTGTGATCGCCAGTATATGAATGTTGATAAGACTAATTGACGCAGCAACAGTTGTGCGCGCGGGGTTTTAGGAAAAGTCTTACTTTGTACTACATTTTCTTGGTCGCATATTTCTGTATGACACGCGTGTCTAAACTTCCATGTGCTTTCTTAACGGTACTGCATTAATACTGTATTTCTGATGGCTCGCATGGGAGTCATCGTTTGGTTTAAAACTTCGTGTCGTCGTGATGTTTCCTCTGACATCCATAACTGTGTAGCGCTGACGCGGCTGCCGAAGGTGTTCGCGTCGTTCGTGGAGGACCAGTACATGTCCGTGTTCGCCATCCTGCTGCCCTACACCAACCCGTCGCGCTACAACCACTACGTGGTGTCGCTGGCGCACCACGTGATCGCCGCCTGGTTCCTCAAGTGCCGGCTGTCCTACAGGCGGAACTTTGTGCGGTTTATTATACACGTGAGTTTCATTCGCATTTCTGTACCCTCATATTAAATCTGTCCCAACAAAGAGTGATACTTTAAAATAATACTAGCTTTCACCTGTATTTTGCTCCCGTGATCCGTATCACAGGAACCGTGCATTATTCCGAGATTAAAAGTAGCCTTAGGTGCACAGACTTATATTGGCTAGACGACGCAAGTGCATATACTTCGCGTGTAAAAGGGGAGTACAAAGGACTTCCTTCAACGCCATTTCTATTCAGTCCGCGCTCGAATATTCTCGATGTCAGACGTCAAACGAAAACTAAAAAATGCCAAATTGTGTACCGCACAATTTGGCATTGAGCTGTAAAAACTACACAAAAAAGTGGGACGAGATAATGGAAACGTTTTCCTTTCATCGTTAAGAGCGTGTCCGAAGATCTGTGGGGCATGTCTACTAAAGTTCGTCAATCCATTATTGAGACAATTGCACCCTATTTAGCTTTAATATTTAATCTGTGTGTAGATCAAGGGGTTTTCCCGGATTTATTGAAGTTCAGCAAAGTTATTCCTCTTTTCAAATCTGGGGACAGCAAGGTCACTAATAATTATGTCTATAATTATTAGTGACCTTGCTGTCCCCAGAGTCCCGTATCGGTATTGCCAGTTTTCAGCAAGGTGTTTGAAAAAGTAATGTTAAATCAAATGCTCAATCATTTTAATCGTAATAACATCCTACACGATCAACAGTATGGTTTCACCAAAGGACGTTGTACAACCGACGCCGGTGTCACCTTATTAAAACATATTTTTAACGCATGGGAAGAGGCGCAAGATGCAATAGGCATTTTTTGCGACCTATCCAAGGCGTTTGATTGCGTGAATTACGAAACACTGCTCTTGAAACTTGAGCATTACGGTCTAGGTAAACTTGCTCTTTGCTTAATAAAATCTTATTTAAATGATAGATTTCAGCAAGATCAAATTAATGGTGTAAATTGATCGGGTTTAAAAGTCAAAATGGGAGTACCGCAGGGCTCAATATTGGGGCCATTCCTATTTTTAGTATATATTAATGATTTACCACATTTACTGAAAAACCGACCACAAATGGTGTTATTTGCTGATGACACATCATTGATTTTTAAAGTAAGCAGACGTGCACAGGAGCTTGACGACGTAAATAACGCTATGCTTGTGGTCCATAATTGGTTTACTGTAAATAATTTGGTATTAAATGACAAAAAAACTAAATGCATTAGATTCGCTTTACCGAATGTTAGAGGTAGTGAATGTCATGTTGTATTGAATAAGGAGATACCTGAATTCGTCGAAAATACGATTTTCCTGGGGATCACGCTTGACTCAAAGCTACAGTGGGGTCCGCACTTAACATCACTTGCAGGGCGGCTAAGTTCAGCCGCTTACGCTGTTTGGAAAATTCGCCAATTAACAGACGCGGATACCGCGAGACTGGTCTATTTTAGTTACTTCCATAGCATCATGTCTTACGGTATTTTGCTGTGGGGACGGGCTGCAGATATTGAGTCTATTTTCATTCTGCAAAAGCGGGCTGTCAGAGCCATCTACAAGCTCAGCAGACGCGAATCTCTACGGGAACTGTTTAAAAAAATTAACATCATGACGGTTCCTTGTCAATATACAGTATGTTAACTAACAGAGGGCGTTCCCGTTAACCCGCAATAGTATAGCATCCATACATGCTAAAAAAAATATTACCATTCGAAAATAAAATGTTTTTATTTTTTTTTATATTAAAATATTCACTAAAAATCGTAAATTGATACTCTATTTATTTAATTAATTCTAATTTATTTAATTAAATAAATTCCGACATTGCTGTCCTTCAAGTACCCGTGCACAGAGTGTTTCTTTAACGTATCAATTTACGATTTTTAGTGAATATTTTAATATAAAAAAAAATTAAAACATTTTATTTTCGAATGGTAATATTTTTTTTAGCATGTATGGATGCTATACTATTGCGGGTTAACGGGAACGCCCTCTGTTAGTTAACATACTGTATATATGAAAACATTATGTACGTTCGAAAAAATCTACATCTTTTTAGTAAGATAAGTGACAGGCATAATTTTAACACTAGAAATAGGGACAAATTAGATCAACCGCGTTTCAGATTGTCTAAAGTAAAAACTTCTTTTATGGGTTATTGTATAAAATGTTATAATAAAATACCACTCGATATTCTTCAACTAAATGATAAGAAATTTAAAACATGCATTAAACGCACACTATGTAGACAAGCATATTATAAGTTGGATGATTATATCGTTGATAAAAAATGCTTGGCTTAATGCTGGTCCTGCTCCACAGGCACTTGAGCTCACTAGTTAATATTTCAATAATTGGAAGAGGTGCTTCCTTTTTTCTTTTTTTTTTGTGTTTCTGACATTAAGAACATAATTTATTTTTTTTGTTTTATTCAATAAGTCTTAATTGTTGAATACTTCGTTATTAAATAATATCTCTTTCTATTTGGTAGTAAAATTCTATTAAGCTCTTATATAAATTACAAACTATAGTGTTGCATAATTTAGAAGCATTTTTGAATTTTGTAAATGTAAGAACCATGTTTTCGTTTTCTATGATTTTTTTTCATGTTGACTTGAAAGAGCATGGCAGTTGAGAACATGTCATGCTCACTTAAATCTCTCATCGATGGTGGCGCGTGTGTTGGATCATTCGGTTCCCTACAATATGGTTGAACTTGAAGGCGCTGATCCACGCGTCATGTTCGTGAACGGGCGCCATCGGTTGAGAGTGGTCATCTCTTAACTGCCAAGGCTTATTTTTAATCTTAGATTTTGAAATGTTTCTTCATTTGTGTTTTTTTACATTGTCCTCACATATAGAAGCAACAATAATAATGTACCCACGATTTGTAATATCTTGATTGAAAAGAGTGTCCATGGAGTTTCTTGCCCGTTCTTCTCCAAAGAGATCTACGTTTTGGAATGGGCAACTAGCTTCATCTTTCTGACTAACTGACGGACTATTTTAATTTTGACAATTCAAAAGTGCCTGTACAAGGTTTAATTGAAATAAATGCTTTGAGTTTGAGTGTATACAGAAAGTGGGCAACGTCGCAAATAGCTGTCAAATGAAAAAGAATATGAAATGCAATAATTTTAATATCGTAACGCCGAATATTTAGTTTTAGATGTAAAAAAGTATTTGGAAACTTTACAAATGCCTTTTGACGTGACAAGGTCTAATAAATCGATGAAGCTGGCTGCACACACGAAAAAACATGACTCATGTAGCGTTACCTCGCGGCCTTGCTCTGTAGCGTTGTAGCGTTCCATGGCGGCTTGAAGTGCAAGCGAGAGCGCGGAACGAGCGATGAGAAACAGATGATGTCGAACGCTGCCGAATCGGCCTCCGCGTTCGGCAATTTCATTAATGTTTTGTTCTGACGTTGTCACGTTAAACTATCGTCCGTAAACCGACTTTACAGACAACCGATTTTTTTACACCTAAAACGGTTACAACATCAAATTCAGTGTTTTAATTGCAATTCATTATTAATATTCTAGTTCATTAGTTAGCCATATTTCTTATTTTCATAGAGTAATATTGACAAATTAATCAAAACAGGGAAATATTTGACAGCTGTTTGCGACGTTGCCCACTTTCTGTATACGCGCTCTTAAGTCATTTTGTTATTAAAATGTGTTTTTATTGCATAATCAATTATTTTATGTTCATTGTGGCTTAGCAATGGAAATATGTACCTAACTAAGTGTGTATCGGCTACTTCATAATACATTGCCGTTTTTAGTTACAAGGCTGAATTTGTAGGGCTTGTCTCGTCTGTTAAAACACGCAATGAAAATTAAAATGATCGATATTTTCACTTGTTGCTCAGCTGCGTGGTACGGTCGCTATTCTCATTTTTCTGTCATATGAAGCAAATAGTGTTGTACACATAGGTTGTGAAGTTGTTCTCGATTCTAATCGATTTTGGAAACAGAGGAATGATAATGTTTGCGTTGGGTATTTTGTGAAATGTAAATTATTTTTTACTCCAATGTTTCAATTTAGTGATTTTGTTTAGAATATTATTAATTATATTATTAAGTGATTTCAAAGTGATCCCATGAAAGGGCATGAAAATTGGTTCCCAACACAATATATCATACTTAGTCGAATTTGCTCTGTTCATTTTAAGGCCAGGACTCTCGGAAATCTCGGAATCGACCTATTTTTGATTCAACATTAAACAATCAAATATTCTTTGTTTTAATCTGAAAAAAATATATGGCATAGTTGAACTAACATTCTTAATTATTCTATGGTTCAAAACACGATATTTACAACTTCACTCGATCATAACAAATCGCAAACAAATCGAAAACAGCGAAGTTTTTAATCGTTTTTCAAGTCGTATTTGAAGTACCTAGACTTAACTTTTACTCGCAAAAAATATATAAAAAATAGGCAATGATGTATAGAAGAATATTCTATGGTTAATTTTTCTCAAAACAGATTTTTATTGTCTTAACAAGATATAATCTAAAAAGGCGGCCTGCGCGCTTCACTTCAGTAGCCCGCCGGGCGTTACCGAGGTAGGACCTGTGTCGCTTTTGTTGGCTCGCCGCGTTCCCGCTAATCGATCGAAATATACGTTATTATTATTGTTAATTTCCGTGTTTGTGTATTAGTTTCAAAAATCAGTCTGTAAATGTTGTTTAGGTTCTAGTATTAATTATAATTAAACTAAATATTAGTTTGTTATAATATAGTTGTAATATATAGTGATAATTAAGATTAAATTATGGGGAATAAAAACAGAAGAAAGAAAAAAAAATGTTCAGCATTGAACTGCAAAGCTTAAAAAAAACAAGGTAAGTTTGATTATTATTTTTCTACGTATTTATAACTACCCATTTATAAGACGACGCGACAGAATAATATTGTAGTTGTATAGGCTCTCTTGCTTTCGTCACAGTACTAGCAGTAGCAGGTTAGCGGAGGGAGGGTAGCGGGATTTTCAACTTTACTACAACGGAATAAGGTTTATATTCAATTGCAAAATTTGAGTTTTTTTAGTTTGAGTTTCTAGTTTTGTGATTGTATAGGTAAAATATTATATTTTTTTGAATTGAAAACTTCTTTAGCATCATTGTGATTTGAAAATTTTATGAAACGAAAAAGCTACAGTAAAAAGAGACATAAGATTTAAGAGCGCGTATACAGAAAGTGGGCAACGTCGCAAACAGCAGTCAAATATTTCCCTGTTTTGATTAATTTGTCAATATTACTCTATGAAAATAAGAAATATGGCTAACTAATGAACTAGAATATTAATAATGAATTGCAATTAAAACACTGAATTTGATGTTGTAACCGTTTTAGGTGTAAAAAAGGCATTTGTAAAGTTTCCAAATACTTTTTTACATCTAAAACTAAATATTCGGTGTTACGATATTAATTATTGCATTTCATAATCAATATTCTAGTTGATTAGTTAGCCATATTTCTTATTTTCATACAGTAATATTGACAAATTAATCTAAACAGCGAAATATTTGACAGCTATTTGCGACGTTGCCCACTTTCTGTATAAACGCTCTTAACGTGGGAGAAAATGAGATAGGAAGCATTATACAGTGTTTTTGTTTTTTATTATTACAAATGACATCACATTTAATCCTATGCTACTAATTTGTGATGGTGATGGCGATGGCGATGGCGATGGATGGATGGATGGACGTTCTTTGGCATCGTTGTGATTTGAAAGTTTATGAAACGAAAAAGGGACAGTAAAAAGAGACATGTAAATTCATAAGATTTAACGTGGGAGAAAATGAGATAGGAAGCATTATACAGTGTTTTTGAAGGTTTCACTTCTACCACGTGTGAATTGCACACATGCTGTTTTTTTTATTTAAAATATGAAATTCGTTGTGAATGAAATAGGAAGAGTTCAATAAAAATACGTATTGTGGTGTTTTTGATTAGTAGATTTAATTAAAAAAACTTATTGACGAATTCAAGCAACCAAAAAAACTGTTTTACAAAAAAAAACAACCGACTCAAAAAAAAAACACTACAACGTGAAAAAGTAAGAGTGAACAGGCTTCTTCTGGGTGAACTCACTCCATCGTAGACTTTGTCTCTGTCATCTCTGACCTAGACTAGAGTCAAGAGCAAACCCATTTCAAATAAAAAAAAAAATATATATATATATATATATATATATATATTTTCATTTTTTGACACCGACTTTCGAAACTAAAGTTATTTTTCACTTTGTAGTGTTTTTTTTTTTTGGAAGTCGGTTTTTTTTTTGTAAAAAAGTTTTTATTTTTCACTTTAGTTGTACTTACCTACCCCAAACAAATTCATATATCACTACTTGCTATGTGAATATCAGTAACAAAGCTATTGAACACATCTGCCTTACCCTTTGAAGGGTACAGGCGTGATGTTATGTTGTGTGATTGCGATTACATATGCTATAGCAGCAATCGCGGTTGATTTGCTGGCATTTATTGAAGAGTTCCGTTGTTTGTCTCCGAAAGTCATCATCAGATCTTTACAAAAATAAAAAAAACAGCATGTGTGCAATTCACACGTGGTAGAAGTGAAACCTTCAAACACTGTATAATGCTTCCTAATCCTATCTCATTTTCTCCCACGTTAAATCTTATGAATTTACATGTCTCTTTTTACTGTCGCTTTTTCGTTTCATAAACTTTCAAATCACAACGAAGCTAAAGAACATCCATCCATCCATCCATCCATCCATCACCATCACCATCGCCATCGCTATCACCATCATCATCATCGCCAACACCATCGCCATCACCATCACCATCGCCATCACCATCGCCATCGCATCACCATCATCATCATCGCCATCACCATCGCCACCACCATCACCATGGCCATCGCCATCACCATCGCCATCATCATCATCGCCATCACCATCACCATCACAAATTAGTAGCATAGGATTAAATGTGATGTCATTTGTAATAAACAAAAACACTGTATTATGCTTCCTATCTCATTTTCTCCCACGTTAAATCTTATGTCTCTTTTTACTGTTGCTTTTTCGTTTCATAAAATTTTCAAATCACAACGATGCTAAAGAAGTTTTCACTTCAAAAAAAAAAATTGCAAATCTGTCTATTTACGATGGCCCTAACATACATAAAAAAAATAGAAATATCCGAATTGAGAACCTCCGCCTTTTTTGAAGTCTGTTAAAAATATAATATTTACAATCACAAAACTAGAAAGAAACTAAAGTAGGATGATGAAATTAAAATACTGTAGACGAGCAGCCCTATATTTCAAGAATAGGGCCGATTCACAATACTATTACTTATAAAAATAACCGTGACAGGGGTCAGCGAGTTCATTCGAACTGCGCTTTCGCGGCATTTGCCACGCGAGGACGGAGGTAACGCTAAATGCCTACTACGCTTGAAGATCCTGGCCTTAATGAAGGCAGCTTTACGGAAACAAAAAAGTTTCGACGGCTGACTACAAACGCAATAAGTACCTACTATTAATGCTGAAGTCAGTGGATTGACTTTAGGCTTGAATTCACTGGCATTGTTCTCTAAAACCTAAAATTCTCTAATGTTATATAGAAATCAGTAGATGTTGTCGATGTCAGAACTCCTATTCGTATTGCTTAGGGCGGGAGAGTCGATTTAAAAATGTTTATCTAGTCGAATCTGTTCATGGTTTTTTGTTAGAATGTTAGGATTCCCATCACTAAAGCGCTCATGTGACGTCACAGTAGGTAGAAAAATAATGGCACGCTTGATTTCTATACAGACGATGAGACTTGCGTTATCTAGTCAATATAAGTATGTGCTTAGGTGTCACTCCAGCATACTAACGATGCCTATGCAAAACACCTGGTCGATCCGTTGCTACGTTATGGAATAACAAACCACACACACTTCCGCATCGATGCACATTACATAGCATAAAACAAGGTCGTGTCTGTGTGCAGGCTTAGTTCTTTTAACGGCATTATGGATTTTAATGCGGTTTTCACCATCATTAACCTTTGGACCGCCATAGTCTTGCATAGATGACAAACCAAAATGTGCCCAGCACGCCACGGTTCGACTACATGACTTTGACGTCGAGGGCATGTTTTTGATTTTTTGACGTGTGGCGGTCAAAAGGTTAAAATAATTTATTCCACAAGGTTTATAGAATAGAATAGAAAACTTTTATTTCAGTCGTTAGTTCAGACGTAATGTTAATAGGTTACACTACAAAAATCTCGATATTTTAACACGATAGCTAGTTTATAATATTAGTAGGATCGACATCACAAAACTTTCTGATTACGAAACTATTCGGTCCCATTTCCGCCGAGCATGAACCTCCGCACTGTGTGTCGCCGACCGTGCGCTCGCTTGTCGCAGGGCCTGCACAACTACATCATCATGCCGTTCGAGGAGCAGCTGCAGTACAAGAGCAACCACTTCCACAACGCCAACGAGGACTCGTCCAACAGGCAGCGCAGCTCGAGTCTGGTGAGTCATCTTTAGTACACTTGCAGCATACGTCATCAGACGTCTGAGGGGGAATTGCCGTATTTTTAAGAATAATCACATTCTAGTCTGTCTTAATTAATAAAAAATACCTCTAATTTACCTACAATTTTGACATTGATTGTCGCTGAGACGAGATTGCAACTAGATTTTGAACGTTTTTATTTACCCTCTTAACAACTGGTTTTCTGTTCCTCAACAACCTTGTGGGCGCGGGGAACCAGCACCACCACAGCTCTCACAACGTTGAAGGAAACATCGTGTGGAAACAGGCATGTCCTGAAACCAAAAATTCGAAGACATGCTACATGCACTGGCCCGCGTGATGGATTACGGCCCACTCCCTCTCACCGAGAGGAGGCCTGTGTCCCAGCAGTTCCCAACATTATAGGCTGATTATATGTCCATCGATTTAAAACCGCACGGTTTTAAAGAAGGTTTAGTGACACAAAGAAGATGTAGTGACACAAATTGAAAAGAGTATGCTTGTCATGGTTTGGTCATGTTGAGAGGATGAATTGAAGGCGAATAACAAACGGTACTTACAAGGCAGATGTGAGTGGAAGCGCCGCGCGCCGGGAGGGTGCGCCGTAAAAGGACCTTATTGGTGATGTCCTTCAGAAAGATCAGGAGCTTAGTACTCGCAACCGGCGAGCGAGCATGACCAGGTGCAGGAACGTAAGGAAGGTGGCGCAGGTGGCGGCCATAGTGTGTGCCGCCGCCGTGGGAAAAAGGCGTGACTTAATGTATGGGTGTATCAATCAATACTAATATTATAAAGCTGAAGAGTTTGTTTGGTTGAACGCGCTAATCTCAGGAACTACTGCAGTGCGATTCTGTAACCATCTCACCGTGAAAACTTAGGTGAAGTGAGCGTGGAGTGAACTGTCAGTGTCATCTTACCAGATACTAGGGATTGACCAAGCATACATTTACAATCATAATCGAGATTTTAATAATATTTTTTTAGCCTAATCCTATTGATATTTCTATATAATTCAAAGCTAGTATTTTAGTGGTCAAAACATTAATATTTTGTGGGGTTTTACTTACAATAAAATAGCAAAACAGAAGCGCAGTCAGATTCTCAATCCTGTTTTTTTTTTTCTTTTTGACGTGACAACGTCTAATAAATCGATGAAGCTGGCTGCACTCACGAAAAAACATGACTCATGTAGCGTTACCTCGCGGCCTCGCTCTGTAGCGTGGAGGCGTTCCATGGCGGCTTGAAGTGCAAGCGAATATTAACAAATGCAATGCAACTATTCCATCAGTATTTTCTTATGAAGTTGTCACGTTCTACTATCGTCAGTAAACCGACTTTACAGACAACCGATTTTTCCCTAGTCTAATAAGTCCTTTATAGACTGAGGCGCGAGCGCGTCACGCACGAACAGTAAATAAAATTAAAACATTCACGTTTATGACAGCTAGACTGATGAAAATACGCATCGACATTGTTTGGTTATTATGAGCAATTGTAGATCGAGTCTAGTAAAGACTGCGACGATGTTCAGCGTTGTTATTAACCCAAATCTATTGAATTAGAAGAGATAACCGAGTGTGTCAAGTCATCGAGTGCTAACGGATGCCTGGCTGACGGACCATAGAATGTAATCCCACGTAGTTTGTGTGGCGTGATCACTTCACCCGATTCACGACACTAAATGTCGTGAATCGGGTGAAGTGATAAGATCACGCCGCGCTTGCGCGTTAGTCACTGTCATTATCACATTGCAGATTGCGTGATCACTTCACCTTCACTTCACCCGATTCACGACATTTAATGTCGTGAATCGGGTGGAGTGAAGGTGAAGTGATAAGATCACGCCGCGCTTGCGCGTTAGTCACTCATTATCACATTAGAGATTTGTTTTTACATATTTAACTTGTAAGGCGTCATGTATAAGAACTTTAGGAAAATGCAATACCAACGTCAAATAAGTGCAAATATTTTATCGCTCATCGCGCGCCCGTGTTCACTGCACCTCGCCGAAGTGATGTTACGACAAACTCGTGAAGTGATAAGATCACGAGATATTCAAGTGAATATAGTTTTAAATTGACTCTCAGCTGCCATAATGGTGATTTATTTAAATCGTAACGCAAATTAATTATTTATGTGAGCGCTGTATGCGATGATGGCATAATTCGGAATAAGCCATATTTCACGCGCAAGCGCGTTAGGTATCAAACTAAGGTTTTTTTTTATTTCGATTATTGAGTTCAGAGACAATAATTAGTTCCTATTTATTTTAACAATTTTAGATATTTTGAAGTCCTAAATCCAACCATGTTTGTACATTTAAAAAGTCAGTGTGTGCCTGTTGACGATTGTACGTACCTGTGCATTTTTGTATGCATGGCTACCAAGGCTGCGCATCTCGAGCTTGTCACGGACCTCTCTAAAGTGGCCTACAGGGATGCTCTAAATCGTTTTGTCGCACGTCGCGGCAGGCCACGTACTATCTTGTCCGACAATGGTACAAACTTTGTCGAAGCAAAAATATTAATGCAGAGGCTCTGGATAGACAAATGTGGGTGGGATGACGAAGTGTCGCAGGAGGTTACAGACTCGTGGCTGGTATTTGCGAGTACCTTGCCTTGTTTAAATTACATAAAAATTCCGCGATGGATTTTATCTAATAACTCCATAACCCATGAAGTTCACGTATTTACAGATGCGCCTGAAAGGGCTTATGGCGCATGTCTATACATTCGTTCTGTAACCAGTTCAGGTACAGTCACTGTTCACCTGCTAACTTCCAAAAGCCGTGTGGCACCAGTCAAGCCTACTACTACTCCACGGTTGGAACTGTGTGGGGCACTGTTAGGTTCCAGGTTGTGCACAAAGGTAAGAGATTCTCTCACGTTACCAATCCACCGATTTTAATATTGGTGTGACTCTACGATAGTACTAGGATGGTTGTCTACACCGGCCCAGCAACTAAAGCCTTTCGTTAGAAATCGTGTTAACGAGATTCAAGAAAGTAGCTCGGATATTGTGTGGAGATACGTGCCGTCTAAGGACAATCCGGCTCGAAGGACCATATGTTGACGATTGTACGTTGACTGCTTAGCTGCAGGAGCGAATAAATAAAAAGCTTGGACTGAACACAAAATCTGGTGTAATACACGAATACAAGTTGTTTTAAAACGCAGTGCCTTGATCGTGGTAAAACTTGAAGTGACGCGACGCTCGGAGCCAGAGGACGTGCTAGCGCGCCCGCGCCGCCCGTGAGCCCCTCAGCCGCCGCCGTCGCCCGATGCCGATGCCGCAGCCCGCGCGCCCCCTCAGCCGCCGCCGTCGCCCGATGCCGATGCCGCAGCCCGCGCGCCCCCTCAGCCGCCGCCGTCGCCCGATGCCGTTGCCGCAGCCCGCGCGCCCGCTCAGCCGCCGCCGTCGCCCGATGCCGATGCCGCAGCCCGCGCGCCCCCTCAGCCGCCGCCGTCGCCCGATGCCGATGCCGCAGCCCGCGCGCCCCCTCAGCCGCCGCCGTCGCCCGATGCCGATGCCGCAGCCCGCGCGCCCGCTCAGCCGCCGCCGTCGCCCGATGCCGATGCCGCAGCCCGCGCGCCCCCTCAGCCGCCGCCGTCGCCCGATGCCGATGCCGCAGCCCGCGCGCCCCCTCAGCCGCCGCCGTCGCCCGATGCCGATGCCGCAGCCCGCGCGCCCCCTCAGCCGCCGCCGTCGCCCGATGCCGATGCCGCAGCCCGCGCGCCCCCTCAGCCGCCGCCGTCGCCCGATGCCGATGCCGCAGCCCGCGCGCCCCCTCAGCCGCCGCCGTCGCCCGATGCCGATGCCGCAGCCCGCGCGCCCCCTCAGCCGCCGCCGTCGCCCGATGCCGATGCCGCAGCCCGCGCGCCCCCTCAGCCGCCGCCGTCGCCCGATGCCGATGCCGCAGCCCGCGCGCCCCCTCAGCCGCCGCCGTCGCCCGATGCCGATGCCGCAGCCCGCGCGCCCCCTCAGCCGCCGCCGTCGCCCGATGCCGATGCCGCAGCCCGCGCGCCCCCTCAGCCGCCGCCGTCGCCCGATGCCGATGCCGCAGCCCGCGCGCCCCCTCAGCCGCCGCCGTCGCCCGATGCCGATGCCGCAGCCCGCGCGCCCCCTCAGCCGCCGCCGTCGCCCGATGCCGATGCCGCAGCCCGCGCGCCCCCTCAGCCGCCGCCGTCGCCCGATGCCGATGCCGCAGCCCGCGCGCCCGCTCAGCCACTGCGCGCCTCCAATCGGAGGCATGCCATGCATAGACAGTGCCTAAATTTTGTTTTCAACAATTAACCAGATTTTGTATTAACTAGTTACAGACTACTTATTCCTATAACACGTGCAAATATATTAATACTGCAGATATATACCTACTTAGGTATTATATTTTTGATGCTAGTAACCCTTAAATGAAGAAGTGGTTGGTGTCAACCCTACGCCGAGGTGATGTTGCCATGGTTACGAGATTCGAGTGGAGTGATATATGGTACATTCCGAATTGCACTGTAATCGACTACAGCGTGCCCAACCTACCTTGACCCCAATTCTGCTGTATGGTATTTATCTATTATTCCCCGCATAATCTTACCACGCCGTACGGTTGTCAAGCGTGGTATTTTGACAGTTCAAACCGGTTTCGGTCATTGTGTCATAGAGAATACGTTAATAGCAGATGTAGTGATTAGGTTATTAAGGAATTGACGTGGTTTCGAAGTAACGAATCATTAAGTGGTCATAGTGAATTAGGGCCCTTTTCCGAATTAACGTGAACGCGATAACGATGTCCCGCGAATCGACATATATTAAGTCATGGCATGTGCCATCTTGCGATAACGCCGACTACCGACCATTATCACCGATCTTTAAACTAACGTGGCATTTTCGAAATTGTGCTTCTGGCTACAGTCGCCACCTTACCAAAGAAGAAGAAATTCTTGGTGTATACACAAATAAATACTATAATCCAACCATGAGTAACTATTCAAGTGAACAGGTATATTACTGACTCTCAGCTGCCATAGTGGTGATTTATCTAAATCGGAAAGCAAATTATTCATGTGAGCGATGATGACTTAATTCGGAATGAGCCATATTTCACGCCGCGCAAGCGCGTTAGGCGCTGGCGCTGTCTGGCTATATAAGGACTTACTAGTCTAGGAAAAAAGAAAAAAAAAAAAAACAAGGTAGAGATTCTGACTGCGCTTCTGTTTTGCTATTTTATTGTAAGTAAAACCCCACAAAATATTAATGTTTTGACCACTAAAATACTAGCTTTGAATTATATAAAAATATCAATAGGATTAGCATTAAAAAATATTATTAAAATCTCGATTATGATTGTAAATGTTTGCTTGGTCAATCCCTAGCATCAGTAGGATGACAAAGACAGCTCAGACTCCACGCAAGTATTCACGGTGAGATTTTTACAGACTCTACATGCTGGTTCGAATTGAAAAAATATTTTTGTGTTGGGTAGTCCATTTGTTGAGGAAGGCTATATAACATCACGCTACGACCAATAGGAGCGGAGCATCAATGAAAAATGTTGCAAAAACGGGAAAAATGATTCCATTTGAGAGCTTCCGTTGCGTACGCTGCGTAAACGGTTAAAGTTACCCAAAAGTCATGTATGACGAAATTGTACCTCTTTAAAAGTTCTAAAAAAAGGTCCACGACAGCATGTTTATCTTTTAAGGTTGACCTTTTTTATGGTAATCAAATTTGTTTTAAAATTTGCGTTTGTGTTTCCGAGTGCATACAACCCGAATCTCTTCAAAGTAAGAGTGAACAGGCTTCTTCTGGGTGAGCTCACTCCATCGTAGACTTTGTCTCTGTCATCTCTGACCTAGACTAGAGTCAAGAGCAAACCCATTTCAAATAAAAAAAAATATAAATAATGCATTATTTCCGAAGGTGGTTTTATAAACATGATATTAATCCTTATGCAAATCAATACGTCACAAGTATTTAATTTTGAACAAAATAGTCCTTGACATCATTTAATTTCAATGAATATCTAAAAAGATATAGTTTTACAATAACTCCGCAAGGCGGCCTGTCATGCGGGTATATTTTAGTAGGTTTTTCCTCAAATTAACGCGGGTGAAACTGCTGGGCACAACTAGTATATTTATAAATTGGTTTATAGCACTGCGTGACCTAAACCCGCACTTAAGTCACGATTTTCTGTGACTTAGTACCTAGTCTACTTTTACACAGAAAAGCGTTACATAAGTGCGAGCTTAGGTCGCACGAGCTATAGAATAGTGTACGATACGTGTGACTTAAGTAGTCTATCAATGCACGGCGTACGCCCCCTCTAACAGTCTGTTTAAAAGTCCACTTTATCTTGGCCAGACTTAATCGAACACCCCTCCTCCCCTTCCTCCCTCCACAGATATTGAGTTATCATGGTAAACAAAATAACGTTACTACGAGAGGTTGCGGGATAGCAACCATTTCTCATTGTATTCTAGAAACACTTGGCTTTACAGGCGAGCACGCAATGACTAGGCTCACATCATACAATACAATACTCTTTATTATTTGCACCATGATACTATAAATTCAGATAATAAAGTACACATTCTACATAGGGTGACATTGATTATCATCGAACGTTTTCTGCAATCGAATCTACCTGTGCTCTTAAACAGCTATGTTGTCTGTAGGGTTCAAAAGCAGTGTCCCGCGCGCCACTGGGCGGGCGGCCGGGCGGCACGTCGGCCTCGGCCTCGGCCTCCGCCGCCTTCCACGTGGAGCTCACCGAGACCTGCCTCGACCTGCTGGCGCGCTATACCTCCACGCCCTGCAGCGTCAAGCCGCACAGGTGAGTACTTCCACGTGGAGCTCACCGAGACCTGCCTCGACCTGCTGGCGCGCTATACCTCCACGCCCTGCAGCGTCAAGCCGCACAGGTGAGTACTTCCACGTGGAGCTCACCGAGACCTGCCTCGACCTGCTGGCGCGCTATACCTCCACGCCCTGCAGCGTCAAGCCGCACAGGTGAGTACTTCCACGTGGAGCTCACCGAGACCTGCCTCGACCTGCTGGCGCGCTATACCTCCACGCCCTGCAGCGTCAAGCCGCACAGGTGAGTACTTCCACGTGGAGCTCACCGAGACCTGCCTCGACCTGCTGGCGCGCTATACCTCCACGCCCTGCAGCGTCAAGCCGCACAGGTGAGTACTTCCACGTGGAGCTCACCGAGACCTGCCTCGACCTGCTGGCGCGCTATACCTCCACGCCCTGCAGCGTCAAGCCGCACAGGTGAGTACTTCCACGTGGAGCTCACCGAGACCTGCCTCGACCTGCTGGCGCGCTATACCTCCACGCCCTGCAGCGTCAAGCCGCACAGGTGAGTACTTCCACGTGGAGCTCACCGAGACCTGCCTGATATTATAGTGCACAAGTGTGTGCGCAGACTCAGGTGCACTCTCTCTTCTTTCACTCTCATAATCCGATGGGTCGGCACGTAATCCAACACGACCGGAGAGAGATCAGGCGCAGGCCCAACGGCTTAACGTGCGCACCGAGGCACGGAAGTATCGCACCATGTGTACCACGTGTGATATAACTATTTTTGTCGCCTTAACTAGCGCTAATATCAACTACTCTGCAAGAGATCATAGTAACCAGTGGCACGATACCCAGCAGATCATTGACGCAGTACTTACAGCTAAGGTACATTTATTTATTTCCTTCTTTTATTGTAATGGTTTAAAACCGATCACCCCCAACTAATAGAGGCACGAATGCTCTCACATCTGTGGATGATGATGTGGGGTTTGTTTTTTTTTATGTTTAACGATTTCTTCAGCATGTTACTGTTTTTTGCCCCTAAGAAATGGACAAAAAAAAACCTGTGCTCATTTCAGGAGCGACACGGCGGAGTTCCTGTTCAGCGGCGGACAGTCCATGACGTGGCTGGTGGGCCACAAGCTCGTCACCATCACCACGTCGGGCTGTCTGCAGAACTCTATCAAGCAAGGGCTCTGCGACCGGTCAGTGGCCATAGTAGTCATACTGTAATGTGGACGTGAGATTGAACGAATTGGTTGCGTATATGTAGCATAGGGTTGAACCTCGCCTCGTACTGGTACAATGGAACAGACAGTGAACACCAAACAGTATACTAATAATAAAGCTGAAGAGTTTGTTTGACAGCGCTGATGTCGGGAACTACAAGTAGGATTTTTTTTAAATACTGCATTTGATAGCCCGAATTTTGAGAAAGGCTATAATAGGCTACTTAACATCACGCTAGGAGCCTTAGGAGCTAGCAAAAACTTATGAAGTCAGGAAAGTACACTAAGCGAAAACGACGTAAAAGGGCAATGGGATGCGCCGCGGTGGGGGGGGGGGGGACAACCCGGACGAAGTCTCGGGCAGAAGCTATCCATACTAATATTATAAATTCGAAAGTAACTCTGTATGTTAACTTTTCACGCCTAAACCACTGAACAGATTTCGATAAAATTTGGCAGAGAGATATGTAGATTGCATCCCGGGGAAGGACATAGGATAGTTTTTATCCCGATATTCCCACTGGATCGAAACTTATGCGGGTGAAACCGCGGGGCGGTGCTAGTTAAGTTATATAAGTCGGTGTATTTGGTTCTGTGTTTTCCGTTTTTGCCACAGATTCCCGAATTTAAGGTTGTTTGCACTTTGTAGTGTTTTTTGGAAGTCGGTTGTTTTTTTTTTGTATAAATGATTTTTATTGTTCACGTTTTAGTTGTGGTACCCCACACCAATTCGTATACCACTACTTGCTATGTAAACATCAGTGACAGTGTTCGATGTAATAATTACGATCGAACACGTTTTGCTGACCTAGCTAACCAATTACGCCGCGCTAAGTGCGGCGCGGCATCAGTGCATAGTCGGACAGCAAACCGGGTGCATTCGTACTTATTAGCAATTCATTCATAAGCATATAGCGTAGCATAGTATAGCAACCGTTTTAGCAATAAACTTTTAAAGTGCAATGAAGTGTTTAATTTAGAGTAACCAACAGCAAGCTTGACGATATGCTTCATAAGCAGTCAGTCAACTTTAAAGCATTGATTAGAGCTGTCGGCGGCAATATTGATGTTGACGCAATTGTCGACAAATGGGAGTTCGAAGATGCTCTTCGAACCCTGCAAAACCGCTGGACCACCATTGATAACCTTCACTGGGACATCATTGGCGAGTCAGGGGAGGATCTAGCAATGTAGTAGGAGGCTCACTTCAACAGGCACGAGCGAACCTTCAATAGCATGAAGAAAGATATCAACTCTAAAATATGGTCAACATCGTATCGGGAAAAATCAACTCCACAAATGGAGATTCCTGTGTTTACGGGTCATTAACAACAGTGGGTGTCGTTCAAGGATTTATTTAGCGAAGCTATCCACAAAAACACCGCAAACCTGCAGGGAAATGGTCTGTTGGTCGGGTGGTAGAGGTCCACCCAGGAAAAGATGGAGTTGTCAAGGTAGTGACTCTAAAAACAAAGAATGGTTACATAAAGCGTCCAATCGTAAAGCTATCAATTCTACCTATAAAAGGAAACAGTTCTACCTATAAATGGAAAAGGAAACAACTGAACGGGAAAAGATCAAGCAGTAAAACACGAAAGCAAAGGAATGAAAGTAGAAGCAAAGAAGCGGACTGACAGTTATCCCAGACAGAATCTTCAGTGTAGCACTATCATTGTTATTTTTTATGAACCTTATAATATCCACTGAAGCATTCTATAAATTAACAGCGTTCAACAGCAGTCAAACCATGCATTTTGATCCTGTAGGACAAATGCATCTTATTCGTGATGAATGGAAAATCGTCACTTATTATAATATGTCTCCTTACTGGCAAGGAGACAAATCAGTAACACAATTTTTAAAATATCTTGACCAAACATGCAGCAAAATTCAAAAACAGAGTCATTGTCGAATCATCATTCTACAAATACAACATGAGTACAACAAACTACAATATTACAATCAGCTGTTGCTTAATCAGCATTTCGGAGCGCACTTGCGAACTCGACGCGGGCTGATCAACGCCGTCGGGTCCATTGCAAACTCATTATTCGGAGTATTCGATCAAGATTTCGCTGAAAAGTACAAGAGTGACATTAACCTTGTACGTAGTAATATTAATCACCTGAATCAGCTTTATAGGAATCAGACGTCGGTCATTGAAGCGGAATATAATATATTAAAGAGAACAGAGGAGACTATTGCAAAACAGCATAAGATGATTAATAAGCACCTGAACTATATAGACAGCGTCACCAACACATTGCAGAAGGAAATCGACGTAATATCTATTCATCAAGACTTTCACCCTAGCGACATTAGCGACTATCAATATGATACAAAACTTAAAGCGAATTCAAGATGCTTTTCGTGACACAATGACTGAAATCTATCACGGTCAGATCAACCTGCATCTCTTGACACCACAACAGCTTCGTGGGGAGTTACAAATTGTGTCTGGTCAAATATCAAAAGAGCTAGCACTACCCGTAGATAACATCCAGTTTAACCTGTACAAGATCTACAAACTGTTAAAAGTCAGAGCAAGGATGACGCAGGAATTTTTCATATTTGAAATTACTTTACCTTTAATCAGCAGAGACACGTTCCAGCTATACAATTTGATACCAGTTCCAGTTCAAATTAACAAAAGCATGATCAGCATTAAACCAGCGTCAGAATACGTCGCGATCAACCTAAGAAGAGATGCATATTTGTCAGCGAGCATTAGTGATCTTCACAGCTGTGAGTATCAAGCAGAAACTTACCTTTGTCGTCTGTAGGGACCTGTCAGGAGCTTATGTCCTGATGAAAAATTCTGTGAAAAAGAGAAGCTAGCTACTTGCAGAATGAAAAAATTTAACTGCGAAAAAAATTCGAAGACATGTGACATCTACCAACCCGCACTGGGTCCGCGTGGTGGATTACGGCCCACTCCCTCTCACTGAGAGGAGGCCTGTGTCCCAGCAGTGGGAACATTATAGGCTGATGATGATGATGATGAACTGCGAAAACAAATGAATCCCATTACACGACTTTTCTACCTATTTGTATTTCTGTTGTGACACTTGCTCTTGGCGAGTCATAGGTGACGACGATCTAGAAGCGTGCCAAGTCAGCAAGGCCGGACTTATTCAACTTACTAAACACTGCATTGTAAAGGGTCATGATGTGACACTTTATGATTATCAGCAAATTGAAAATACGCTCAAACTTAAACAAAATGTTCTCGACACAAGTCCAATAAATCATTTTATCAGCAACCTCACGCTACCTATCCAGCATTTTAAAGATTGTGAAGCGGATTACGATACCATAAAGATAAATAACTCTCTGAAGCATCTCGGTGAACAAATCAAATTAATTAAAGAATCAGCACAGCAGCCAGAGTTCCTAACGACACATGAAATACATCAATACGCTGTGTTGTATGGACTATTAGCAGCAGCTATCGCAGTAATCATAATATGGTTCCTGAGGAGAAGGTGTCAGCGTGCCGGAGGCTCGCCATCCAGAGACGGACCGAGAGCGTACCAACCAGTGTGAGTGTGTGTATAAACCAATCTGATCCTGAAAAGGGCTCTAGTGGTAGTGCGCGGAATCTGCCCCTATCCGAGACGGGGCCCAGTGTAAGTCATAGTGCGCGCGTATCTCATTTTTCTAAACGGGACCACCGTTTGTAAAGGCCGTACCGTAGCTTACGTTTAAAAAGGCGAGACATGTCGACGTCACCTCTTGCTAAAAGACAACCGGTATCTTTTATTGATGACTCAACCGTTTGAGCAATTAGCTATAGTAAAATAATGTATATTGTTTTATCACCTTGTAAATCAGTCATCATCCCACATTGTACTAATCTTCTTTAGCGTATAAGCCCACACTCACGTAACCTTTAACTTTGTGTAAATTTATCTAATTTCTTCCTCTCGGGAGCATGTTCGATGTAATAATTACGATCGAACACGTTTTGCTGACCTAGCTAACCAATTACGCCGCGCTAAGTGCGGCGCGGCATCAGTGCATAGTCGGACAGCAAACCGGGTGCATTCGTACTTATTATCAATTCATTCATAAGCATATAGCGTAGCATAGTATAGCAACCGTTTTAGCAATAAACTTTTAAAGTGCAATGAAATGTTTAATTTAGCAGCATAGGTCTATACCACTTAGGTCGCGACTCCTACAGAAAAGAAGTTTTATAACATCATCACATCAACATACAGCAAGTGGATTAAATACTTAAGTTTTCCGAAATGTTGTTTATTATTTCTACAACAACGTGTTATTTCTCACAGATGTGCAGTCCTGTGCAAGCAGCACTCGGACAGCGTGTCGTCGCCGCTGCCGCCGCTCAGCGTGCCCAGCACCAGCGGCGCGCCCAGCAATAGCGGCGCGCCCAGCAATAGCGGTGCGCTCAGCAACAGCGGCGCGCCCAGCAACAGCGGCGCGCCCAGCACCAGCGGCGCGCTCAGCAACAGCGGCGCGCTCAGCAACAGCGGCGCGCTCAGCAACAGCGGTGCGCTCAGCAACAGCGGCGCGCTCAGCAACAGCGGTGCGCTCAGCAACAGCGGCGCGCTCAGCAACAGCGGCGCGCCCAGCACCAGCGGCGCGCCCAGCACCAGCGGCGCGCCCAGCACCAGCGGCGCGCCCAGCACCAGCGGCGTGCTCAGCAACAGCGGCGCGCCCAGTAACAGCGGCGCGCCCAGTAACAGCGGCGCGTCGCTCGCCAGCGACGCCGGCGACAGCGCCGTCGTGCACTCCGCACCCGTCACCGTACGTATGCGATCACATTCCGCTGTACCGAGCAACAAGCAACAACAATGACAGCTACTATAAGTAACGGTTCTGTGAATGTTCTGCTTGTAAGTTGTGCAAAACTGCCAATGTAAGGTTTTCATTTGAGTATTAATTTTAAATACACATTTGACACGTATTCAATGTGTTGTGGTGGGCCTTGAAAGAGAAATGTTTGTCCGGGAGTACGCTATGCTAGCTGTGTACAGCCAACCTCGTGCGTGCGGCCGGCGACACCGATGTCAGTGTGGCTGTGTACAGACAACCTCGTGCGTGCGGCCGGCGACACCGATGTCAGTGTGGCTGTGTACAGACAACCTCGTGCGTGCGGCCGGCGACACCGATGTCAGTGTGGCTGTGTACAGCCAACCTCGTGCGTGCGGCCGGCGACACCGATGTCAGTGTGGCTGTGTACAGACAACCTCGTGCGTGCGGCCGGCGACACCGATGTCAGTGTAGCTGTGGGCTTGCACCGAGGGTCGGCCTGCTTCCTTAGCTCTTCCTGGTGATTATGGACGTTCTGACGTCGGACTTACAAATAAGAGGCAAGTGCTTGCTGTTTGCCAACGACATTTTTCTTGTTGGTGAAGATGGATCTGAGATCCAGAGCAGATTGAAGAAATGGCAATAGAAGCTGGAGAATATCAGCAGAACCAGAACCGAATATATGTTCTGCGATTTCGGTGGTCTCCAGTTCTGGCGCCACAGCGGTTGGTGGCGCGCTTCTCCCGCTCTGCTCCGGCTTTCGGTATCTCGGTTCACTCGTGCAAAGCGATGACGAAGTAGATCGGACTGTTGAGCACAGAATGAAGACTAGATGGATGAAAGGGCGACAATCACAGGAACAATGTGCGACTCCCGCATTCCCCTTAAACGCAAGAGGAAGATTTATAAAACAACGACGGTGAGACCTGCTGTTGTGTATGGATCAGAATGATGGGCCACTAAAGGGATGAATGAAAGGCGATGGAAGGTGAAGGGATGTGTGGTGTTACGCGAATGGATAGAATAAGAAATGGCAAATAATAAAGCTTCCGAAAAACAAATTAACTCCCAACGATCTGTGGTTGTATGTAATAATAATGTTTATTTCCAGAAAAATGATTACAAGGTTACAAGTACAGTAATATGATCCAACATAAAGTGCATTAAGTATAATATCCTGGCACCCAAACTAGGTTTATAGCCTGTGACTTGGGGACCAGTGATTCCATAAGGGGTGATAGTTCATCAAAGAGTTACAGTAAAACTGTTTTCACCAGTAACATGGTTAACATAATAATATCATTATTATTTGTATACAAAGAAGAAAAAGAAAAAATAATTAATAATAAAACTGTTTGTAAATGTTTGAGTGAGAGTGAATTCGTCGTGGTAGGTGTAGTAGGTATGTTGTGTATGTGTAAGTAATGTGAAGGTGCGGTTTGTGTATGGTGTGAAAGTGGGGGGTGTATGAGTGTTTGTGTGTGAAAATACTTGAATAAGAGGTGATCTGTCCTAAGCATGTGGGAAGAGAAGTTTTTCGGTCGCGTCATATGATTTATCAATTAGCCATTTTTTAACTGTGCTTTTGCATTGGCGATATTTAAACGGTGGATATGGAGAAATTTATTGATCTAGACACGCGGCAGCGTGTCAAGCCAAGTTCAAGCAAAGGAACTGGCTAGCCAGCGCCGAGTGTAATATTACACGAACCACTTGGTGCCACTTTTGACCCTTCTATAACTCAAAACCTCTTTAACGTAAACACATAAAACTACGTGTGTTTAATTATATCCATAAGGACATGTAGAAGCCCAAATTTCATGAAGCTAGCTCAAACGGTTATAAAGATATGAAGGTCAAAAAGTCGTGAATTTTAGTACTCACTGACTGACTGACATATAGTACCTAAATCTAACCTACTTCCAGATGACCTAGAAGGATGAAATTTGGAATCCAGCTCGGTAATGGTATGTAAGCGTAGGAAAAAATAAAAAGAAGTCAAAAAATAAAAAAGTCGAAAAATAAGTGGTGTCCCCATACAAAAACTTGTAATATGCGCTAAACAACCGGCCAACGATGTGTCGTCGGCGGCGTGCGGCACCATATACACAGAACAGAAGTAAATATAAATAAAAGCGCTCGCGAGCAACACATAAACCACGAACCGCACCGCTTACGGATACCGATTTAGTTATTTATTGTTTTACATATTACATTCATGTTCATCCTGCTTCTTTCTCAACGATGAATTAAATGATTGTCATACTATAACCACAAACGTTCTTCGTGCCTAAACCAGTAACAGTATAAAAGTGAAGGACATATATGAGATTCAATGAATAAATAAATACTTTATAATAATAATAATAAGAAGAACGTGAGAATAACTCGATTATGTCTGCCTCTCAAAATGGATGTAGGAATGGGTACCGCGGTATTAAGGAGCTACTCCTCATAGACATGTTGGATAGATTACAAGAAGGCCTACGACTCGGTGCCACATACATGGCTCATGAGGGTGCTGGAGTTGTACAAGATAGATACAACTCTACGCACCTTCCTTGAGTAGTGTATGGGGCAATGGAAGACGGTCCTTCGCTAACCAGGGTGTCGGCAGATCCAGGGGAATGATGAGCCTGTATGGATTAAACGGGGAATATTTCAGGGCGACAGTTTGAGTCCACTTTGGTTCTGCTTAGCCCTGAATCCTCTAAGTACACTACTGGAGGATTCAGGTCTAGGCTATCGGTTGAGGAGAGGTGGTCAGGTCATATCTCATCTCCTTTACATGTATGATTTGAAACTCTTTGCCCCCAACAAATTGCGTCTGATGGAACTACTGAAGGTAACTGAAACTTTCAGTAGCGCCATCAGGATGGAATTTGGTGTGGACAAATGTGCAGTCATGCATGTAAAGCGAGGGGAGATTATGGAATCCGAGGGAATTGTACTCTCGGATTCCATAAGCCTCAGATCCCTCTCCTCATCCGAAAACTATAAGTATTTGGGTATGTCGGAAGAGTTAGGCATCAACGATGCTGACATGAAGCAATCGTTGAAGGAGCGCTTCTTTTGTCGCCTGAAGAAGGTATTAAATAGTCTTCTTTCGGGCGGAAATAAGGTGCGCGCCTTCAACGGTTGGGTCATGCTGGTTTTGATGTACTCTTGTGGCATACTCAAATGGACTCAGACCGAACTCGACGCCCTGGATAGAAGGGTCCGTACACTACTGACCGCAAACCGGATGCATCATCCACGATCATCGGTGATGAGACTGTATATCCCGCGAAAGTGCGAGTGTCGAGGCTTTTTAAATGCGAAGACCCTCCACAACAGTGAAGTATGCAGTCTCAGGGGATATTTTTTAAAATCCGAAGTGGGTATGCACCGTGATGTGATCGCAGTGGACAAGGGGCTCACCCCGCTCTCCGTGGTGCCCAAGGTTCGTTTCTCTGATTTCTTTTGAAAATAAGAAATAATAGTTATTTTAAGGTATAAATTTGTTAGTTCGAACTCTTTGTAACTTAAAAGAAAGTCCAATGTGTATGTATACCAAGGTCAAGGCAATAGCGATGTCTTATTGTAACCGATATATGTATGTAATGACTAATTTAAGAATGCTGGTTGAACTCGCTCGCGCCTTGCACTTGTACGCGGGGGCAAGCGAGGTACAAGTACGTACAAGTACGTACAAGTACGGCGCGCTCGATGCCCGCGCGGCTCACAAGCGCTATACGACTTAAAATGCGAACGAAACAATGGACGCTCTTAGCGGCGCTCATTCGCGCCAGCGTCCTCGTTATGGCCGGTTGTTTAGCGGAAACCCACCTATTAGATTGCGTTTTATGCTGCGTCGTTCGACTAAATTTATTTGAGTTATAGCTGGAATAGTCCAGATATAAATTATTCCTTTTTAGTATTGTACTTTGACGGCATTTGTGAGTTATTTAATATTACTTAGGTAAATTGTTTCTTTTAAAACCTCATTTGTTTGTAGATCTTTTAGCTGAATTTGTCATCTGTTTATTAGGTAGAACCGTAGGAGTAAGATTGACATAATAATATAATTAAAATAGGAAGACACAGAAATGTTAAACTAGTATAAAATAGTATTTCTTTCTTTAAAAAAAACACTTTAAAGTAAGTAGTAAGTTTTCCCTAGTTTTCTTTACAAAAAGTAATGATATCCCACCAAAAACATAAATGTAAAAAAGGAGAGCCAAGGTCAATACAAAAATTATGCTTGGCTGTGGGCTTCGTCGTAAAAAGAATGGAGATCTAATCGAGTGCCAAGTTCTATGCAAAATCGAAATATGTATTTATAGGAACAAAATAACATTATGCACAAGTATTAAACTCTATTTCTTTGCTTTATTGGATACCTATAACAATTGCTGTTATTTAAAAATGTGAGATCTTAAAGTAGGTTAGATTTGACTTGGCCAGTTTTTATCACAATTAAAATGTTGAATAACGTTATAAAATGCCTGATGTAATGAAAACTGGCCAAGTCAAATCTAACCTACTTTAAGATCTCACATTTTTAAATAACAGCAATTGTTATAGGTATCCAATAAAGCAAAGAAATAGAGTTTAATACTTGTTCATAATGTTATTTTGTTCCTATAAATACATATTTCGATTTTGCATAGAACTTGGCACTCAATTAGATCTCCATTCTTTTTACGACGAAGCCCACAGCCAAGCATAATTTTTGTATTGAACTTGGCTCTCCTTTTTTACATTTATGTTTTTGGTGGGATTTTATTATACAGAATAGAGCTGAGGTGACTTCGTGTTTTGCGAAGGTGGTTTTGTGTCTTAACTGGTGGAGGGGCAATGTCTGCGCGACGTTTAGTACTTGCTGTGAACGGCAGCCGATGTTTCCTTAATACACGTTGTAGGACATATTATAAGCCTCTCACTGTCAGAACCCTGCTTTCCCTAAAAAGTTCCAAAGTAGGGTATCTATAGGGCTTGCAGAACATAACTTTGAGAACTGCTCTCTGAGCTCTCTCTAATTTCAGAAAGTATGTTTTGCAAGCGCCACCCCAAGCTGGCCAACAATAGAGGAGAAGAGACTGACAGAGTGAATAATAGACCATCATAAGTGTTTCCGAGTCAGCTGAACAACGGAGTTTCTTAAAGATGGAAATGAGTTTACGCGTTCGGATAACTAGATTATCAATATGACTATACCAGTTCAGGTGTTTGTCAATTTGCACGCCCAAGTATTTTATACAAAATGTAGTTGCCAGAGTGGGACAGGTACAGCAGGAGTTTGGAGAACAACTATGTACCTTAACAATAGGCGGTATGTTTGGCTGAGTCTTATTACTTAAAGAGAAAGAAACAAGCTTCGTTTTTTCTGCATTCAGGGTTAATAAATTATTATTAAACCAGTTCATGACAATGTCCAACACCATCTGAGCATATTTTTTCTAATACTAAGCTGTATTGAAATGAATTACCGAAGCCTTAGCACAAAATTAACCGAAAAAAATGTTGTTGTCTATCAAAGAAACGAGCTTATTCAAACAATTCTACGAAAAATAATCTGTAAGTACTTTCAAATAATAAACTAGGTTTCCAAAAAAAATTACCAAACTTCCGAAAAAAATACTTAGTTTCCGAAAACATTATATGTTCTGCTACAATAATCGTTTTCTTAAGCACTATAGAAACTAGCTTAATTACTACTATTGGTTATAGAATAACTTTTTTGGTCGCAGCTTCCCCAGGTTCAATTTAACGGAACTGCGATTCCATTCAGCGAAAAGGTTAAGAACCTTGGTGTTTGGATCGACAAACATCTTTCTTGGGGTCCTCAGCTACAGGACGTAAGTCGCAAAATTTTTGCATTTGGTAAGTCACTGAGACGATTGCGGAACTTTCTTCCAACTGCCACTAAAACTGCGCTTGCACAATCCCTTTTACTTCCCATCCTTGACTACGCTGATGTCAGTTATCCTGATCTCACTGAGGCACAACTAGATAAACTTGAGCGACTTCAAAACTTTTGCATAAGATTTATATTTGTCCTGCGCAAATATGATCACATATCAGAATTTCGCACAAAGCTCAAGTGGCTTCCTATACGTCTTCGCCGGAATTCTCATATCTTGTTTCAGCTCTACAGTATTTTGTTTAATCCTAAAACCCCCACTTATCTTAAAGAACGTTTCAAGTTCCTTCATGACACACATAATAGATATCTGAGGTCATCGGAAAACCTGAGACTAGAGATGCCGATGCATTCCACCAGTTTTTATGACAAATCTTTTACTGTTCAAGCAGTACGGTTATGGAATGACTTGCCCGTGTCGGTAAGGCGTGCTCAATCTTTGTCCACATTTAAAATTATGGTAAAAAAGCACTTCCTCTCTCCTTAAACATCATTATTATATTTTCTCTGCTCCTGTTTCATGTTTATTATTATATGGATATATTTATATGTATGTGTATATATATATTTAGATTAGTATAATATACTATATGTATGTATTTATTGTATTATGTAAATGCTACACCGCGGACTACCTACAGTATTTGTCTGTCCTTCCCCTTTTTAAATCCATCCTAAGGTTGTCTTTAAAAGATCGCTCTTAGTGATAAGACCGCCCATTGTGTCACCCTTTGTACAGTTTCTATATTTATGTCTGTAATTTATATGGTGTACATAATAAAGAGTATTCTATTCTATTTTTTAACTCTCATATTTAAGGCGAAAGCGCCAGGGTAGCCCGCGAAATTCAATTTTTTTTTAGGTTTTTTGCAATTTGCTGGTCAGTATTAAGTTGTACGTTGATTAATATATGATTCGCGGCCGTAACACATATGTAAGAGCAGTGGTGGCCAAGTGGTAACGGCCGCGACTTACGAGTTGTAGGTCGTAGGTTCGAACCCAGACAGGCGCTTTAGCGTTCCTGCACACGATGCCGTCGCCGCGCCGTCGCCGCGCCGACGCCGCACCATTACACTGTAGATACGAGTCGCGCGAAGCCCGCCACCGCGCCGTCGCCGCGCCGCCACCGCGCGCGTTTTTACTGTTTCATTCATTCCATTACCGGCCGCGTACGAACGTGCACGCCGCGTAATTTCCCGTGAATGAATCAAACAGATAGGGAGGGGAACGCGCGCGGTGGCGGCGCGGCGGCGGCGCGGTGGCGGGCTTCGCGCGACTCGTATCTACAGTGTAGTGGTGCGGCGTCGGCGCGGCGACGGCGCGGTGACGGCATCGTGTGCAGGAACGCTTACTTTGTGTAAATTATTTCATCACCACTGCTCACAAAACGGTGAAGGAAAACATCGTGAGGAAACCGGCATGTCCTAGAACCAAAAATTCGAAGACATGTGACATCTACCAACCCGCACTGGGCCCGCGTGGTGGATTACGGCCCACTCCCTCTCACTGAGAGGAGGCCTGTGTCCCAGCAGTGGGAACATTATAGGCTGCTGATGATGAACATATATGTATTTACAGAATTATAATCATTAAAGTCATCAACACAACTCTCTAAGACCACGTAAGTCCAAAGAATAACTGTTTCATAAAATCATCATTCTTTGGATTTACGTGGACATGTTTGCCATCTAGTATGGCGTGCAAATATTATGAATAATAATGATTTTGAATTATGTATTAATTTCAAATCAAAAACTGTGAATTAGTAAACAAAAAATAAATTATAAACGTCAATATTAGAAAAATAAATAATAATGCATCAAAATCTATGTCAATATAAATTCTTCTGTCAGTAATTCATTAATATTATAGTAAGCTTTATCAATTAGATATTACTTTAGTTGATTTCTCAAATTTGAATTACATATTTATCTCCCTCCAACTTTTGGGTAACTTATCTATACTTACTATACTAATATTATACAGCTGAAGAGTTTGTTTGGTTGAACGCGCTAATCTCTGGAACTACCAGTCGGATTTGAAAAATTCTTTTTGCATTTGATAGCCCAATTCTTGAGGAAGGCTATAGGTTAACATCACGCTATGACCTTTAGGATCCGAGCAAAAAGAAAAAAAGTCAGAAAGAACGCTAAGCAAAAACGAAGTAATAGCGCGGGCAGGCGATGCGATGCGACGGGGTGGGTCGGAGTAACAAGAAATTTCACGCGGACGAAGTCGCGGGCAGAAGCTAGTTATAAATAATGGGAGCCATGCAAAAAACACTTGCGGATAAGTACCGTCCTACTCCTATGCAGACAGGGCTGACTTTGATCACGCCTGTTTCTTGGAAATTTGACGAACCAAGTAAAACCCTCGGTCTCAACTGGCGTTGTCATAAAGACTGTCTTACGTTCTCCATCCGGCTCGAAGGACCATAGAAAAGAACGGGGTAGTATCCTCCTGGTGTTACGAGGACTAAAACTCGGTGAACTCGATTATAGTGGACTGTATTACATATTATAGATTAACAAGAATGAAACAGTAAGAAAATACGACTCGAAACGTTAAGGAAAGGTAGGTGCGAGCGCTCGGTAGCGTGGACGATGACGCAGTGTTGTGCCCGCAGTAAGCAGTTAATAACGCATCTATGTTAACAGTGCGTGACAGAATATACGAGGCGTATATGCACTACTGCTTATACTTTTAGTCAGAGCCTCTACATGCACCTTCCAATTTAAATTTCGGTAAATTCTAGAAACTTGTTGTATTAACTGTGTCATTTTTAATGTCATTGTATGTTATGTCAAGATTAGAAAATGTCAACGCGCGCTGGCTAAAATGCATTATTACAGTTTTATTTAAATTAATTTTTAAATTATTATTGTCTAACCATTCTATAGTTTCTTTTAATATATTATTTATCTAATCTACACGGTTAAAGGTGAGTTACGATTAAAACGACAACTCTAGGTTTCGGTAAAACGCAATTTAAGCTGGTGGAAAAATATTACGTCGGCAAATGCTGTATTGATTTTTTGGAATCTTCAGTATTTTATTCCGTCGTTTCTTTATTTGTATTCGTATAGATGTTGTCGCAAAATTAGTATACAGGGTGGCAGGGACATCGACGCACAAACGTCGTGAAAAGGTTACACCTGAAGCCTTAAATAAAATTACGAAAGTCATTAATCTCGGAAATGACTCGTTAAAAAAATTGACATTTTTGAGCGCGCAATGTATTGCAATCAACGCGATCAAAACGCTCAGCGGATGGCGCACGCGCTATTTAACCTACACACACACACACACACACACACACACACACACACACACACACACACACACAAGTCTGTGGCGCGGCCGCCCACCGCGCCGCGCCGGCGCCGCGCGCCGCCGCTGCCGGATGAACGTGAACGTAAACGTAACATTGATAGGTTCGTAACCTACCACATAAAATCATGTTTAATTAGTCTTGATAACCGATGGTAGTTACTTATTAAGTACCCGTTATGGAAATAAAACTAACCATAAGCTTATTCCCATAAAATAGCGATACCGATGAGGATTGATAACAAAAAAGATGCTTGAAGAGAACTTAGCGATCCAGTAATGTTTAATTAATGAACTTACCTTAATCTCGCTCATTCCTAATGAGATAGGGTTCGAAGTGCCCGCCACCAACTCGCTCGCAGATCTGAGCGCGGCGCAGTTTCAGCGTGGACACGGGGCAAAAAAGTGGGATCCAGGACACACTCGTCACGCAGCGTCGCAAACACATTCAACCCATTCACAATGCGATCTCTCATTTCTGCTGCGGTATCGCACTCGGTCACAAACACCTTATCCTTGACGTAACCCCAAAGAAAAAATCTAATGGGGTCAAGACCGGTGAGCGAGCTGGCCATGGCTGTGGAGTCCACAGCCATGATTCGGTCCACAGTGTGGACCGAATCTTCGTCATTCTCAAACAACAAACACACACACACAAACACACACAGAGAGAAAATTACTTTTGATTTTAAAAACTACGTTAAGATCACAAATTCGCGACAAACAGCACGTCCGTTTGCGATCAACAAAATCTATGAACTGGCAAAAATCCGTTAAAATCGGCGAAATGCAAAAGAAATGTATTGTGTTATGTGTACCTACAGTGTATGCACCGAACACAAATCAACAAAATGATAGAGGGTACAAACTCATTTAGTACCTTTTTACCTACTCACGAAATTAATTGCGAAAATGGATGTATTTTTTTATGAAACAGTAAATTACATTGTTGAATTGCATTCAAAACTAAAATTAATGTTGATAATAAAAAAATATCGAAAAATTTCGTGATTATCAATACACTTCTACACGTTTTTTTTTAATCTTCTTTACTTAAGGCGAAAGCGGTAAGGTAGCCCGCGAAATTCAATGACCAGCAAATTGCAAAAAACGTAAGAAAATTTGAATTTCGCGGGCAACCTTAGCGCTTCCCCCTTAAATCGATGAAGCTTTAGAAAAATAATTATCCCCTCAAAACGAATCTAAAATAAAAGTAGTAAATGGGTTATTCAATTATGTAGATGATTAAAATGCCTCATGTGACGCGTCTGTTAGATTCATTGGGATATGTCGCCTTATCGCCTAGCTTCTTACGAGGAGACCGCACGGCGCCGCGCGGTCCCTTTGACGCGGCATTTGAAAGCGAATAGCGTAGGTACGTAGAGACCGGTCGGCGCCGCGGTCCCTTTGTCGGAACATTTAAAAGCGACTAGCGTAGGTCCTGTACGAAAACAGTGTTGACCTCGCAAATGAACTTTAGCAATACAGCTGATCAGGTAGCCCTTTCGAGTTTTATTTACATTGCTGTTTTAAGTGAAACAAGTGAATTTACTATTTTTTAATTAAAAATCTCATTGGGTCAGATAGAAATAATGATTTTATACAGTTTACAGTAAAAAAAAATGCAGAAAAATACGTAAAAATTAAGAAAAAGCCGACGAAAAATTTCAACGCAGGGGGTTCCAGAATCATGTACTGAATCCATGGTAAGCGGTTGCGCGTCGATGTCCCTGCCACCCTGTATAAAGCAAGACAAGGATCAGAAGGATCAAAATATTAAATTTATTATTTAATATTTTGATCCTTCTGATCCTTGTCTGCAGGAAGGGTGCTCATTATAGATCGCGCGCCACTACCACTGTTTTAAAAAGGCTATTGTGTAGTTGTCAATATTGTTGTTCGCAATGTTTTAATACAAAACTTTAGTAAACCAACAAACTACTTATTCTTCCTCAGGTACAAGTGAACGACGGAGCGAGCGAGAGCCAAGCGCACGCGACGAGCAATCAGTTGCAAGTGACGCCGCCGCCCGCGCAGCCCAACCCGCCCGAAGTCAAGCGGTAAGTACACTGTGGGACTACATTGTCCGCCCAGAAATATGGCACATCGAGTTTTAGAAAGAGACACACGTGTGTATGACAGAGACGAAGCTCTACAAAACCGAACTGTTTCTGAAACTCGATGTGTCACCGCAACTGCGTGCTGTCACGTTGAGGGAGTGACTGATGAAATGACGGTGATGACTGTTGAATGTATTGTTGAGCCCGACAAAGTTTTAGATAATTCGCGATACTTATAAACTCAGACAATAATATCTAAGTAAAGGGCGCTACCTTCCTTAGTTTTTAAATTAAAATTCGCTTCGCAATATCTATTTCCACATAACATTTTACACAGGTGAAATTTGAAGAAGTGGTGACTTAACGTGTTATAGGATTGGCGACTGTTAAAAATGACATGCGTCAAGACGTCGCTCCCCGCTAATAAATTAATGATGTATAGCAGTCCCTCAAAATCTGTGAAGAGGACTCGCCATCATCGATAACACAATCTGAATCAGTCCCCCTTGTCCGACTAAACTGTCGTTCGTCGTTGGGAGGTTACCAACAATACATTCAGGCGGTCTGCTTGACCAGCGTGTGGCAACTCGTACCAGAGGCCGCGGGACTGGCCTGACTACTAACTACAGTGTCAGTGCTGTGACTAACGCTTCGCTCTCCTTACTAACCTGGGGTTACTCGAATGATAACTCTTTATCAGTGAGAATGATTTCTCTTTCGGTTTTACAATAAACTCTGCGAAAAAAAACATTATGCATCAAAACTTTTCGTAGCAGTGCTTGTACTTTACAAGGCTTTCAAAATTATTTCCCAAATTGTAGTACAATACTGAATACTCATGGACTGTTGTTCGCGGAACGAATTCGCTTAGATGTCACCTTCCCGGCCCTCAATCATATAACCTCCGATCTTTATAAGGTATCGGAACCACGCGCAATGTCATATACGACAAAGTTTAAATTGTATTGCAATCTACTTAGGACCTTCTTAATACAAATGATCACTCACAAATAAACTTACTCTACACAAAAATAAAGCAAATATGTAGGTGGCAATGCCATGTAAGATTCTGAATTGAAGTATAGAATGATAGTGTGATGAGGATCACGTACGGTAGCGACGCACGTGTCATTCGAGTAGCCCTGCGCCGGCGCTGACTCGCTGCGTGTGTGCAGCTACAGCAAGTACTCGCTGCAGCACTCGCGCTCCGCGGACACGTCCTGCTCGTCGCTCAGCGCGAGCGACTCGCTGCTGGCCAGCGGACACGCCTCCAGGTGCCGCGAGTACCGCACTCCCGCCGCACTCCCGCCGCACTCCCGTCACCCGTCTCCACCACACTCGCCATCGCATCTCTTTGCTTGTTCTCTTTGAGTTTGTCTAGACTGCCAGTAGGGGTGCTGTTTTATCATCTGAATGTTCTGAACCTCATTTTCTGTTGCTTTTTTTTTAGGATTTTTTTCGATCATTGTATGTACTATTAAAATAGGTAGCGCCAACTGTATGCGCTAAAATCATTTATATCAGATATTAACTATATATTAGCATGTTTTATTTTCCTTGTGTAAGTTTTAGAGAATGAATTTAAAATATGACAATATTGCAGTAACATAATTTTTTTATTATGCTCCATAGTGTTGAATGCTAATATTTTTTAGTAATTATTTCCACCATATAGCACGTCCACACTTGTACATAGCACGTACTCCTGACCCCGTGCGTCACATAGTAACGTGTATACAACGGTTTCAGACAAAACTCGTCTGAGAACAACAAGACGAACGACCCGCTGGTCGCGGTGCTCAACCAGTTCTCACAGCACTTCGAGAGAGTCTCCAAAGAAGTGGTGAGTTGCACGCACTCTTTGTTACTTGTCCGAACACGCAGCAAATATAAATGTTGTCTTTTCACTTTCATTAGCTCAATTTGTCGTTTGCCGGTCGTTTCCCGGTCTACAACTAAACCCACGGTAGGGGTGTAGACGTTTATAAATGAGTTCAGTTTGTGGTGTAACTGAATGGAAAGTTCTCGTAAAACTTGTTCTCTTAACTTTAGAATCAATTCAATTTTACTGTAAGTTTTGACGTTCAAAAATGCCTTTAATGTACCTATTAGAAATAAATGATTTGACTTTGACTTTAAAAGGTACCAAAAAGCTGAGTTTATTTTAGTTACTTTTTTTGGTAACTTTTCGGACTGAGCGCTTTTAACGTGTACCTCTTTCTACGTCGTTCTCACATAATGTAATATCAACGTGGACGATGTGTGGTAACAATATTTTGATTTAAAAGAGTGTCTATGGAGTTTCTTGCCCGTTCTTCTTCATAGAAACCTACTACGCTTTGCAATGGGCAACTAGTTTCATGTTGCCGACTGACGAATCCTTTTCGTCGGTTGCAGGACACTGACGACGCGCCGTGGTCGCGCGTGGGCGAGCTGGCGGCGGCGGGGCAGTGCCCGTGCTGGTGCGCGCTGTGGGCCGAGGTGCACGTGCGCTCGCCCACGGGCGACGTGTGCTGGGTCATGCGCATGCAGAACCAGGTAGGCCACAGACCTGTCTCGTCGCCGTGCGTCGGCTGTCTGGTTCGACCCGATGCTGAGTATAGGTCTCCTCCCTTTTATGCCTCTCTGGTCTGTGCGAGTCTCATCCAGGCCTTGCGCGCAATTTTCGGTAGATCGTCGAGTTTCATAATAATATTCATATTATGTGTTTTCTAAAACACAGTGTTGCTAAATGAAGAAGCTGATGTAAATCTGCCTTTATATTAATTAATATCTATGTTTAAAACTTACCGAATTATCCATGGTTTTATACCTGTCTCTCTCTCTCACCAGCATGCGTCTTTTTCTAATCAAGAAGGACGCTTGGTGCGAAGCTGTCAATGTCATAGCGTTTGTGAATTTTGCCGCTAAAACATCGAATTTTTTTTATTTTATTTATTTATTTATTTATAAAGGTACACCAACAGCTTCTGTATACAAAATATCAAATAACAGTAGGTAACAGTTATGTGCTTTAAATACAGTTGCCAATAACAGGTGAACCAACATTCACAAATACAGTGATAACCTAAGGTACCTACAAACGAAATGAATAAAAAATAAGTGAAAAAACTAAATAAAAAACTAACTATGTAAACAGAAATATAAAATGACTAGTATTTGGGCGTTGCGCGAGCTGCAAGCAGCTCGCGGGGTCGTGTTTTTGAGGAGTTTACCCTTGTAAAATTTTGAGAATTGGACAGTAATCCTTAGCACTTATTAGATTTTGTACGGATTAAATATGAAAGGGGAGAGAAAGGGGCGAATTTTGAAAAATATTTTTACTTTTCCGAGCCTCCTCTATACGAATCCGTAAAAAAACAAAACACAGGTTTTTTAATTTCCGAGATACGATGGGGGGAGGGTTGAAGGGGGGGAGAGGGGGGAGTTTTGAAAAATGATTTTGACCAACTCTGAGCCCCTTGATATGAATCTGAAAATAAAAATGTTCCGAGTCTCTTAACTTCCGAGATTTACCTAGACGGGGGGAGAAGGGGGGCAAGGGGGGCAACTTTGAAAAATGGATTTTACTTTTCCGAGCCTCCTCTATACGAATCCGTAAAACAACAAAACACGGGACTCTTAGTTTCCGAGATACGATAGGGATGGGGGAGAGTGGGGTGGAATGGAAAAGGGGAGGTTTGAATTTTGAAAAATGGTTTTTACTTCTCCGAGCCTCCTCTATACGAATCCGTAAAAAAACAAAACCCAGGTTTCTTAATTTCCGAGATACGATGGGGGGAGGGGTGAAGGGGGGGAGAGGGGGGAGTTTTGAAAAATGATTTTGACCAACTCTGGGCCCCTTGATATGAATCTGAAAAAAAAAATGTTCCAAGTCTCTTAACTTCCGAGATCTACCTAGAGGGGGGGGGGGAGAAGGGGGGCAAGGGGGCAACTTTGAAAAATGGATTTTACTTTTCCGAGCCTCCTCTATACGAATCCATAAAAAAACAAAACCCAAGTTTCTTAATTTCCGAGATACGATAGGGAGGGGGGAGAGTGGGGTGGAAAAGGGGAGGTTTGGGATTTTTCCCATACTCGTGAGAGTTACTTCTATACGAATCTGTAAAAATATATCCACCTCCCCCTTCACCATCTGGGAGAACAATTATGTCAGTGAGTGAGTGAGTCAGTGAGTGGTAATCGAGCTTTATATAGTATAACTAGTATTTGGGCGTTGCGCGAGCTGCAAGCAGCTCGCGGGGTCGTGTTTTTGAGGAGTATTTCTTACCCTTGTAAAAAGTATTTGGGCGTTGCGCGAGCTGCAAGCAGCTCGCGGGGTCGTGTTTTTGAGGAGTATTTCTTACCCTTGTAAAATTTTGAGAATTGGATAGTAACGATGGGAGGAGGGGTGAAGGGGGGGAGAAGGGGGGCAAGGGGGGCAACTTTGAAAAATGGATTTTACTTTTCCGAGCCTCCTCTATACGAATCCGTAAAAAAACAAAACCCAGGTTTTTTAATTTCCGAGATACGATGGGGGGAGGGGTGAAGGGGGGGGAGAGGGGGGAGTTTTGAAAAATGATTTTGACCAACTCTGGGCCCCTTGATATGAATCTGAAAAAAAAAATGTTCCAAGTCTCTTAACTTCCGAGATCTACCTAGAGGGGGGGGAGAAGGGGGGCAAGGGGGCAACTTTAAAAAATGGATTTTACTTTTCCGAGCCTCCTCTATACGAATCCGTAAAACAACAAAACACGGGACTCTTAGTTTCCGAGATACGATAGGGAGGGGGGAGAGTGGGGTGGAAAAGGGGAGGTTTGGGATTTTTCCCATACTCGTGAGAGTTACTTCTATACGAATCTGTAAAAATATACCCACCTCCCCCTTCACCATCTGGGAGAACAATTATGTCAGTGAGTGAGTGAGTCAGTGAGTGGTAATCGAGCTTTATATAGTATAACTAGTATTTGGGCGTTGCGCGAGCTGCAAGCAGCTCGCGGGGTCGTGTTTTTGAGGAGTATTTCTTACCCTTGCTTGTAAAAAGTATTTGGGCGTTGCGCGAGCTGCAAGCAGCTCGCGGGGTCGTGTTATTGAGGAGTATTTCTTACCCTTGTAAAATTTTGAGAATTGGACAGTAATCCTTAGCACTTATAGGATTTTGTACGGATTAAAAATGAAGGGGGAGAGAATGGGGGGAATTTTGAAAAATGGTTTTACTTTTCCGAGCCTCCTCTATACGAATCCGTAAAAAAACAAAACGCAGGTTTCTTAATTTCCGAGATACGATGGGGGGAGGGGGGGAGAGGGGGGAGTTTTGAAAAATGATTTTGACCAACTCTGAGCCCCTTGATATGAATCTGAAAAAAAAAAATTTCCAAGTCTCTTAACTTCCGAGATTTACCTAGAGGGGGGGAGAAGGGGGGCAAGGGGGGCAACTTTGAAAAATGGATTTTACTTTTCCGAGATTCCTCTATACGAATCCGTAAAACAACAAAACACGGGACTCTTAGTTTCCGAGATACGATAGGGAGGGAGGAGAGTGGGGTGGAAAAGGGGAGGTTTGGGATTTTTCCCATACTCGTGAGAGTTACTTGTATACGAATCTGTAAAAATATACCCACCTCCCCCTTCACCATCTGGGAGAACAATTATGTCAGTCAGTCAGTCAGTGGTAATCGAGCTTTATATAGTATAACTAGTATTTGGGCGTTGCGCGAGCTGCAAGCAGCTCGCGGGGTCGTGTTTTTGAGGAGTATTTCTTACCCTTGTAAAAAGTATTTGGGCGTTGCGCGAGCTGCAAGCAGCTCGCGGGGTCGTGTTTTTGAGGAGTATTTCTTACGATGGGGGAGGGGTGAAGGGGGCGAGAGGGGGGAGTTTTGAAAAATGATTTTGACCAACTCTGGACCCCTTGATATGAATCTGAAAAAAAAAATGTTCCAAGTCTCTCAACTTCCGAGATCTACCTAGAGGAGGGGAGAAGGGGGGCAAGGGGGGCAACTTTGAAAAATGGATTTTACTTTTCCGAGCCTCCTCTATACGAATCCGTAAAACAACAAAACACGGGACTCTTAGTTTCCGAGATACGATAGGGAGGGGGGAGAGTGGGGTGGAAAAGGGGAGGTTTGGGATTTTTCCCATACTCGTGAGAGTTACTTGTATACGAATCTGTAAAAATATACCCACCTCCCCCTTCACCATCTGGGAGAACAATTATGTCAGTGAGTGGTAATCGAGCTTTATATAATATAATATGTTTAAAAATTGTGTGTTAAATACAATAATTTATCGTATCAAATTAACACACAGTGTCAACACAGTATACGTGTCGGATTTTTCCGTTGTGAATAAGTGTACAACATAGAAAACTCTGTCAGGAGTGTTATTGTTCTGTGATTAGTGTTTCACGATGTATCCGAAGTGTCGGAAGTGAGCAAAGTTCGAGTGTTGAAGTTTTGGATGGAGTTCAGCACTCGAATAATACAATACCTAATGACTCATTGTCATCATCTTCTTCATCCTCGGAAGATGAGGGAGGAGGGCATAGCATTACCTCCGCCCAACAAAACACGAAAACTTTCATGTAAGTACTGACGTCTCCGGACCGGACTGTAGACGCTCATGCAACAGGTGGGGTTTACATCTAGTTACTTAAATAACTTGCCGTTACTAACGACTAATCTTAGTACATCAATGCAGGAACAACAAGAGAGTACCGAATCCAACCCCATCTACATCTAATTTTTTGAGATATCTGACACTTATTGTAAACTTTTTTTAGGTGTACTTGTACAGAGTTTTATGAAAAAACCATTATTACACAAGCTGACAAGGAACAATTAATATACCTAATTGATTATCCGAGTAATAGAAAAGCTCTACAATCTTGCTTTGCTAGTCCCGGTTTCGTAGATCTTAAACTTAATGAAGAGTAGTGCCATTTTAGCAAGGGCAAAGATTACTTAGCTTCCACGTAACAATAAAATTATTAGCAATCTTATCCAACAATATTTTGAAACAAAGACAACTTGTTAAGTCAGGGTTACAAGAACTGCTCGACTGGACATCAGCAAACTCTAATAGTTTAAATATCAGCACATTGTCTGAAAAGATTTCTGGTACTTTTGGTTCAGGGACCCCATCTTATAAAAATTCGGAGATTGCAATGCAGATTGTATGTGGTAAGAGGGCGAAGTGCATTGAAATTAGACGGGGTCCTAATTTAAAAGAAATTTGAAATCCAAATTTAAAAGATACTGTCATACTGTACATGATGTTTCTCCTAGCCAAGCATATATTTATAGCCGAGATGCTTTGCAGCCTATCATAGCTTCTTAAGATACTGTCATACTGTACATGATGTTTCTCCTAGCCAAGCATATTGTACAGGAACGGGAGGCAGGTGCTCTTCAATAATTGATTTATTGATTTGATTTAATTTTAATTCGTCTTTTTACAAGCAGTGTGTATTAGGGAGTTACAATAAGTTTGTACTAAGATCCTATTTTTAAAGTGGATTCAATGCGAACAACGCGTGCTGTGATTGGTCGCCGACGTTGGCGAGCCCTCATTCGTGGATAAAAAATGTGATGTCCCGGTGCGTCGATAGATGGCGTCGGTAGTCGCGCCAACACATATATTTATAGCCGAGATGCTTTGCAGCCTATCATAGCTTCTTAAGGTGGATCTCAGGTGTCATGTACATGATTGTAGTTTGTTAGCATGGATATGTGTATAGACGATTGAGGGTACTTTCCAAAAACCACTCCAAACGATTCTTAATGAGATGTTCAACAATTTTAACAAGAACTGTTGAAAGTGCGATTGGTCGATAAGAAGTAACTTTAGAAGAAGGTTTGTTTGGTTTCAGAATAGGAATAATTGTTTGAGACTTCCAACTTGATGGGATGTTGCCAGATATAAAAGCTGTATGAGTACAATGACCCCCTATAGTTATGGGATATCAAAAAAAACACGTCGCATAATTTGTATGTCAGAGGTCATGAATAGGACTGAAAACCGGTAGATAGGTTACAAGATACCCAGCAGGTAGCGGAAACGCACCACCACTACGAAGTTGTTGAAGTAAATTTGAAGTGAATAAGTAAATTTTACGGTATATTATGTTTATATTGTACTGTTACAAATATTTCCAATATTTCAGCACCCATGAAAAAATACTGGATACTGACGGTACAGGAATAGTATCACCACAACAGCTACCAGAAATATCTGATGCGGCACATGTGAACCTTCAGTCGGTGTGAATGGTTGCAAATCAGAAGATTGATGATAACGGCCTCAAACTTTGGAGTAATAATAAAGAGACAAAAAAGTTTTGCTGCCCTGGGGCCCAATTCTGTAACTTTAAGTTAACCAACACGCCATTGACACTCTATCGACACACTACAGACATTATGTTGCCACTGTTGCAAATTTGGCATTCTGCAAAAACTTCAATGGCGTTTCAGTGGTGTCTCAGTAGTGTGTCGATTGTATGTCGATAGTGTGGCAGTACAATAGTTTTCAGTGTTGCTAACAAAAATCTACCATGCGGCCATAGAGGTACATCAAACCTACCACTTTTTGAAATCCTATTTTTATAAATTAAAACTTTATAATAAGGTTTTTTAATAATCTAAAAACGTTTTATTATCGAAAACATCAAATTTCACTAAAAACATGCGTAGGTATATTGTTAAAAAAATAAGATTTTTATCACGATAATTTTTAGTCTAGGTATGCCTTTCTGAAAAAAAAAAAACAGCATGTCTGCAATTCACACGTGGTAGAAGTGAAACCTTCAAAAACACTGTACAATGCTTCGTATTTCATTTTCTCCCACGTTTTACATGTCTCTTTTTATTGTCGCTTTTTCGTTTCATAAACTTTCAAATCACAACGATGCTAAAGAACATCCATCCATCCAACCAACTTCATACTTGCGTATGATAGTCAACTGTGGGTACTTACCACCTTTATAATTACGCGCCGCACTATGTAGGTACCATTTTGTTGAAACTCAGATGTGTCTTCTAGACATCTGTGTATAACGGGATGCAGCAGAATACCAGCGTCAGGTATTGTACCTGGCTTATGCTGAGCTGGACTCCCATTTGGTGCAACCATGAGACACATACCGCCAAGTAGTGATCAACCGTTATAGATGTGTATCTATCTATCTGTCTGTCTGTCAGTCTGTCTATCCGTCCGTCTGTCTGTCTGTCCGTCCGTCCGCCCGTCCGTCCGTCCGTCCGTCCGCCCTACGTCCGTCCGTCCGCCCCTACGTCCGTCTGTCCGCGGTCCGTCCGTCTGTCTGTCCATCCGTCCGTCCGTCCGCCCGTCCGTCCATCCTTCCGGCCGTCCGTCCGTCCGCCCATCCGTCCATCCGTCCGGCCGTCCGTCCGTCCGTCCGTCTATTCATCAATCCATCCATCCATCCATGTCATTTGTAATAATAAAAAACAAAAACACTGTATAATGCTTCCCATCTCATTTGCGGCGCTGCCGCAAAAGCAAACGTCGGCGGTCGGCACTATAATATAAGCCAATGCCAAAATACGACACCGCAGAGTATATAGAGAAGGCCTCATTGTGGCGAAATACGTCCACTTTATTAATTGACTACGTAAGACGCACACACGCACACAATTATTTTAGATAAAAAAAATAAACAAATTGAAACAAAACAATAGCGAAAAGAGGTGTCGTTGTTCAATGGCTTCATAATGGCGATTCGATGGCCAAAACACTATTCAAACACGATAGACACAACTGTCAAATACACTTAAAAATATTACAGACTACCGTAACTTTGGTCATCACGAAGCCATTGACACATTATAGTGGACCAGACTACCAATTATTACAATAGTCTTACTATGGCGTTTCAATGGCACTTCAGTGGCAAGTCAATGACCATAAATATTTTGTAGAATACCGAATGTCAATGACTATGACTATTCTATTGAGACACCACTGACACACTACCGACACACTATTGAGAAGTTGGTTATTTTACAGAATTGGGCCCCTGGTGAATAACATTTCATCCGTCGCATCAGTGGCCCATGGACTCAAAAATGAAAAATTTGCGCTTCAACAACTGAGCAGCCAAGAAAATTTACAGATTGAGGACTGTGGACTTTTGTGAACAAAGAATTTTCTTACATTGTTGCCACACCGGACGGAGTCGTTGGAGAAAATACCATCGTTGAGGTCAAATGTCCAGTAGCTGCTTTTAGAAACGGCATAGAAAATGCTATCAAACAAAACAAGGTCCAAATTCTAAAGTATAACAAAAAGAATACCCAAGTTACTATAAATAAAAACAGTAACTGGTACTATCAGGCTCAAGGACAGCTACGAGTGACGGGCAAGCAGCGATGTATTTTCGGGATATGGGGAGGAGAAGATGAAAAAATGGAAATTGTATACATCCAAAAAGATGACGACTTTTGGAAAAATAAAATCAAGCCATAACTTGTCAACTTTTATCACACACACATTCTTCCAGAGTTGGTAGAAACCGTGGTATGCCTTTCAGAGGCTCTGAAAAATAATTTGCAGCCGATAGAGAACCCGTTATAGAACCCCGCTAACAACATGAATGATACACCCCCTATTTTATTTTTTAATATATACAAAAGCTGTTATACTTACATGTTTTTTCATTTCTACAGGGTATTTTTTTATCAATACCCAAATTTTCACAGGGTGTTCTACCCATGAATATGAACAACTTTTACTATGGGACCAACTCTGAAATCACGAAAAAATTCTGCTGATTCATACATTTTGGTCGAGTACCTATGTATTTAACAGCAAGAAACATCAAATAAACAAGAAGAAGAAACAGCAGATTTTTTTTCGTGATTTCAGAGTTGGTCCCATGGTGAAAGTTGTTCATATTCATGTATAACGGCAGTGGTAAAATTATGCACACAGTAATTGATTTACTTGTTTATTCGGGCAGAGTTTCCCCTTACAATTATTAGCATAGAGTGAAGTACCCAAAACCATCGCTTCGCGCTTTTATAATACTGGCTGGCTGGCGGCTACTTCACCTCCCCCGGCTCGGAATTTGGCGGGGCAAGGCTCACGTAGTGGGGAATTGACGTGCTAGTCAATTGACTTCCTCTTTGCTGTGGCTGCTGTGTCGTACTTGGTTGGCATGGCTTGGCTTGGCTTGGCTTGGCTTGGCTTTGGCTGAGGCTGTGGCTGTGGCTTTGGCTGCACCCAGACGACACGGCATGGCATGGCTTTGGCATGGCTGGGCGTGGCGGGCTTGACAGCCGGCTTAACGGCTGGCTACCGACATCTAGCGTTACAGTCGGCCATCCTGTAACAATTTGCTCCCGCAATGGAAGCAACAAATCTACGATTACAAGTCAGCTCAAGATCACAAACTAAATAATCAACTAAACATGATAGAGCAGCTAATAAAACATCCTTAGAGCATCACAAAACACAGCAGGAGTCTTATTCGTGGCCTGTGGCTTTTCATTAAGCCCCTGCAACAAACCTCATGTTTGTTTCTTTGAATTCCTCCTGAATTCCGAGTCCCACGGACTCTATGGTCTCTACAAGAACCCGACCTCCGCCAGAGTTAAACACGCATCGCGCACCCACGGACTACTTGAATTGCCTCAAGAGACACCGATTTCTACCGGGCTACGACTATGTAATAACTACTGGTACGGTCCCCGACCAGTCGAACTAAGATTAACTACTATCGCAACTAGACTTTTACTTGGCTTTCCTTAAATTCGTCATTAATACTCTGATCCCTTTGCCTGTGCCATGGCATATGCCTTACCCTCATGAGCGTACTTGATTCAACCAGAACCATGTAATCAAACTTTAATCAATCATAACAAAAAAACATCAACCAAAGCCATGTACCATCGTGATCCACATTACAACAATAATCTTTTTCACTAAGAGTCTTAGACACCTGGAAACCCACAGAAGAGTAAACCACTCTAACGCTACGGCTCTCTAGCCGAACAGCAATCGCATTGCTCTCACACATCCAGCGCATGGACCCATGTGTATCACCCTGTGACTACACACTTTTTACTACGGCCGATAGAGAACCCCTACTCGCGTGGTTCCCACTACTTAGACTTGCTCATAGCTCATCACCACTGTGATTACCATCTATTTCGACTGGTACATGACCTACTGGCATCATTCATAACCTATCGTGAACGTATTTAAAAATTGCATTGTAAACTAGATTGGGCTATACCTAACACCCTTATTGTGTAACCTTATTGCTGTTGTTTACCAGGGAAACACTCAGTACTCAAGTCAAAACAAAATGAAAACGACTCACCAAATTCGGTAGACAATAGATCTGTAGCTGGCTTAATGGCTGTAGTGGTTGCAATCCACTGTTTCCTTGGCAGGAGTCGTGAAACTCCTCGCTCGAATAGCACCGTCCTTGATCAGCGATTATTCGTACAGGAGATCCAAAGAGTGCAGTGCTGTCCCCCACTGTCATCTTGCTTGCACAAGTCCTTGTGTGTTAACCTGTAACCAAAAAAATCAACAGCAGTGCATGTTCCACTCGGCCAATTCTGACCAAAATTATTACAGGTTCTGATGAAAATCACAACAAACTCTTTCTCTCAAAGCCGACATGTCGAACAACACCCATAATCATTCAAATAATAGGAAACTCATTAAAATATTGCAATGCTCATACTCTGACCTCCATCCGGTCTTCATCATCACACTTATAACCTCTATCCGGCCATAAGCATCAAACCAATCGACTTCCATTCGGTCTTCAACACGTAACATCTATCCGGTCACTAACACAATCAGGCGACCTCTATCCGGTCACCTCCACAAACAACACCATCAAGATCATAATTTCGAGCCTTTATCAACATAATTCTTAAAGTAGGTTTGTTCAACATGTTACTTTATTTTTCCTATAACGTTACAGATTATAAGAAAACTCTTACTATGCTAGGTACTCTAAATCTTAAGTTGACTACTTAGTATTCAACTAGTCTTGTCAGCGTTATCATTTTCGTCATGGCTAGTCTCGTCATCGTCACCTACGTGCATGTCAACGTCAGTTATTTTACGCAGTCGGTCGTGTGCGTACTTGTACGTCCGGCGGAAGAAAGGGACTTCAAAACATAACGATCACTTGTCAAAACACCTTAAATGGACCTCTGAAGTCTGAACTTCCGATCTAGTTTAGTCTGATAATTCTGATTTCACTCTCAGTTTTCTCATAACACAAAATAGCCTACCCAAAATAATACTTTGCAAGTAAATGTCGTGTAGTAATGAAATAAAATCTCAAGTTGTGGCTATTCGCAACGCTTCTTATGATTTGTTTTGTGCTGAATACACACGTTTAACCAATACCAGTCAACGCAACAACATTATTAACTCATTTGGCACTTAACTTGGCTGCACAACTCGCTTTCACTAACGAGCATTCAGCCCCAGAATCTTAACAAAAAAATTATACAGCTCACCTTTATGTTCTAACGTGCCTGCGGGTGCGACGCAAACATCCACTCGCCGTTGCTGCTTGCAGCGTCTGCTTCACCATCTGCTTGGCTGCCACTTCTCGTGCACCGGGCCGCGACATGTCCAGGATTCCCTCACTTGTAGCACACGATGGGCTTCACCGACGGCTGCGGGCTGCTTGGCTAGATTCTTGAAGTCACCCATGTCACTGGTAGCTCCACGCTACGTCCTTCGTCCTATTTACGATAGCCACGTTGATACTGCTTCCTTTGTGCGCCTTAATGACGGCCACAACAAGTTGACCTCCTTGTAGTGAATTTTCAGCAAAACACAAATCAGCTGTCGTATTGTGTGCTGTGACGTTTGCACACGCGTCCTATCGCGTTTTCCAATTACGGGAACGGGATACATCGAACCGAACTCAAACGCCGGTTATAGACACTTTTTTTTTTTTTTTCTAACATGGCGGGCGGTAGGGCGCAACTGGCGCGTCACTGGGCAAAGGTATTTCTGCATACAGCCTATGCCCAACATGATATTATGCACGATGATCGCGCATCCGGGCTTGTCTGGGTTCAACTCGAATTTTTATCCAGGTGGTAACTGTGCATTCTTCGTTTTCTGGGTCAAATTCTGGAATTAACGATGCGGCACGGTGGTCTTTCAGACGAATGAGGGTAGGCGCTTCGTGATCCAGATCGTTGAATGCTTTTTCAACTTCTTGTGCTAGGAGAGTCTTCAATATTTTCCTTGCAGTTGGTGTGGATCGACCTTCATCGTTTGAATCTTCAGACATCTGGTTTACCGACGCAGAATTTTCGTCCTCCCGACTAGGCGACCGTCGACGTTTATAAGTAGCAGAGCGTCGTTTCATCGTAGGGTTTTTTTTTTCGATACCACTTCTGAGTATAACGGCAGTGGTAAAATTATGCACACAGTAATTGATTTACTTGTTTATTCGGGCAGAGTTTCCCCTTACAATTATTAGCATGGAGTGAAGTACCCAAAACCATCGCTTCGCGCTTTTATAATACTGGCTGGCTGGCGGCTACTTCACCTCCCCCGGCTCGGAATTTGGCGGGGCAAGGCTCACGTAATGGGGAATTGACGTGCTAGTCAATTGACTTTCTCTTTGCTGTGGCTGCTGTGTCGTACTTGGTTGGCATGGCTTGGCTTGGCTTGGCTTGGCTTGGCTTTGGCTGAGGCTGTGGCTGTGGCTTTGGCTGCACCCAGACGACACGGCATGGCATGGCTTTGGCATGGCTGGGCGTGGCGGGCTTGACAGCCGGCTTAACGGCTGGCTACCGACATCTAGCGTTACACATGGGTAGGACACCCTATGAAAATTTGGGTAGTGATAAAAAAATTATCCTGTGTAAGAACCGGTTTTTTGTAAAACCGGTTTGGATTCTACCTCTCATACTAGTACCCATTCATTTTCAAACAGCGAACTAATTGGGATTGTTATAGGAACTCATAAGTAGTTATTTTATTATAAGAAAGCCAGTATTCGTAAGTAGATAGATATAATATGGTGCTATAAATAAATATAAGATAATATTGTAATTACCTAATTACAATACTATACTACTTCACTGTACTTGTACAGACGCGAGCAGAGAAAACGAACCCTACCAAGACTTAAAGATTATCGCCCGAGCACGCTCGGGCCCGCGTGTCACGTGAGCCTTGAGCAGCTCCCCCCCCCCCCCCCCCCGCCGCCGCACCCATCTCTGCCCGAGTGCATCCACCGATCCGCCTCAAATAATATTTGCAAGTATTTAATAATTTTATATGGTATTTTATCGGCTTCCTTCTGGCCGAACTGTATAGATACCAAGAATAACTTACAAAAAGACACTGCGTGCGATTAAGATACGAACCTGCTTCACCAGGCGCCAGCCGATCAACTAGACCGTGCCTTATACCACTAGGCTATTGGTTCAGTTATCAACCTCAACGAAAATTTGAATAGCATTACTCCTTTTATCGAACAAGGTTATTAACGGTCTAATCTTCTAGATATTAAGGTTTAAATTTCAACTTCCGTGTTATACTTGTTTTACAAAATGCAATACACAACTCCTCTATTAACTAAAACATAAGGTTGAAATTAGCATAGATTCCTTGTTTGGTTGAATAGAATGTGTGGATTCCGATTGTTGCACTACCCTCATTTTATTTCAGAAACTTAACTGCTGTATGAACTGCAAGTTAAGGTTGAATTTAGTATACTTCTTCGCCTTATTTACTAAACTGTGATTGAGGGTATTTTTACTTTTCAAATGGTTTCATTTTCGTGCCGATTCGCTTGTGTGTAATAGGCTATTTGACTGTATGAATAATAAAGTGTTAAATGCTGTTATCCACATTTGTTATAAATTTATAAAGGGATTTGCAATCATCCGACTTAAATATAATGGCTATTTTATTTCAAAATCCCTGTTAAAAAGTTATTAATTTCTAAATAATGTCACGTGATACAAAACAGTCAGGATTGGCTGAATCTAAGATGACGTCACAAAACAGTAGTCAGATCTGTCATTGTTGCAGTCTTACGATTTTTGATCTGTTTATCTAGGATTATAAAATATTATCGTGAAAATTTGTGGTATTTTACAATGTCCATCGTATATTTTGGTATTCCACTCCATCATGGATGTCAATTTTGTGAAAGCAGACAGCAGAAACTTGCCCAAAGTGGACGCAATCATGGTTGGAATGTTCTTCAAAAATAACCCCGATTTTTATTCTGCAGAGCTGAGAAATGTGAAAACAGCAATGTATTGTACCATAAATATAACACTACGTAAGTAACCTTAATCCTGCGAAGGTGAAATAATAGTCTTTCTTTCAGTAAGTAATAGTTTTTTAGGTTATGAAGAATAAATTTTGTTTACAGTAAGTAATTAGTTTCCATTCTCAGGGCTGCACGAGAATCTTATGGTGACGATGCTATTGGGTACGTACAACTACGTCGTGGATCAGGACTTTGTTCCTGCGAGCAAGTTGTAACCACTTTCTACGCATTTTGGCATTCTTCGGCACATGATTAAACAATTTTTCCAGAGTTTTTTTTTTGACGTATTGGTGCAGTTTGGCATTGCACACCATTTATAATTCATTTTCTTATTAAACAGTAGAAAAAAAGCAGTACTAAAGCACTTGGGAAAGATTTGACTTATTGAAGTGTGTTTTGTTTACTGTGTTGTGACGTCACATGGAGCTAATGCCGCCATATTGCTCGAACTAACGTTTTGGCGGGATAATTAAACCATTCATTTTTAAGTTTGATTTTCTAACGAAAAACATCACAGAATTAAAAATAACTACTTTTTGTGGGTTCCTTATACACTACTAAATAATCTGAGATGGATTGCAAAACCTTGTCAAATACCCTATTATCTTCATCGTAATATTATCCAATTTATTAAGTTTTTGACCAGTTGATTCTATTAATCGATGGTATGGTTCGATTAACAACTTTATTGAAGGCTAAAATTGTAGTTCTGTGGGAAAAGGAACAAAACATAAAGAAAATAGCACGAGATATAAGCATAACGGTAAGATTTACTTTATTCTTACACATACCTATTTATTGTTGCAATCATGTTGCATTATTACTTACAAGTTGGATTTTTTTATGTATTTCTAATATTATTATTTTCATTACAGAGAAAAACAGTTCGTAGATGGATACAAAGTTATCAAGCGACGGGTGATGTGAAATGTGATCACCAAGGCCCTCGCCCGATTGCTTACACTAGTGAATCGGAGCGACAACGTAATATGTATTGTGAAAGTTCACTCAGTGGCACCCTTCAAAACTACGCGTTCAAATGCTGACTTCAAGAAATGATAGACAGTGACGGCCATCCTATCCGTTATGAATAGGCAACTCGGCAGATTGACTGTGTAACTTATTTGATAAAATTACATTGGAACATATATGAGCAAGTGTTAATAATTCCCAATATCATTCCATAATCAGTGGGAGCATTATCTCGTAGTTAATCAAAAATAAACAACCTTTATTATTATCAATCCAGTTACTCTTGTTTACAAGAGTAACTAACTAACTTAGTAACTTTATTTTTACTTTTGTTTATTAATGTGTTAACGATTCATATCTGACCTCACATATTTTTCTAATATTGTGTTAAATAAGGGTTATCAGAAAATGTGATAAAAGGGAAAGATGTATATTGCTATACTGTTATAGTTTAGCACGTTGGTTCTTCCTCTGTAATTCACAGGCACAAATGACAACATTTCATTTTTTAACCAGGCTTTTTTCCGGTTATATCATACAGAGTATAAAAAAATTATGTTTTCACAACTTTAAATAAATAAATATTATTGTAGTTATGGTTCTAGAAATATCTATAAACGAACCGTTATCTAATGTTCTAAACCAAACTAAGGTATCTATTTTGTGTTTATTTAATATTCTAAGTAAATAACCCCAATTTAACACAGACAGGAATCTGTATATTCAACCAGGAAGTGGATTCCATGAAGTCCTAGAAATGTAATTAGAAAAATAAATGAATATTGTTTATGCAAAATACCTAGCTTTTATTACAAACCTCCATTTGATTTCTCAATAATAATAAACGAAAATCACCTACTAAAGAAACTAAAAAAAAATAATGAAGTTAATAAATAAAAAAAAACCTTCTCAGCCGCGGATTTGAACTCGAGAGCATCACATTGCTAAGCCGCAGTGTAAACCACTAGACCAACACGCCATTTACTTTACGTTACAAAAAACTTAAATAGGTTCGATGTCGTTACCAATGGGGGTTCGTTTATTATGAAGCGCACTGTACTATATTATGTACTCAGTATATATTTTGAGAAAATAAATATATTTCTATAAATCCCTACTGCGCAATTAGTACCAACTAAAACTGCTACTTGTCGCTACAATCCGACCGCCGCGCCGTATGCGCGACCCTCTGCAGAAGTATTTTGGTTCACGAGAGAGGGTCGCGCTTACAGCGGTCGGACTATAGCTTGCCGGCCGAGTGCAGCAGAGCGCGGGGCCCCGCGCGCCTCTTACCCGTCCGCGTCTGCTTCACCCCCTCAAAACCTACGTGACTACAATACCATTTCGCCTTAAGTTTAAAATTTGACTTTCATTATTATTAGTTGTTTTATTTTGCAAAGCAACACACCTGACATTGAAACTTCATTATTAATAAGTTCTTGATGAGCTGCCCGGTCATAACCCTTGACTTTTTGTGGGGGATCTCGAGGTTTTAGGAATACTGTTTTTCTGTGTGATGTGAAATTTGATGTGTTTGGTGGATTTGGCGAAGGTCGTGAAGAAGAAAATGTATTATTATTAAAACATTGAATTGTTGGGAATGTGTACAATTCTACTGGCATAGGATTGTAACACAAAACACACGTTTTGGTAAAATTTGACCGTCAAAGGTGAGCACGACTGTTTGAGATGGTTTCCAGACAGGGGTCGATTCGTGCACTTTATAATTAAGACGTCTTGCCTTAATAACTTTACCGCACCCAGTGGGAACAGTCACATTTTCCATTATTTCATCGGGAGACCATTCGGTAGGTACACCTTTAATAATACCCATACGACACACATTAATAGATGGAACAAATGCCTTCAATTTCTCTTTCGCCAAACAAGGGTCATTTATAAAACAGTTTGCATCTAGGTAATGAGAGAAGCTTAATGAAATCCTATATCGACCGATGCGTTTTAAAGAACCATTGACAATATTATTATAACGACGTTTTTTAAGAAAATGCCCTAAAGAAATTGGGTGTAATGATTGAGCAGAGTTTCCTATATCAATATTTTTTTGAATATGTACAACATATGGCGACAGGTCTGTGGCTTCATACAAAGCCCTAGCAACCTGTGGCGCCTTCTGGGGAAGTTCTAAGGTGGGACGAATCTCAGTCTGGGGACCATCCACTGAACGTGGAGTGACTTCCAGAGGAACTACTACCGATTCAATATCGCAATGGCAATCTGCCTCTTTATTAGTTCCTGAAGAGTGACCATGTCTCCTTCTTTTATTGCAGTGTTTGCACATTTTGCGTGGAGCTCTAGTCCTTTTCCGCTCCGATCTGGCTGTGGACGCATCAGTATCCATACTGGATACTGGATTCATCAATAGTTATTAAGCCCAACCGAGGGGACTTTACCCCCCGGATCGGGTGGTTCCTTGTCCATCGGACAGAATAAAATATGAAAAAACTTACCCTAAATGTGGAAAATTATATACACAGACAATAAAAATAACTAGCCTTATCAATATCTACAAAAATCTACACAACTTATCTCCATACTCAAAAGTTTTGCGTTATTTAAAAAATCCAAAAGAAAAATCACGCCCGCCAAATTCGACGATTCCCGCGCTTTTTTGTATCAAAGTTTTACAATGGTACAAAATGCGCGCCATTTGTTTTTTTTTTTTTCACCAAGTCGGTTTTTTTCAGCCGATTTTTATTGTCAGCCAGTATCTTTTTGATCTAATGCATACATTTTATATTAAACTTAATAGGAGACATTAAACTTCTGCGGTAAATTTATATCTAAATAAAAAACACTGCATTAATGAAAAACTGTGCAACCATGAGATATCATACAACATTTCTGCACTGAATTGATTTTTAAATAACCTTTTATGTTACGTATTTATTTCAATTATTAATTAAAGCATGCTACTTTTCTTATGATACTAAATTGTTGTGCTTGTGCCCGACAGGTCCGTGTGGAACATTTAACATTTATAAAGATCTTTTATAATACACATGTGAATGCAATAAAGATTTGAATTTAATTGAACGTTTATTCATCAAAAAGTAAGAATTCAATAAATGAAATATTCGGTGAGCCACAAATTAAGCGTCGCTTCGTATCTTCTGACTCTGGAGTGCGAATTTAACAAAGTTGTAATGGTTACCTTACAGTTTGAGGAGATTATCATAAACAAGAGATAAGATTCAAGTGATATAAAACGTGACTTAGGGCGATTGTGCACTACAAGGAATTTTACTGTCCGGCAGTCCGATTTTATTTTTTTATTATGGGCGTGCCATATGGGACCGTAAAAAATCGGACTGCCGGACGGTAAAATTCCGTGTAGTGCACAAACGCCCTTATACTTATTTGTGAGATTCAATTCTGAATGCAAAATAAAAATAATTGCTTAAGTAAGAAAGACCATAGACCACATCCCTATTCCAAGTTGAATTTAACGTGCTCTGAGCGCCAAGGACTTGAAATGAAGTCAAAGAATGACGTCATGAAAGAAATATAGATGTACCTCATTTCTTATAGCTCTAATTGAGGTATGTGTTTGTTTCTTTGATACTTATAATTTATACTGGTTTTTCTTACTAGGGATACTGTGACATAAAACAAATATAAAAATATTTAATCAGTTTTTATTTATATTCGTAAAATTATAAATAAAACTTAACGCGTATAAATTTCATTCATCGATATGACGATACCCTCATCACTACTGTTTACTGTATATTATATGATCAAACGAACTTCTTAAGCGAAGTTCGATCAATATTATATGAGTCGCTTCATTCGAAGATATATTATAACCAGGTAGTCCTTTTAATCTACAAGATAACATGCACACTTTAAGAGATTTATGAAAATCGATATAAGTATCGACTTTTTTCAATTAAGTCGATTCTGTATTGACCATAACCACACCACTAGTCAAGCTGTCATTCTTTTAGAGATAAATAAGACGAATACAAAACTTTATCACCGGGATTGGGTTGGGAGGGAACCTATATCTTCGAATGAAGCGACTCATATAATATTAATCGAACTTCGCTTAAGAAGTTCGTTTGATCATATATTATATTTCTTCGCTTCATTCTTCAGATATATTATAACCAGGTAGATGTTCAGAGAAAAGTTTTGTGTTTGATACTTAATTAAAGAAAACAAATATTTTGTAAAAATAGAATGGTTTTAATCAATATTGTGTGCGTTCGCGCAGCGGAATGTTGTTGAATTTAAAGATATTAATTATGCAGATATTTAGTGTATGACGTCGTATAATTGTGTATGGTAAAAAAAAAATTGTGTACGCAGCCATTGTGGAGAAATTCACCAAAAACTGATTCCGCTGGGCGAACGTTGTCCTGGCGGAACTTATTTTAATCCATAGACTTTAGAAGAAAAGAGGTGTGTCCAAAAATTAGTGTGTATTTGTGTGTAATTGTGTATGTATGAATAAAATGAGTGCATGCATAAACTTCGGAGAAATTCAAGGTTCCGCTACGCGAACGTTTGGCCATTAGCTAGTTTTCATATAAAGCGCTTACATAGAGAGCTGTAGATTTTTACATACGTTGTTTTGAATTTGTTTATATTTGTTTAAAAAACAGATTTAGAAAAAATCGTAGGGCTTAACAGATAAAAATATAAACGTAAAATACACTTAATAGGTCTTAGTTCTTAAAGTATGCACTTTGGGGTCTAGATTTTCACGTTTATACAAACCTTGTAAGTATCTGAAACATGTTGCCAAGTATCAATGATGTTCCGTTAGTAATTAAAGAGTTAAAGGACAATTTTACCATGAATAGATCACTGTTTACAAAACAGTCAAATATCACGACGTTCTAAAGGAATTGCATGGTAAAATGTATGCCAAAAATTAGTTTATTCATTCAACTATTCACATGCAAAATTTCATGTCATTAAATTTAGTAATTAAAGAAATCAATTAAAATACTGACGAAGCATCGAAAACCTACATAACCCGACCAAGTTCGGATAGCTACAAAAAAGCGGCCCAGCCATATATCTAAGAGACGTTCTTAACCTTCCAATATAGTATTTACTAATATGGTACAGTTCCGTACACAAGCGTTAGGAAAAAATAAAACAATTGCATTTCTTGAATTAAAAATATTTTTTTAATAATAACCCAACTATCTACGATAAAAACAAATCTTCAATTAACAAGTACTTTTCTATTTAAATATCCGTGTACAAAAATTTTTTTTATTAAGTACATACTTAATTATGTTTCATTACACACTTAAATAAGTAATTATAATAACGTTAACAAACGCTTGCAACGACAGCAATAAACTTAAATGTGTTTTAACTAACATAGGTTTAATAAACGATTATGAATATAAGGGTAAGTAAAATATTTAGAGCTTCAATAATAAAATCACAGATTAACAATCTCAGATCACATAACTAGACTATTCAGTTGTTTAGGTTTGAGAGTCTGCCTAATATAAAAATAAATCAACATTTAAAAAGTACTTATAAAATAAAAAAGGTATTTACAACTCAATACCAATTATTAAATGAGTAGCAAATACAGAAAAAGACCTCAACATTTCTAAGTATAATGTACACTAGCGATCAGCTTCTCACTATCACTGACTCAATATTCCTACTACATAATTACCTATGTTAAGCTTCACTGTTACACTATAACATTAATAACACACTTTGTCAATATTATTATTATCGAGAATTGGCGATGCATAGCAAAACAACAGCGCATACGCACATTGTCCTTGACTGCACATTTGTTTGTGACTGGGGATAAAAAACAAAATCAGGTTCAAGTTCAACAGCAAAAACGAATACGCGCGGGCCGCGGCCAATGAAAACATATTATTGCCCTCTTTTCTTCAAGGATGGAAGTACCGTTTCAAGCGGGAAGCCGCGCGCGTCCTGTTCGACTAGCAGTTTGTGGAATATTCCACAGACGTTAAATTACGTGCGTTCACAAGAATATAATTAAATCAAAATATTAACTTTTAAAAAATGTGAATACCTATCGGAACTCCGGAATTATTCCAGTCAATTCTGGAGCTGAAAAATCAGAACAATTGAACAAAAATTTGGTGTACAAAAATAAATGACCTTTAAATTATATCGAAACAACAATTGTGTTATCACCTATACCAATTCAATACCGGTATTATACGGTAAATTTTGGGATGTTACCTAAATATATTGCATGGACGCTTTTTTGTAGCTATCCGAACTTGGTCGGGTTATGTAGGTTTTCGATGCTTCGTCAGTATTTTAATTGATTTCTTTAATTACTAAATTTAATGACATGAAATTTTGCATGTGAATAGTTGAATGAATAAACTAATTTTTGGCATACATTTTACCATGCAATTCCTTTAGAACGTCGTGATATTTGACTGTTTTGTAAACAGTGATCTATTCATGGTAAAATTGTCCTTTAACTCTTTAATTACTAACGGAACATCATTGATACTTGGCAACATGTTTCAGATACTTACAAGGTTTGTATAAACGTGAAAATCTAGACCCCAAAGTGCATACTTTAAGAACTAAGACCTATTAAGTGTATTTTACGTTTATATTTTTATCTTTTAAGCCCTACGATTTTTTCTAAATCTGTTTTTTAAACAAATATAAACAAATTCAAAACAACGTATGTAAAAATCTACAGCTCTCTATGTAAGCGCTTTATATGAAAACTAGCTAATGGCCAAACGTTCGCGTAGCGGAAACTTGAATTTCTCCGAAGTTTATGCATGCACTCATTTTATTCATACATACACAATTACACACAAATACACACTAATTTTTGGACACACCTCTTTTCTTCTAAAGTCTATGGATTAAAATAAGTTCCGCCAGGACAACGTTCGCCCAGCGGAATCAGTTTTTGGTGAATTTCTCCACAATGGCTGCGTACACAATTTTTTTTTTACCATACACAATTATACGACGTCATACACTAAATATCTGCATAATTAATATCTTTAAATTCAACAACATTCCGCTGCGCGAACGCACACATCAATATTTAACATAATAGTTAAGAACAGGTAAGTATCTAACGTAACAAGTATTTATTTCGAATACTTAATAATAATTTCCAGGTAAAAGTCTCAAAACTATAATATTATAATCTCGATTATAGTACCTACTAAATTAGTTATCGTTAACTTGATCATGGAAGATCGCTTGAGCAAAGTTATTGTCGTTTATAATTGGACGATGATAAAATTGGGCAAAAACCTTAGACGCGTTTGTCCATCCCGCGGCTTTCCTTATAGTGTCGACGGAGACCCCGGCCGCAGCAGCCGCAGACGTGGCGGCATGCCGCGTGCTGTGCGCGCTGAACGCCGCCACGTCCACGCCGCTGTCGGCCAATATCTGCTTTATCCATCTACTTATTGACTGTGCTGTCGCGCCCTTGTAAGGGCGCTTCACAGTGATTAAGAGATTGGATACATTAGCAGGTCGGTCTTTGTCTGTGACGTGGAGATAATCTTCGAGGGCAGTCGCGGGGCAGATGCGAAGGTTTTTCCTAAAGTACGGTAGGAATAAGGTAGGCTGATCACGACCTGCCGCGGATGTTTTTATAATATCTTTGATGGCTATGCTTATACCGTTAGATCCTACAGTTATATTTTCAAGCTTTATCAAAGATAATGTTTGAACGCGTTGGGCAGTACTTAAAGCTAATAAAATTACCAGTTTTTTCGTAATTTTCTCCTTACTAAGGGTTCTATTGGGGTACAAATTAGAAACATAATTTAGAACGATCTGTGGGTCCCATGTAGTGCAGTACTTGGGGAAGCTTGGTTTTAATTTAAACGCTCCTTTGAGCAGCCGTTTAATTCGGTCATCAGATCCGATATTACTGCCTAATAACAGGGATAACGCAGATCTGTGACTATTTAGCGTTCCGTACGAACTTCCCCTATCAAACTGTTCACTTAGAAAGCGTAGTACTATCGGGACAGAGCCATCAAAAAGGTGATGATTATTATTAACGCAATATTGCCACCACAGTTTGAACGAAACGTTATATTGCTGCATCGTGTTCTTTGATAATGACGCCAGCATTAGGTCCAGGGCTGATTCGGGGGCGCCGCTCAGCGAGAACGCCTGCCTGAGAGTACTGCGGCACCCAGGATAAGGGGATTCCTGTAACATGATACGATATGATGTTCGTTAGGGTATATCCAAATGATATCGGAAACTATTGTTTCCATTAATTGTGGATACCAGGCTTGGGATGGCCAAAAAGGAAAGACTAGAATACCAGTGGCCTTTTCCTGTATGATTTTATGAAGACACTTAAGAATAAGTGGAAAAGGGGGAAAAGCATAGAAGAACCTATTGTTCCAGATCGCTGTAAAGGCATCTATGGAAAGGGCGTCAGGGTCCTTTCTCCATGACATATAATCCTGACATTTGGCATTGGCCCGAGAGGCAAATAGATCGATTTCAGGTTTACCGAGACTTTTTAATATTCGTTCGAAGGCTAAATCTGAAAGTTCGCATTCCGTGTCAGGGTTTAGCCTTCGAGATTCTTCGTCTGCTTCGTAATTTGCCTTAGTATTAATGTACGAGGCAAATAACCAGATGTTTCTCTCTTCAGACCACTGCCAAATTTGTCTAGAAAGATTATTCAAATGTGGGAATTGTATCCCACCCATCCTATTAACGTAGCTGATGGCTGTTGTGTTATCAACGCGCAGTAAAACAGAACAATCAGATTTTTTGCTTGCGAAATACTTTAAAGCTAAGAAAACGGCTAACAACTCTAAGTAGTTAATGTGTTGTTCAAGTTCACTATTTTTCCAGGCTCCATGAGCTCGTTCGTTGTTACACACAGCTCCCCAGCCGGTGCGTGAAGCGTCTGTATAAACCTCTAATTCAAAGTTAGGTGTTTTCATAGTGTTTTTGGAATTTAACACATTTCTTTGCCACCAATTTAAATCGTCTAGAATTACAGGGTGAGGTTTGAACTGTCTGTCAAAGTTAGGACATTTTTGTAAGGCTAGAAATTTTTGCCGTTCTAAAATTTTTGTATACGACCAACCATATTTGACCGCGGGGCACGCGGCTATCAAAACTCCTATTAACTGAGCGAATTCTCTAACTGAGCACTGAGACAGTTCTGAGAATTTGTCAACAAGGTTCATAATTTTTTGTTTTTTGTCGGATGGCAAAGAAATTGATTGATTTACTGAATCGAACATAAATCCCAGAAATGTACAGGTCTGTTTAGGTACAAGGGAGCTCTTTTCATAGTTTACTACGAATCCGAGACATTCTAAAAGGTTTAACGTAGCTTTAACATTTTTTAGGCATTCTTGATAATCATCACCGATACACATGATATCGTCAAGATAAACAACGTTTTTGAAGCCTTGATATCGTAAATGAGAAACCACTTCCTTCATGATCTTAGTAAATGCTCTCGGAGCTACCGAAAGGCCATATGGCATACAATTGAACTCGTAGGTAATGATGTTTGAGTTCTCATTTTCGAATTGGAATCTTAAAAATTTGCGATCAGATTTACGAATTGGTATAAGGAAATATGCTTCTTTTAAATCAATTGTGGCCATGAAGCCATGAATAGGTAATAATTTTGAGACCGTTCGGTAGTCTTCCATTTTGAAGTGTAATTTTGAAACATACTGGTTCAAGTTTTTTAAATTTAAAATAAATCTTTTATCGCCATTAGACTTTAAAGCTAAAAATGTTTTTGAAATAAACTGATCTTTAGTAGATTTGCAGGGGCTTACCGCACCTAATTTTAATAATTTTTGTACAGCTAAAAACATGTCGACTTTTTCAGTCGCTGACATTGAAACGTAAGGTACATGAGTTTGTGTCACGTTAGAATCAAACGGTATAGGAAAACCATTACGTATCCAGTTTAAAATTACAGGATTAGATGTTATGTTGAGCCAACAATCATAAAACATAGATATTCTACCAGCGTGTTGTACCTGAGCTATTGGCACGTCGCAGGTGCCCGCGACTTGTTCGCAGTGACCGAGCTCGACGTCTGCTGAGGTGGAAGCCGACGGCTCGTGATGTTGTTCGCCCTGGTCGGACCTCTCCGCCCCCCCCTGTTCTGTAGGAACCGCGAGGGGCCTGTCCAGTTTCCCTGATAGGCACCTGGTTGTCGATATTGATACTGGGGACGTGAATTAGATGTCGTTGGTTCCATTGTGGGGGTACCTTTCTGACATTTTGGACCTTTTTTAATCGACATGCCTTGCTTCTCGATTGTTTTGGAAGCTTTTATTTTTTCCCCTAATTTGTTGCCATATAAAGTTTCGTCTCTTTCACAATCCTGAACGACGTTTAGAAAGGGTTTGGCTAATGCGTAATTGATGACGCTAATTCTCGATTGTGTTTCCTGATAATGAAGATCACTCAGGATACGGCATCCATCGCTCATAATTCTTATTGCTTCGATTTTGTTGTCGCTCGTAAGCATTATTGTCAAAGCTTTATTGATGGCTGAGACGCCAGCACCCAATTGCTGCTGCTCAGCTTCCTTCCTCTTATCTCTATGACGAGATGCTTCAGAAATAGCCGCGGAAACTTCGTTATTCAGTTTGGGAGCTTGAAGCAGAGTGCAGTTTTCAGGCACAAGATAATCTTTGAACAACTTATCTTTTGCTTCCTTTGATAATCCCTTCTTGAGGATGGGTTCCCACCGCTGAGCTAAGCTGTGATGAATTTTATCACCGAACTTTGGAGTAGTATCTGTTTCCTCTCCGAGTGCGATTAATAGCTCTGGGTCGAGCTCTGGGCAGATACTATCTTCCTGGCTAGGAGTTGATGCTTCCGCGGTCGACATGGGAGCGTCGTCAGGGGTTTCATTAGGTGCATCTTCAATCGCCGTCATATTTCCTTCTACGTTGGCGCCGGGGGCGGAACGTAAGGATTCGTTATCGTCTGAAATGTATAAGACGTAACTTTGAATTCCATATTTTGTTCTTTGTGTTAACTCGCGGTTAACCGCTAGAATTATGGATAAAACAGCTAGGTATCCATACATATGGATCATCCTTTGGATTGTAATAATCATGTACCTACATAATATCTCGTAGTACCAGCCATCGTGTTAACGCTCGGTTAACCGCCAGGCGAGACAATCTCACATGTGTTTGAAAAATCATAGCCTTCGTGTTAACTCACGGTTAACCGCCGGGCAAAAATCCGTGCTAATGGATAGCACAAAGCACCATAAACATAATAGGTATAACAATATAACAATGCGCCTGTAATCCTCGCCGGATTAGGTGGCACCATAAAATAATTTATAATTGAGGGTAGTTATAAGACTACAATACATACCGGAATCAGATGAAGATTCAATTATGATTCTACGACGTTTACGTCTTCGTTCATCTTCCAGCTTCTTGATTTTTCGTCGATAGTCTTCAATTTCTTGAGAATATTCCCGTTTTTTCGGCATTTTTTAAACTAGTGAGCGCGCGTGTGCTTGCTATCATGCACGAAAAAAGAATGACAGCTTGACTAGTGGTGTGGTTATGGTCAATACAGAATCGACTTAATTGAAAAAAGTCGATACTTATATCGATTTTCATAAATCTCTTAAAGTGTGCATGTTATCTTGTAGATTAAAAGGACTACCTGGTTATAATATATCTGAAGAATGAAGCGAAGAAATATAATTCGTTATGCATTTATAGCTTGGCGCAAACATCGCGTTCCGTGTACGTTGGCGGTGAAAAGTTTAAGCTGGTGGAAAAATATTACGTCAGCAAATGCTGTATTGATTTTTCAGACCATACCACTAAATCGAATAGCTCTAAAACACGGTGTCGAGCCCAAGCCCAGTTTTTCTAAGAATGAGCATTTGTTTTGCTTCATATCAGTGTCGTTCGTAATGATCATTTGCTGGTTGAAGATGAGCTGGGACTATCTGCTGGAGTCGCCGCTGCAGGACGTGGCGGCGCTGCTGGTGCCGGCCGCGCCCGGCCCCGGGCCCGGCCCCGCGCCCGGCCCCGCGCCTGGCCCCGCGCCCGGGCCCGCGCCTGGCCCCGCGCCCGGGCCCGCGCCTGGCCCCGCGCCTGGTCCCGCGCCCGGTCCCGCGCCCGGTGACGAGCGTCTCGACCTGGTGAGCGAGCCTACCCCGCCCCAGAATATGACCATTATGTTTGGACTTCTCCATAGGAACCTACTACGCTTTGCAACGGGCAACTAGCTTCATGTTACTAACTGACCAAGTCCTTGACAGTTCACAAGTGCTCGTAAAAGGTTTAATCATATAAATGATTAGAGTTTGATATTTGGTTCTATGACAGCAGGCCTCGAAGCACTGTGCGATAGTTGTATCAAGGAGTGGTTCATTTTAGAATAAATAACCTTTTATTTGACAAGTATCCTAGTGTCATTACTTTGCAGAATTTGATCCTCACCATAAACACTATCTCTGGGTAAAAGAATACTTGTCTTATACAAACTAAAAAAAACCAGTTGTTCCATACATTTTGAACTGCCGTTTCATATAAGTACAATACCTACAGGTATTGTACGGTCAGCAACAAAAGTCGATTAGCACTTCAGTTTTTTTAATCTCGGATACTGAGCAAAATGTTTGTTCAAAATTGCAGCAGAAGTACAATGCGATTTTAAACAAATATTTTGCTCAATAACTGAGATTAAAAAAAACTGAAGTGTTAATATTTTTCTCAATAACTGAGATTAAAAAAACTGAAGTGTTAATCGACTTTTGTTGCTGACTGTACTTATATGAAACAGCAGTTTTGTCTTTCATAACCGACGTAAGATTTCAATGCTGGTGGGTCTAAAATGTGCTGAATTCATGATAGCAGTTTGTGCGTATATGACCCTTACAACCTGTATTAAGGTGATACATGCTCACAGGGTTCAGACAGCGAGCCGCGCTCCCGAAGCGGGTCCTCGTCGTCTGCGACGCGGCCACAGCCGGCGCAGGCGCAGGATCTACACAAATCTAGCTCCGACACCGTCGTCGGCAGCGACAGGAAGACTCAGCACGTGCACTCACACGGCACCATGCAGCCGCAGAAGTAAGTTACACAGAATTAATTCGAAAACATTGTAAAAGCCAATCATTTAAAAATAAGTAACCATGGAGTTTCTTGCCGGCTCTTCTCCATGGAAACGACCAATTGGAATCGTGCACCTAGCTTCTGTCGATTCACTTTGAAGGGTTATGTTATGAGAAACAAAATATTTGAAACCACGTTGACGCTGCACAGTGTTATTATTGCCCCGAAAAACGGACATCCCCTTTTTATTAACTTATTCGATAGAACAGGTTATTTTTAAAGTAAGAGTAAAATACCCGTGTGGCAATTTTGTCCCAATATGGAGATATAATTTTTTTTTCTTTTTTCTATGGTTTCCATAAAAACCATAGAAATCGCAATTACTTTAGATCCAATGCGTTTTTGTTATGTCTTTGATCGCAATTAATTGATGCTTTATATTAAGTAAATTACTAAGCAAACGCTCAAATTTTATCGTTAACATGTTGTGAGTAACATTGAATTTTATATATTTTCGATTTTATTTTTTTATGGGCTTATTTCATGTTATTTGGATTCAACATCGAGACAAGATGTTGCTTTGGCACTAAGAAGCACCGATTCAAAATATCATATCCAAATCTTATGGTGTTTAGAACTTACAGGATTTTGAAATTTAGGCGCTAGGGTTGGCAGAAGTCGTATTTTTTAAGATGTTTTTTTTTATTGAATTTTTATGTTTAGTAATATTTAAAAACGTAAAATGTGTTTAAAATAAACAAAGGACATAATAACGTGGCCACGGTTATCTGAAAGAAGTTACACTACCATTGAAAAAAAAAAAATGAGAAAGATGCCATTACCACCTGCCGTTCTCCAGTTATTAAAACCGTACGAAATACCAAAGGAAGATGTTTCGGCCCAAGATAGCGACAGCTTAAGTGACGAAGATGACGTTATGCAAAATCTTATAGAAGGGTGGAATGACGATAGCACTGAAGTTTTACCTACAGAAAATGATAATTAAAGAAGGTATTTAAGCAACTGAACTCTGTAAATATTTAGTATTTTACTTTAAAAATTTCAAGTTTTTCGACCAAGTGTTTCAGGCTGTGAGATAATAAGTAAAAAATGAACTTTGTCCCACCAAAAACATATATATAAAATAAGGGCCGAGTTCGGTACAAAGTACCTACACGATAATAAAATAGAAACCTAAATGAGTACCAAGTTCTAAGGAGGTAAAAGTGAGTTTATTAAGTTCCTTGCTACTGATTATGCAATTTGGCAAGTATTCAAAGTATTTGTTTGTTGAGAGTTTTGCTTTAACGAAGGTAGGTTTAATAGTTTTAGGTGGTCTAAAGTAGCTCGAAATGGTTCGTGTAAGGTGTACTTCACCCTGTTTATCTCTGAACTTGGCCTGACATGCAATAAAGCATGAACATATTATAGTATAAGTAATTAACTTTTCAATACACTTCCTCGAAAACTGGTCCATAACGCACTACGATTAGGTATAACATGCAATGTATTTCACACGTGTGCGTTTTTTTCCATTTTCCCGCACGTGTGCGGGAATGAAAATTGCCACAGATAACTATACCTATACTTAGTTCAAATTGGTTCAATGCTTAATCTCAGGTGATTGTTTTTTTTTTTCTAATTTCGGCAAAGCGCTACGCGTCTTTCCGGCATAAATATTTTGTGCAAATTCAAATTGTGTTTATAAATAGAATATCATAGATAAACATGATTATTAGAAACTATTAGTTACTTTAGTTGTGTTTAACAAATTAATATTTATTTGTGTACTGAATTCAAAAACATAAAATTAATCTATTTTTTATATTAGGCTGTTTAACGGCTTCATACCTTTGCCTCTCCTTCAACCTGGCGAATACAAAACTCGAAAAAAAAAAGAAAATTAAAATCATAGTTTCTTAATTCATGACAAAAATATTTTTCGTTTCGTTTTTCGTTTTTATTTCTTCAAAAGTGTATTGAAAAACGTCGTTTGATACACGTGGACATTTGTTATTGCAGTTCTCGGCTCAAAAACATTCATTATAATTCCGCCTCGAATACAATAACAAACTTTCTCCACTTGTATCAAAATGTACTATTATTTGTATTTTTGTCCGATGTAAAAATAATAAAAAGATTTAAGAATATTATTTGTAAAATTTTGTGGGAGTGGGCGCAAATATGTATATGTGTATTATTCTATGATATAAATAAAATTCAACATAAAATTAAAATCTATAAACAAAAATAATGTTTTTTGTGAAGTGATGACCCTAAAATCAAAATTATCAGAATAAAATTTAGAAGTGAATAACTCTTAAACACCGCGAGATTTGGATGCGGTTTTTTTTTAAGTGATTGGTTGGGGTCTAAACATGATTTACAATAAATATTGAATCCAACTAAGCAAAGATACAACCATGATAAATCAAAATCTAAAAACACAAAAAAACCATAATTATTCCTTTACATCTATACTAGTTAGTACCCTTTTGTATTTTTTTTCACATATCTTTAATATAGTATTATTACACATAATAAAGAAAGGGGTAAAATAATGCGTATTTTTTTTGTAATTAATTAATTTAGAAAAAGTAAAAAAAAAAACAAAATTTTTTTACTCGTGTTTGGTGTAAAATTGGCACACGGGTATTTTACTCTTACTTTCTAAATAATCTGTTCTATCGGATTAGTTAATAAAAAGGGGATGTCCGTTTTTCGGGGCAATAATAACACTGTGCGCTGTGAACTGTGCTATATCTGACAACGACCTTCTCATTTAACGTAATTGTTTGTGCAGCAGTGTGGCTGGCAGTAGGATGAGCACGCAGCCCATCAACATCCCGGGCTCCCCGCAGCGACAGAGCTCGTCCTCGACCACCGACGACGACGACATGCTGCTCATTGTACCTGAGGTGAGTACTGTCTGCGTTACGTTATCATAGAACACACTTGTAACTACTACCACTGAGGGCGTACACACCATGTCAATATGCAGCGCAGACCTTGTGCGGCTAACTATCGCTAGAGAGAGAATAGAATACTCTCTTTATTATGTACACCATATAGATTACAGACATATTATTATAGTAGCACTTGTTCTTCCCGCCATTGTGACATTTTGTTCGTACTGGACCAGGTACTTGGTGCCCTAACGTTCTGGTTACGAAGATATTGACGGTGAAAGTTCCAACTTACTTGAAACAAGTTTTAAATGTTATAACTTTACGAGCGTTTTACCGCTGTATGCATCTGTAAGCACGTTTTGGGTGCGCTACCGTAAACAGTGAATAAGTCTCTTCCCTAGCAATTGTTTTTGTACAACGTTACTCAGTTCGTCGTACAGAAAGCTCAGACGACGGCTGTCCGATAGGTGTTCTTACAACCCGTACAGTGTGCAGTGTAACGTATCGTCACGGGCTCGTTGCAGGGCAAGTCCCGCCACCCGGTGCGGCGCTCCAACTCGTCGCCCGAGATGTCGTCGTCGTGGAAGGCTAGCGTGGCCGCGCGGGACGCGCCGCGCGCGCTGCCCGTGCACACCCCGCACGCGCACGCCCCGCACGCGCACGCCCCGCACGCGCACGCCCCGCACGCGCACGCCCCGCACGCGCACGCCCCGCACGCGCACGCCCCGCACGCGCACGCCCCGCACGCGCACGCCCCGCACGCGCACGCCCCGCACGCGCACGCCCCGCACGCGCACGCCCCGCACGCGCACGCCCCGCACGCGCTCGTGAGCCACGGGCCCGACGACCTCAGCGTGGACCCCGATGAGATGATCCTGCTGCCTAGCTGCGAGCCCACGTCAGTATACTGTAGCTGTCTGTCTTCTACTATACTATTTTCGCCATAAGATGAGTTCCCTGACAGTTAATTTTTTTCCGTGGCACGCATACTACTTTAGACGAATAAAAAATAAACTGGCAAAAAAATTAAAAAAGAAATGATAAAAAAAGATTGCCTTTCGTAAATTACTAAGTAAATTATTTTAGTTATAATTAACTGTTAATAAATTAAGTAAATAAAATAAAAAAAGTATAAATCTTAAATGCGTTGAACGGAACGTCGGCCAATAGAGATTGCCACTACTCAATACACTAATCGACAAAAAAATAGATGAAGCGAAGCGGCCATTTTGTAATCGCGATCGTTATGTCAGGTTTTTGCTCTGCTCCCGTGATGCTATGTAGCCCATGTCTTATTCTGATGTATAAGCTATATTACTGTAAAGTTTCATCAAAATCCGTACAGTACTTTATGAGTAAAAGAGTAAGAAACATCCACACACACACACACGCATACTAACTTTCACATTTATAATATTTTAGTAGGAAGTAGGATAACCAGTTTATTAAAAAATATTTTGAAAATCTAAAATCGATAATCCGATTCCATTTCCTTTGCCAACTGAATCGATATTATAAAAAAATCGATTATATTTCGTTAGGTCACGTCACTACAATTGTCAGACAAGAACTGTCAGGGAACTCATCATAGGGCGAAAAGAATTTAGCTGCCTTTTTCGACAACAGTTGAGACAACATTGTTTATCGAGATCGCAGAATATTAGCACATTGCGACCAATGTAACCGGCGAAGTGTTGCTAAAACAATATTAAAACTTAAAAAATGCCATCAAGTCCCGCACATGCTCCATCACGCCCCGCACATGCTCCATCACGTCCCGCACATGCTCCATCACGTTCCGCACATGCTCCATCACGTCCCGCACATGCTCCATCACGTCTCGCACGTGCTCCATCACATCCCGCACATGCTCCACCACGTCCCGCACGTGCTCCATCACGTCCCGCACATGCTCCACCACGTCCCGCACGTGCTCCATCACGTCCCGCACATGCTCCATCACGTCCCGCACATGCTCCATCACGTCTCGCACGTGCTCCATCACATCCCGCACATGCTCCACCACGTCCCGCACGTGCTCCATCACGTCCCGCACATGCTCCATCACGTCCCGCACATGCTCCATCACGTCTCGCACGTGCTCCATCACATCCCGCACATGCTCCACCACGTCCCGCATGTGCTCCATCACGTCCCGCACATGCTCTAGCACGTCCCGCACATGCTTCATCACGTCCCGCACGTGCTCCATCACGTCCCGCACATGCTCCATCACGTCCCGCAAGTGCTCCATCACGTCACGCACATGCTCCATCACGTCCCGCACGTGCTCCATCACGTTCCGCACATGCTCCATCACGTCCCGCACATGCTCCATCACGTCCCGCACATGCTCCTCAGGTCGGGCGTTTTGGAAGATCAGCTTGTGGTATTTTGACGTTCATAAACTAGTTGATTCTCAGCCCTATTTGGATAAATGATCTTTCTTTTTTTTGTCACGTTGGCTACACTGGTCGTAAGTAAAACGTATAATTACTCGGTACAGTAGCAGCAGTACATCGCTGTCGATGCACGCCACGAAGAAGGCGGCCAAGAAGAGCGACATGCGCGTGTCGTGCGAGGCCATCCCCGAGGAGATGTCGGGCACGTCGCCGCACGCCGCGCACGCGCACGCGCTGCTCATGACCTACAACTCCGACCCCGGTACGTACGCCGGTACGTACGCCGGTACGTACGCCGGTACGTACGCCGGTACGTACGCCGGTACGTACGCCGGTACGTACGCCGGTACGTACGCCGGTACGTACGCCGCACTCAGTCCCCACTGTCGCGCGAGCACGCGATTTACATGAATACTAGGGACCCGCCCCTGCTTTTCATGGTTTTTACGATTTGACGAAAAATCGAGTTTTCTTAATATATTGCAGTTAAATATTAATGTATTACGGAAACCTACCGAAATAAATTCATATTTGAAATGTTTTTAATTTTAAACACGGCATCAAAATCCATGACGTTGTTTAGAAGAACAACGTGCAGACATTTAAAGCAACTTTAATTTATAATATGTATAGACGACGCACTCGCGCGAGCAATCTTCCTTCATGTACACGATCGCATACTCGCGCGACACTCGCTAGCGGTTACGACACAGGGTTACATACTATACGAACATTTCATTTCAGATGAATATTCTCACTTATTTTGTCAAAAGTCAAAGTAATTTATGTGCCTGAAACATGGTACATACATCTATTGTTGTTGTACTCTGAAATGTACATTATATACATATACATTTCAGAGTAGGTGACATGTGAGCAAAATAAAATGGCAGAATTAAAAGGTACAAAATACAGATTGCGGTCGATTTTCATCGACCTGTCGATATCGCCTATCGCCTCTGAACATCATCGAAGGCACCACACTAAACTAACGCACACGGTCGATGTTACCGAGCGATCTAAATGGACTACAGTCCAGGTGCACCTTCATGCAGGACGCCTAGGCTCAGCGCTGGGCGTAGGTGGCGGAGTGACGCTCCCAGGATGATGGAGAAACTAAATAATTAAAAACACAAAACTCTTTGTTTGATGCATCTTAGTAAAGATAAATAACAAAACGAATTATTGTTAATTGAGTTCTGCAAATCTTGAAGCAAAGTTACTTTATTGTAACAGAACGTCTTCGTAAATTGCAAGAATCGTTACAAAATAATGTCTCTAACACACGATAACCCAACATAAACTGTGCATTTTAAATAATAATATAGAAACATAACCTAACAGTAGAAGTAACAACATCGTAGATATTAATGTACACTAGGTCACGTTCTACGAGCGTTTATACAAATAGCAAACTGACAACACAGCGTCGGTTTGTCTATGATGGACGTTCGTAGAAGGTGCGCGTCTGCTGCAGCAGTGTGTCTGGAAGTATGGTGTGTAGAGAGCGTTAGAGACAGAGTAAACGAGCTGCAACTCGCGACAGTGCGGTAGGTTACATTCTCTTACTTGGCTCCGGTCGCACCGAATAACTGTTACAATAATGGCAGCTACGCGAGGAGAGTACACTCAGCAACAGAAATTGTGGGCCGAATGAACAAGCAGGCCAAACCGGCCTGTATAGCCCTATGTGGCATATCAATAAAAAATCGTAAAAAAGAGAAATTTTGTAATTAAGAAAATAACTTTTACCTTACATTCCTAGGGAACGTTCGAAACGGCTCTGGCTTTTTTAACCAAAGTCATTTTTACACCTTACCCTAATGTAAAATTATACACTTAAAACAATTAGAAAAGCTACTTGGCACCTGTCCTCGTGGTCAAATTCGCGTTTTAGGTTTGGGCCACATTTACTGCCGCTAAGTGTATTTTGACATAACTAGCTAAGCATAACAACCGACCAAACCTTCACTGTGACACTAACTGGCCGTCTGGTGCAACCCGCCCGGTGTCGAAGTAGTCGATGTAATCTGTCGCTGCTCAGTCGCGCGGTGAGCGGAGTGTGGCTCGTGTGGCTCGTGTGGCCCGTGTGGCTCGTGTGGCCCGTGTGGCTCGTGTGGCCCGTGTGGCTCGTGTGGCCCGTGTGTGACGTGTGCGTTGTGCAGCTGTAAGCCCGCGCTCGTGTGCAGGCAGCGCCGCGCCCGCGCCCGCGCCGCCCGCGCCGCAGCTCAGCCACCACCACCAGCTGCAGAAGGTATGCACCGATTACTTTATTACTTCTCTCTCTCTCTTACGTGACAGCGCGGGAGGAGAGGTTAAGGTAGCCCGCCGAATTCGAATTTTCTTACGGTTTTTGCAATTTTCAGGTTATTGTCAAGTTGTTTGTTGATCAAAATATGATTCACGACCGTATTAAATGTGTATATTTACAGAATTATTATTATTAGAATTATCAGTACAACTTACCAGTCAACCTTAGACAAACAGTGGTAGGTACAATTATGAAAAAGCGAAGAATAAATATTTATTTAAATATAAAAATACACATATACTTATTACAATATTTAAATATAATATAACCTACCTAATTAAATATAACCGAAAACAAATATACATAAATACACGAATATACTAAAACAAATAGCATAAACAATGGAAAAACATTAAGAGCCCTCTTACATTTTGGTACTCAGCGCGCATCTTTTGTTTTTGGTTATAAGTGGCATCTCGCAGTTCAACCTATGAGGTCTTGTCGTCTGCTTAGCTGGGATTGCCTATGGATGCCTCAATTAATTAAGGCATTAACATCTCAAAGTGCGTAACAACCACTTTCTCTCGCGCGCGCGCTCATATTCTATATACTTACAATATAGACGGGTTGCCAATGGCTAAGTTAACGGAAGTTAGAGACTTGGGGGTTAAATTCAACACTGGGCTAACGTTTCGTGATCACGTCACAAGCTGCTGCAGAAAAGCTTACCGTAATTTGGGTTTTATGCTACGTATGGTGCGTGGTTTTAATAACATTAAAGCGGTTATCGCCTTATATAATGCTTTAGTTAGAAGCCAATTAGAATGTAACGCAGCCATTTGGGCTCCACATGAATCTAAATATAGGCTCATGCTGGAGAGAGTACAAAACAAGTTTGTGAGGTATGGTGGTACTTGCGCTTGTATTGTGTATACCCATTTTATCCGCTTACGTACCCAACTTTATTTATTTTGGATATGGTTGGATATAACGAACTGAGGGTCAGGAGGGATCTCGCACTCAGGGGCGGATCTACTTAAAGGCTTTTTGGGCTGCAGCCCAGGGCCCCGTGGATACAGAGGGCCCCCAACCGAACTGAAAACAATAGACGATATTGTCAATAATAATAATTATGTAGAATTTAAAAAACATCGATCATAATAAAATGGCAATTGGTTGAGTAATTAGGTAGGGCCCCTAAGCAATATTAACCCAGGGCCCCACAAATTCAAGATCCGCCCCTGCTCGCACTCATCTCGTACATATTCAAAGTACTTAGAGGGAGGGTACATAAGGCGGACATATTAGGGCAGTTTGTGTGTTCCGGACAGGTACGTGTGGCGACGACGACGCCGCGGCTGTTGGCGGAGCCGCGCGCGAGCTCCGATCTCTTAGTAGGGCGCCACTGACGCGTGCACTCCGCACTCTCAACCTCATAGCTAGTGACACGGACCTATTCTGTTGTTCTTTGAGTGAGTTCACAAAGAATGCATTGTTTGTAATAAAATGTTACAAAATTTAATTATAATAAGGAGTTAGTAATAATTTAGGATAAGAGTTTAGATAAATGTACACTATCGCAATAGGTTTCCCTGTAAGGATAGATGTAAATTGGGAAATTAATAAATAAGTTTGACGTGTTGTTGAATCTGTCATTATTTTGAATTAATTTTGTGTTAGTTGCCTAGTTTTAATAAGGTTAGGTTATTAGTTAATTTAGTATAACAAGTTTATTCAGTGTATATATTAAATAAGAGAATTTCATTTAAGTCATATATATATTTTCATTTCATGTGTAAGGACCTAATATAACCTAATACTGAGCTGCAAAAAAAAATACAGCATTTTAATTCGGTGGGCTACTTTGACGCTTTCGCATTAATGGAATTTATATGAAAAGCAATTTGTTATTAACCAAATCTAGTAATATTAAAATAACGTTACAGTCATTCGTGTCAGAGACTAGAAGTTAGTCGTATGTGTAACCGAATATGTCCGCCCCCTTCAGACGGCCAGCGACGGCACGGTGCCGGAGGGGATGAGTGCGCGTGCGCGCGCGCCGGGCCGCGACGAGCTGCCGCCGCTGGCGCGCTCCAAGCGCTCCAACACCATCTCCGTCATGAGCCCCACGCGCCGCCACAGGTGAGGGCCCACTGACCATGTCCGCCCCTGCAGAGGCCAGCGACGGCACGGTGCCGGAGGGGATGAGTGCGCGTGCGCGCGCGCCGGGCCGCGACGAGCTGCCGCCGCTGGCGCGCTCCAAGCGCTCCAACACCATCTCCGTCATGAGCCCCACGCGCCGCCACAGGTGAGGGCCCACTGACCATGTCCGCCCCTGCAGAGGCCAGCGACGGCACGGTGCCGGAGGGGATGAGTGCGCGTGCGCGCGCGCCGGGCCGCGACGAGCTGCCGCCGCTGGCGCGCTCCAAGCGCTCCAACACCATCTCCGTCATGAGCCCCACGCGCCGCCACAGGTGAGGGCCCACTGACCATGTCCGCCCCTGCAGAGAGCCAGCGAGGAATAGGTGAGGAACCACTGACCATGTCCGCCCCTGCAGAGGGCCAGCGAGGAATAGGTGAGGAACCATTGACCATGTCCGCCCCTACAGAGGGCCAGAGAGGAACAGGTGAGGGACCACCAGTGGCATGCCTAGGGGTCAAAATTAAGGCAAGCCCACAGATTTTCAACGTATAAAAAAAACGCCCAACTGAGGGATTGGCTGATTTTCAGTTATTAATGTTTGTGTTCGAGTTCATTGACTGGTATTTTTTAATATATTTATTTATTGATAGGTTTAAGTAAGTTTGTTGTTGTGAATTATGATTTTATTAGGGCAAGCCGGGCTTTTCGGCTTCTATGAAGGTACCGCCACTGGGGACCACTGACCATGTCCGCCCCTGCAGAGGGCCAACGAAGAACAGATGAGGGACCACTGACCCTGCAGCGATCCAAGGCACAGGTGAGGAAACACTGAGCATGTCCGCCACTGCAAAAGGCCAGCGAGGCACAGCTGAGGGACCATTGACCAAATCCGCCCCTGCAGAGAGCCAGCTAGGAACAGGTGAGGGCCCATTGACCGTGTCCGCCTCTGCAGAGGGCCAGCGAGGAACAGGTGAGGGACCACTGACCATGTCCGCCCCCGCAGAGGGCCAACGAAGAACAGATGAGGGACCACTGACCCTGCAGCGGTCCAAGGCACAGATGAGGGAACACTGAGCATGTCCACCCCTGCAAAAGGCCAGCGAGGTACAGCTGAGGGACCACTGACCATATCCGCCCCTGCAGAGAGCCAGCTAGGAACAGGTGAGGGCCCATTGACCGTGTCCGTCTCTGCAGAGGGCCAGCGAGGAACAGGTGAGGGAATGTCCGCCCCTGCAGAAGGCCAGCGAGGAAAAGGTGAGGGAACCCTGACCATGTCCGCCCCTGCAGAGGGCCAGCGAGGAACTGGTAAGGGACCACTGACCATATCCGCCCCTGCAGAGGGCCAGCGTGGAACAGGTGAGGGGCCAATGACCATGTCCGCCCTTGCAGAGGGCCAGCAAGGAATAGGTGAGGGACCACTGGCCATGTCCGTCCCTGCAGAGGCCAGCGAGGAACAGGTGAGGGACCATTAACCATGTCCGCCCCTGCAGAGGGCCAGCGAGGAACAGGTGAGGGACTGCTGACCATATCCACCCCTGCAGAGGGCCAGCTAGGTACAGGTGAGGGACCTTTGACCATGTCCGCCCCTGCAAAGGGCCAGCGAGGAACTGGTAAGGGTCCACTCACCATGTCCGCCTCTGCAGAGGGCCAGTGTGAATCGGGTGAGGGACCAATGACCATGTCCGCCCTTGCAGAGGGCCAGCGAGGAACAGGTGAGGGACCAATGACCATGTCCGCCCCTTCAGAGGGCCAGCGAGGAACAGTTAAGGGAACACTGACCATGTCCGCCCCCGCAAGGGCTAGCGAAGCACAGCTGAGGGACCACTGACCATGACCGACCCGGCAGAGGGCCAACAAGGCACAGATGAGGGACCACTGACCATGTCCGCCCCTGCAGAGTGCCAGGGAAGCACAGGTGAGGGACCACTGACCATGTCCATCCCTGTAGAAGACCAGCGAGGCACAGGTGAGGAACCACTGACCATGTCCTCCCCGGCAGAGGGTCAGCGAGGGACCACTGACCGTGTCCGCCCATGCAGAGGGCCAGCGACGGCACAGGTGCGCGCTGGGCCACAGATGACACCCACCCAGCCGGGACCACACACACCATGACATGCATTTAACGCTAACCGTATTTAAAACATCGTATGTTTCTGTCAATTGTTTGAAGATGACAGAGATAGAATGATGTTTTATTTTATTTAGCGCTAAACATATTTACTGATTGGTGATGCGAGCGAAAGTTTATGTAATTTAAAAAACTTACTTTACTGCTCCACATATACAGTTTAATTTCCGCAGCAACTTAAATATCTTTATGTCTGTGTCAATAGTAGTAGTGGTTCTCATTTCAGACATGAGTAAAAATTGTATTTGTTTAAATGGAAATGACATGCATTGAAACAAGGATATCAACATAACTTTCACCGATAAAGAGTTCTGTCGTTCGCGACGACACGACCCACTTCACATTGTAGTTGGAGCCGAAGTATTTGTATCTTGATGTTTGAGACTCAGTTTCTCCGCTTTGATGAATTGCACGTTCGTGCTGGAGTGCCATAAAACTGTTTATATCTACGAAACAATTTATATGACAACTAATCTAATCGTTCGGCTGCTGACTCGCTTATAACTATGAAGAGCGTAGTTGTAGTTAGTATTACAGAATTAATTGTATTGTGCATGATCTTTTCATTTGTTACTATTCTTTGATTTACAACTAAGTTATTTCCTTTTAATCCTTATAATTTAAAGTAACCTGCCATTTCAAATGAAATGAAAATAATATTCATCGCTAGCATTTCCTTCGTTTTATTTGTGACTTATAATTATTTAACCTCGGCTTGTTTTTTACGCTTTGTGTTTGTTTTGTTTGGTTTCGTTTTGCCATGGCCGGCGCGTGATCAGTCTGTCCGCGGGCAGGGCGACGGGCGCGGGCGCGGGAGCGGGGGCGGGAGCGGGGGCGGGAGCGGGCGCGGGCGCGGGCGCGGGCGGCGGCGTGACGCCCGGCTTCGTGTTCCTGCAGCTGTACCACAACATGAGCACCTACCCCATCACGCCGCCGGTGCCAGGTACCTGCGCTACGTATTATGTATTAACGCGATAAGTGTTTTGAACGGTGCCCTGTCAGTTCACCAAAAATTAATTTACAAAATTTTACTTGACAAGCAACATGTGGCAAAAACATGATTTGTCATTATATCATTATACAACAATGCCAAATAATTCACTTTACAAAATAATTACCTGGTAAACTTTTGATTAATAATGTGTTATTACTATTAGCAGAGATCGGAATTGGGTGTGTGAAAATACCTAAAGTTTGCAGCGGGACATAATATGGAGTTGTTACAACCACTTAAGTTAAACCAGTTTTGGATTTCACCGGTTTAGTTTCGGTTTTTTTGTTGTACATGTTCCTTACCTTTGAAATACCGAAATATAAACATTTACAAGCTGCTAATTAATACAGTTCTAAATTAATTTTTGTTTTGTACTTTTCCGGTTAAAATTCGGTTTTTTTTTTAAACTAAAACTGTATTACAGCTTGCAGATGTGTAAAATTCGGTGTTTCAGACGTACATAACAAGTAGAACTAAAAAACCGAATTTGAACCGGAAGAATTTAAAACAAAAATTAATTTAAAACTGTATTAGCAGCTTGCTAATGTTTATAGTTCGGTTTTTCAAAGGTAAAGAACTTGTAAAACAAAAAACCGAAAATAAATCGGTAAAATTCAAAACCGGTTAACTTAAGTGGTTGTAACAGCTCTATGTTATGTCTCGCTGCAAACTAGGTATTTTCACACACCCAATTCCGATCTCTGGTTATTAGACAAACAATTCATGTTTTATTCATTTTATCTCATAAAACGACGTTTGGAATAAAAACGTTTTACATATTATTAACTTATTATTTCGCAATTTCCTAAAAATGAAACTCATTCTTTCTTCGACTTGTGCTAATAGAAAAAAAGAGATTATTTTTAGTAGGCTACCCGGAACCGAACTACATAGTTAGATTAGGTTAATTTTTTTTTAATTGTTAGGTTAGGTTAAAACTGTGACGCCTACGCACGAGCCGAGCGAGCGGTGCCGCGGCAGCGCCTGGCGAGTGCCAGAAACTAGATTATATGGAAAAAAAATACTTTTACACAAATTTATATGCCACAAACAACTTGCGCTAATAGAAACAATGAGATGTTAAGTGAACCGTTTTGAACACTCATTTTGTATCAGTAACTTCATATCTAAACACGTGTCTTGCGCACGATGTTGTTTGCCGAATACAGCGATTAAACAAGCTTATTTATGAAGTAATTTAAAAAAATGTATTTGTTGTGATGGTTGACACCATGAGGCGCTCAGCAAACGGACAGACCCGCGACGCTCGTGTTGTCCGTGTGCGTTATTGCGTAGATTTCCATACGGTCTATTGTCCATCGTCTGCTCTGCGCCTGAAAACGAGCTGTGGAGCTAACTAAGCCCTGTGCAGGTGAGACGCCGACCATCCTGAACCCACTGGCGGAGCGTCCGCTGCGCGTGACCGGCGTGCAACACGAACGGACCATCAAAAACCTCGACCTCGTGCCGCCGTTAGAAACATATAAAGTAAGCATCTGTTCTTAACCCATACTATCCTATTGTTAGGCAAAACTATCCGCAACAGAGCACGGAGGCGCCTCGACGGCCGCTGCGGACGCCATTGTCAACAATTTTTATACAAACCAAACGTGTCACTGTTGACAGCACTCATGACGTAACGTAACTGGCGACTTTTAAGAAGGCCCGTGACAGAAGTTGTGCGCCCAACGCACTTTCGGCGCCACGAATATTACAAGAAGTGCCGTCTGTAGGCGCCGCCGGCGGCTCTCCGTGCTCTCCCGCGAGGCAACACGTGGCGCCGCCGGCGGCTCTCCGTGCTCTCCCGCGAGGCAACACGTGGCGCCGCCGGCGGGTCTCCGTGCTCTCCCGCGAGGCAACACGTGGCGCCGCCGGCGGCTCTCCGTGCTCTCCCGCGAGGCAACACGTGGCGCCGCCGGCGGCTCTCCGTGCTCTCCCGCGAGGCAACACGTGGCGCCGCCGGCGGCTCTCCGTGCTCTCCCGCGAGGCAACACGTGGCGCCGCCGGCGGCTCTCCGTGCTCTCCCGCGAGGCAACACGTGGCGCCGCCGGCGGCTCTACGTGCTCTCCCGCGAGGCAACACGTGGCGCCGCCGGCGGCTCTCCGTGCTCTCCCGCGAGGCAACACGTGGCGCCGCCGGCGGCTCTCCGTGCTCTCCCGCGAGGCAACACGTGGCGCCGCCGGCGGCTCTCCGTGCTCTCCCGCGAGGCAACACGTGGCGCCGCCCGCGGCCGCGCGGCCTCGACGGCACTGTACAGTCACCGTCCCGGTGGTAACAATGGCACTACGGGAATCGTTCTTGCTGCTACGACATAAAGGCTGTGTCGATGTCACATTGTCACCAGTGATGTGCGCCTGAAAGTCTCTTTGTCTATGTCTAATATGTATGTTATCACTATAATATCGGTCAATAATGTGATGCCGTCCATAACGTAATGTACGCACGATGTGTTCACAGATCGGAGTGTTGTACGTTGGGCCCGGACAACAAGATAACGAAGTGTTAATACTGAAGAACGAATACGGCAGTGTGAGGTACGTCATGGCGATAACTGCACCAGCTCCGCCGTGTGCGGGCGGTAGCGATACGTGCATGTGCATGTGTGTGGGACACGTCGGGTCGGGCAAAACGTAAACTTGTATTTCTTTTAGGATTTTTTAGTAGCACCTTGTAGTCTGGACTGGATTTGTGCCCTGTTAATAATGAATGGACGTAGCAAATGTAGATCCACTATTAAAGATGAAGGATTCAACTGTAAAGGAGCGACTGAAGAGGACGACAGAAACTTAAAGGCTCACTTCTTACATGGCAGTTGTACCCTAACTGCCGAATAGAGTATTTGACTAGAATTTTTTATTAGATATCTCGAAACCTAGAGAAAAAAATATCCCAAAAAGTGGCGATGTTGTAAGCGTTTTAAAGTCGCGTTAGACAGAGACAGCACGGCTGCACTGCTAGCATCAACATACATAGAAGCGCTAAAGTAACTTCGTTCCATTCAGTATAATGGTCGTTTTGCGTGATAAGGATAGTAGAATAACTTCAAAGGCGTCAAACTTGTCCATTCAGATTTTAATATTGTTTTTATCACATCTATTCAAAAAGATCTAGTGTAATCAATAATAATAATAAGTTTATTTATTTCTCTCACAATGTTTTTGTAGCACTTTACAGTTTTGAACTATATAAATTCACATTGTGAGAGCTTTGATTTGAATTTGGAATGTGGAATTGTTAGTAAAAGTTCCAATCACCAAAGAGATCAATCACGACAATTGTAAGAACAACTAACAGGCTGTAATTATGCTGCAGAAAGCGAGCGAGACAAATAAAAAAAAGGTTGTGAAAAAATAAAAAACGCGCGAAAAGCATTCTGCCTTCGTTCGTAATTGTTTAATCAAATTATACTTAGTTTTATAAAAAAAACCAGCTGCGCCCCGCGGTTTCACCCGCGTAAGTTTCGACCCCGTGGGCATATCGGGATAAAAGTAGCCTATATGTTAATCCAAGGTGTCAGTTACCTCCATACAAAATTTTATTGATGATTAAACGAACTTACCTGTAAGTGAAGTTCTATCCCAATTATATGAGTACGTTTCATTCGAAGATAAATAATAGACACATGTAGTACCTTCATTGTACTGGCAACTTCGCACTTTTAAAATAATCGGGTAGATTAAAAAAAATCCCTGCTCGCGCTCCGTCCGGCCCGCCAGAGCGACGCCGCCGCCGCTGCTCTGCCTCATTCTTTAGAGTCCCATCTCCATTACAAAATTTTTGGATTATGGGTTATGGGAAGGGAGGGAACTTTATCTTCGAATGAAACGTACTCATATAATTGGGATAGAACTTCACTTACAGGTAAGTTCGTTTAATCATCAATTATTGGACACTGTCTTGTTAAGAAAATCAGGATCAATTAGATTATTGAATACTCTAACCGCAGGTTATAATGATTATTAACCAGGGATAAAAACTGATCTTGCAAGACTAGCATCATCGCTCACTGGACGATTATAAAATTTTGCAAACGTCTGTGATGATTGCGACCAACCAACAGTCTTCCTGATAACGTCAAGCGATATGCCTTGCGAGCGCGGCGTGGATGTGGCAGCGTGTCGAGTGCTGTGAGCACCGAACGCCGACACATCCACGCCGCTCTCCGCGAGCACCTGCTTTATCCATCGGCTGATGGTTTGTGTGCAGGCGGCCTTATAAGGTCGCTTGAATGTCATCAGTAGGTTTTCAACCGTATCTGGCCTTATATTTTTTGTAACCGACAAATAGTCTTTTAAAGTTGTTGCTGGACAAATATTTATATTTTCTTTGAAGTAAGGCAGGAATAAAATTGGTTGGTCGTGACCGGCCGCAGACGTTTTAATGATCTCGGAAATAACAATATTAACTCCGTTAGAACAAAAATGAATGTTTTTAATTTTAATAGATGTGAGCTGTGCATAAAGCTAATAAAATAACAAGTTTCTGGGAAATCCTTTTTAAAGGTAATTCTGTATTAGGGCTCCATTGAGCGATATGTTCTAAAACTATTTGAGGGTTCCACGTAGATGCATATTTTGGTATGTTTGGTCTTAATTTATAGGTTCCTTTTAATAACCTTTTGATTTGTTCATGAGAACCTAAATCATCACCAAATAATAAACTTAAAACCGAACGGAAACTATTAAGAGAGCCGTAAGCTGCACCTTTATGAAACTGCTTCGTTAAGAATGATAATACTGACGGTATACAAGATTTATATGGATCTATTTCATTATTAAAGCAATACTGCCACCAATTTTTTAAGGCCACACAATATTGTTTCAATGTGTTCTTGGATAAAGATGCCATCATTAAATCCAAAGGGCCATAGGGACACCTCGTTTTATGAACGCGTTCCTGAGAGCTTCGCTGCAACCAGGGAAACTCCTTTGATTTGTAGGTTCCTAGAGCAAGACCATAATATACTGTTATTTTCAGAATGTATAAATATAATATCTGAAGTGAGTAGTTTTTGTAACAAAGGAAACCAGGGCTGCGACGGCCAATAAAGAAAGACAAGTATGCCTTCAGCCTTATCTATTATGATTTTTTCCAAACATTTTAATATTAGGGGAAAAGGTGGGAAGGCATAAAAGAACATGTTATCCCATGGAATTGTGAACGCGTCTATCGCTATGGCATCTGGGTCTGGTTTCCATGATACGTATCGATGACATTTGACATTGGTGCGAGAAGCGAATAAATCGATATCTGGTTTGCCCAATCTGATCATAATTTTATCGAATACTTCATCCGACAATTTTAGTTCTATGTCTGTTAATCTTGCGAGATTCTTCATCAGCTTCTTTATTATCTTTACTTTTAATATAAGAGGCAGTTAAAAGTATATTTCGCTCCTCGCACCAACGCCAGATTTCTCGTGTCAAGTCGTTTAAATGGGGGTATTGGATGCCACCCATACGATTAATGTAGCTTAATGCTGTGGTATTATCAATGCGTAATAAAATGGTTTTATCACGTATTTCGCCTGCAAAGCATTTCAGGCCAAAAAACACTGCCAGCAGCTCTAAATAGTTGATATGGAATTTTAAATCAGTTAACTTCCATTTACCGTTAACTCTTTTATTATTGCAAAATGCGCCCCAGCCTGACCTGGAGGCGTCTGTAAAGATTTCTAGTTGAAATTTATCAGGTCTTAAGGAAGTAGATGTCGAAAAAATGTTCTGAGACCACCATTCCAGATCCTGTAGTATTACAGGCGAAGGAATAAATTTAGATTCGTATGTTTTAGTCTTTAATGCTAAGTACTTTTGTCTCTCAAGACGTTCAGTATACACCCAATCGTATTTAACCGCAGGACAGGCGGATGTTAAAACACAGATTAAACTGGCGGACTCCTTAATAGTGCACCGTGGCAAAGAAATATTTTTTCGAAATTTATCACGAATCCCAAACATTGTAAGAGTTTAACAGTCTCCTTTACGTTATTTAAACATTCATCATATGTATGGCCAATACATAACCAATCATCAAGGTAAATAACAGATGAATACCGCGATACCTGAGGTGAGAGCCACAACCTTTCTCATAATTTTCGTAAATGTTCTTGGTGCCGATGATAGGCCGTATGGCATTGCTTTGAATTCATAAAGAACATTTTCACCGACTTCGTTATGAAAGTGAAATCTTAAATATTTTCTGTGTAATGGATTAATAGGTACCAATAAATAAGATCCTTTAAATCGATCGAGGCCATGAAGCCATTATGAGGAATTAATTTACAAGCTGTTCTATAGTCCTCCATTTGAAAATGATTATTAGTTACGAATTTATTTAACAATTTTAAGTTTAAAATAAATCGTTTTCCGCCATTTGATTTTGGAGCTAAAAATATTTTAGAAATAAATTGATCTGACTGTGGCTCACACCCAAGTAGCACAAAATAGCTTTATAATCGATGGATAACAGAATTAGCATATTATTATAGCTTTATAAGAAGTCTACATATAGGCATTATAAACCACTATACAGCTCTTGTAATGCTAATTTGGGCCCCAAATTATACAGCCTTAAGTGTAAGAATGGCATTTTAGCAGCATTATATTGGTTGTTTACCGGAATGATAAACGCATTATAATGGGCTGTGAAAACAGGTTAAAGCAGTGCGCATATGTTAAATGCGGCTCTTATACAGCTTGTACCATTACAAAGGCAAAATAAAAACATTTTCAAATATTATTTTTAATTTCTGTTATTATTAATAAATCTTGTGTAAAAAGAACATGGATACTTTCAACAAAAAAATATAAGTGCTACAAGGCAAGTAATTAAACTCTTGTTTTTGTTCTCTATGAGTGAATTAAGGTTGCGAGTATCAGTTTACTGTGAAAGTATGTATATATTTGAATCAAATATTTCATGCGCCTTCAAATTAAAGAGCTATTTATTACAAAAATATTATAAAAATATGTGGAATTGTAAAAAAAATTATGCTCTTACGAAGAAATCTTTAGTTTTAGTCATTATGATACCTGTATTGTACCGGCCGGTCAATACCATAGGTTGAAGTACTTTCTAAAGGACTATTTACCATAAAATTAAATTTTAAATATTATCGATACAAAAAGCAAAATGGCGTAAGCATAATTAAAAACTTTAGGCATGCGGATGACATGCATACGACTTATTGCTTGTTAAAATTCTTGTCATTATACGTTTGTATAGATAAAGGCTATATAATATTATGATGAAATGCTTTTAAAAAGCTGGCATTAAAACAGCACCAATGTACACCGTTAAACAGTTGTGACCCATGCGAAAGGTCGTTATAAAACATAGAGCAGTTTTAAAGAATTTTAAAATGCTTTTTAATAGCCTAAGCCGTAATTAATGCTTACATACGGCCTACACTTTTGTATAATGCTTACAGCTGTATTAGAAGCTGTATACAGACATAAATTATGTCTAAAATAAAACCTTTAGCTGCACAAAAGATTGAAAAAGAGGATTATATAGCTTTAGGAACTACAAAGTTAATAAAATGCTGTTATACAGAAGCAAGACATTGCTAAAACCCTTCAAATTCTATAACGAAGCTAGAAGAAATTTTCTGGTCATCACTTTTTCCATTATATCGATTTTGTGTTACTTGGGCATTCATGTATCGCGCCTAATTGTAACAAGTTATCGATCGCTTCAGACATATCTCTTTGTTCGTCATTTGTAAATGTGTTAGAGGGACATACATGTTGATAGACTTTCTTACAAAATGGTATCACATAACCATTTTTAATCCAATCTAGGATTGTACTATTGCTAGTGATATTCATCCAGCAATGGTAAAAATATTGTAAACGACCTGCGTGTACCTGTATCGCTAACGTCGAGTTTGGGCACGGTGCTTGCCCTGGCCGGGGGAAGCTCGAGGTCGCGTGGTCGTCGGCTGCGGCCGGTATGCTGCTGCTCGTGGAAATCCTCCTCGCCCCCCCCCCCCCTGCTCGCCGAGGCATGACGAGGGGGGCGCGTTTCCCGAAAACCGAGTCCTTGCTGTTGGTGGTCCAGCTGTGGGTGCGGGTAACGACGTCGCCCATTGAGCGGATCTTTTTATCAATGATCCTTGTCGCTCAATAGCTTTAGAAGCTTTTATTGTATCTGAGAGCTTTTCTCCGAAAAGCATCTCGTCTCTTTCGTGATCTTTTAGAAGTGGTGTAAAAGACTTGTCCAGACACGGAACTATGAGTTTTGTCCTCACCTGAGTTTCGGTGTAATGTAGGTCGGTTAGGATCCTACAGCTATCAGAGAGAATCTTTATGGCCTGAATTTTAGCGTCTCCTAGAAGGAGGTGGGTAATTGCTTTATTAAGCGCGCTTATACCTAGGCCCAGCTGGTCTTGTTTTAACTGTATATTTTTATCACGGTTAAATATTATTTCTGAGACTGCAGCCTTAATTTCCGGATTCAAAGTAGGCGCTCTAAGGAGTTTACATTTGAGTATTTTTTCCTTTAGATCCTTAGCCAGCCTTTTTTTTTTTTGAACGTGAGATTCAACTGGAGCGTTAAGCTGCAACATCGTGACATCATCGTGCATGGTTCCGTTGTCTGAAACGATCAACGTTTCGAATGTAATTTAAATTGGCCAAGCGTTCGATTTTCAAACCGTCGTCACAGTATGAATAAAGACATACAGTATTGTGTCTCGGCCGTAACCTTGATGTAAATGCCTACAGCCGCGCGGTACGTAAACATGCGATAGGGCTGCCCGCCTCCAGTATTTTAATTACATTTGCCTACTTTGTGTTTCCATTTAGTTTTGTTATTGTATTTTACTGTGTGTACATAAATAATAAAATAAATAAATATACCTACTTCTTTTTATATAAACAAATAAAATACTTTGTGAATTGAATAGGAAGTGTTTAATAAAAATGCGTGTTGTTTTGATCGCTGCCGCACGACTCCAGCTAGTGAGCAGCGCGCTGTTGCTATTCAAATTTCGAACTAATCGCCGCGCGGCGCCAGTCAGTAGGCAGCGCTAGCGCGCTGTTAAAATGGCGGGAAAGCAAGTGTGCATTCATAGATTGATTTTATTTAAAATTAAAAAAAACAGTTAATTCGGTAATTTAAAAACTTGGCTGCATGCTCTAGTGTCTTTGCCAACATTTTCACGCAGCCACGGCAGAAAATAATCCTCGCGCCATTTTTCTCAAATTTTCTTTTCTTTGTACTTGTATTGTGAAATGTTTTTTTTTTCTGTTTCCTCGCAAATGTGTTAAAAAACGTCGTACGATATACGTGCGTATTGGTTATAACATCTTAACGCACTAATATCGTAATGTACTATTACAGAATTATAATCATTAAAGTCATCAACACAACTCTCTAAGAACATGTAAGTCCAAAGAATGATGATTTCATGAAACAGTTATTCTTATTACAGTAACAGTTATTCAATAAAAATAATTAATTTTAATCATAAAAGTATGCAATCATTTCATTAATGTTTTGTTATGATGTTGTCACGTTAAACTATCGTCCGTAAATCGACTTTACAGACAACCAATTTTTTTCTAGTATTATTCATACCAGTACAATAAACAACTATTATTAATAATAAAAACCACGTCTTTACTTTGAATTATACAAACTAACAAAACACACATGCCCCGAGGTTTTAACACAAGCGTACCTACCGTTTAATGATTCATGAACCGCCTATAACTACCTACCTCACTCGTGTTTATCACTTTCCTTTACTCTATTCACTTCATTTATTAATCCAGACATCTTTTTTTCGGGAGATAAAATGAAATACTTATCCATTAAAAATACACACATTATGTACCTACCTACAAGTAAGTAAAATTATTTTATAGTCTTACCTTTCAGAGTTTCCAGGTAATCTAAAAAAAGTTATCTCTGGATGCGTTATTGACGAATTCATGCAACCAAAAACAGCACAATATAGCCTACTCGTCATATTAAATATGTACTTGAACTTATTTTTAGTGAAAAAATCGCGCGGTTATTGTTAAAAAAAACAACACACCGTCTGTTCGTCACTGCGGCACAGTCGCGACTGTCTGCATGCTGAGCGCATGCCGTGGTCGAGGCGCGTAGGTATAGCTCGCGTTTCGTCCGTTTGTATGAAGACGACGTACTGTATGTCTTATTTATACTGTGCCGTCGTCGTGTTGACCCGCAGTCAACCTCCAGGCCTATTTTACACATCATGCTATGCCTTCGTGATACCCTCAATGTGATATCCTCCAGGCTAGCTTAGAGATGTTTGATTTTTTGATGCACATGACAAAAGAGTTATTTTACGCATCATGCTATACCTTCGTGATACCCTCAATGTGATATCCTCCAGGTTAGCTTAGAGATGCTTTGTAACGTATTCACAGTTCTGTAGATCGTTGTAACTCATAGGTACACGAAATCACATAATAGAAATAAAATATGTCATAACTAACCTTGATTTTTCTCGGAATCCGACGAAGATGAATATATAATCACACGACTTCGTTTCTTCGTTGCACGCTCTTTGAGTCTTTTTATTTTACTTTCATAGTAGCTAATTTTTGTGTCACAGCTACGCTTGGACATGATGAAAATAATTCGAAGATAATTTTAACTAAATATCACTATATTTTTTAAAATATTGAAGAGTGAGTGCTTGTTGCCGCGCACAATAAAAGAATGAGGCAGAGCAGCGACGGCGGCGTCGCTCTGGCGGGCCGGACGGAGCGCGAGCAGGGATTTTTTTTAATCTACCCGATTATTTTAAAAGTGCGAAGTTGCCAGTACAATGAAGGTACTACATGTGTCTATTATTTATCTGAAGAATGAAACGTACGAAATATAATCAAAATGGTCCAGCCGTTTGAGCGTGAAGAAGTAACAAACATATAAACACACGCACACCCACAAACTTTTGCCTTTATAATATTAGTGTGATAAATAAACGTACTATTCTTATTCATAAGGTGCACTTATGTACTTATTTTTTCATACAGAGTGATAAAAAAAGTAGTGTCCACGTCGGGAACAACACTATTTTAAGCTCGAGTAACGTACTTTGAATCCTTCGCTCCGCTCAAAGAAACACTCCTGCCTTCAAAATAATTGTTTGGTCCCTTGGCAAACAATCTACTATTTCACTATTTGTCTTTTTTTCGTAACATGTTTAAAATAAGTTAAAATTAATGTTTTGATAGTAGCACAGAATACATTATTATGTATTCTGTGTACTTGTACTATTGTACGAGTACGGAAGATGCACTCCGCAAAATCATTTCAAAGATAGCAACTCTTGCTACGACACAATAAACTGCAATTCAGGTCGCACCGCGCTGAGTGCCTACAGTTATATTCACCTAGAAGTTGCCTCTCTTTAGTATCGAAGTAACGTGCGACCCGGCTGCGCGCGGCAGTCCACTGCATCGGCCCGACAAGTTGAGCCCGCCGCGTACTTGTAGATATACCTAAAATGCGGAGTGCGCCTGGCCCGGTTGAGTCAAATACCCGATTGCGTTTACCATGCACCTCATTACTTTCGGGGAATACTTGCTTGCAGGTACGCAGAGTTCCTGACGCAGCTGGGCACGCTGGTGTCGCTGGAGGGCAGCGACGACGACCAGCCGCACCTGTTCCTCAACCTGGAGAAGGGCGGCAAGGACGGCCACTACACCTACGTGTGGAACGACGACATCATGCAGGTAACACAGCCACGAGGAACGTACAGCTGACGCTACTGCCCGAGAGTGTTCACCACTCACGACGACATCATGCAGGTAACACAGCCACGAGGAACGTACAGCGGACGCTACTGCCCGAGAGTGTTCACCACTCACGACGACATCATGCAGGTAACACAGCCACGAGGAACGTACAGCTGACGCTACTGCCCGAGAGTGTTCACCACTCACGACGACATCATGCAGGTAACACAGCCACGAGGAACGTACAGCGGACGCTACTGCCCGAGAGTGTTCACCACTCACGACGACATCATGCAGGTAACACAGCCACGAGGAACGTACAGCTGACGCTACTGCCCGAGAGTGTTCACCACTCACGACGACATCATGCAGGTAACACAGCCACGAGGAACGTACAGCTGACGCTACTGCCCGAGAGTGTTCACCACTCACGACGACATCATGCAGGTAACACAGCCACGAGGAACGTACAGCTGACGCTACTGCCCGAGAGTGTTCACCACTCACGACGACATCATGCAGGTAACACAGCCACGAGGAACGTACAGCTGACGCTACTGCCCGAGAGTGTTCACCACTCACGACGACATCATGCAGGTAACACAGCCACGAGGAACGTACAGCTGACGCTACTGCCCGAGAGTGTTCACCACTCACGACGACATCATGCAGGTAACACAGCCACGAGGAACGTACAGCTGACGCTACTGCCCGAGAGTGTTCACCACTCACGACGACATCATGCAGGTAACACAGCCACGAGGAACGTACAGCTGACGCTACTGCCCGAGAGTGTTCACCACTCACGACGACATCATGCAGGTAACACAGCCACGAGGAACGTACAGCTGACGCTACTGCCCGAGAGTGTTCACCACTCACGACGACATCATGCAGGTAACACAGCCACGAGGAACGTACAGCTGACGCTACTGCCCGAGAGTGTTCACCACTCACGACGACATCATGCAGGTAACACAGCCACGAGGAACGTACAGCTGACGCTACTGCCCGAGAGTGTTCACCACTCACGACGACATCATGCAGGTAACACAGCCACGAGGAACGTACAGCTGACGCTACTGCCCGAGAGTGTTCACCACTCGCGCAACCCACACTTGTAGGCGAGCGTGCAGCAGGCCGCTTCGTCGCTTACTATAGTGGCCAAATGCGAGCCTAAAAAATGTTTTCAAATACTTACTGAAAAGATGTTATTTGAAACATAATGCATGCACATGTTGCAGTTTTTAAGAGAAGAGTAAAAGAACACTATCTTTCCACTTTAACATAGTTGTGTGTGTATTTATTTTTTATTTGATTACGTTTTAATATTTATTAACATTCTAGTGATATTTATTATAGAAGTATGTATGTTTATTTGTATTTATGTAAGTATATTCTTATAATATTTGTTTAGTTTTATTAACCCTCTATTGCATAGTAAGCCATTTATGGCTGTTGAAATTAAATATTTTTTTCTACTCTTAGTTTTAATAATACAGTGAAACCTGCTTAAGTGAGACTTCAAGGGACCTGCAAATTTGTCTCACTTATAGAGGTATTCCACTTACCCAGTGTCTCAGATATCCAGGTATAAATAAATATCTGTCTCATTTACAGAGGGTTCCATTAATAGAGGTTAGGAAATAGAGGCTATTTCAGTTACAGAGGTGCGATTATTAAATAAAATAACGTGTTATATGTATAAACATTATACGTGAGTTTTAATCTTTATTGGGAATAAAAAAAAAGATAAAGGTACCTAATAAATGTAATAAAGAAAAATATTCAAGCAAGTTTTTTTTTATAAATAGTAGGTACAAAAATGTAAATAGAATATCAATTATAAAAATCTGTCATTTTAGTTTGTCTTTTGGAAGTATCAGCCATCAGATGTTTTTCGATGTTATAAATTTTATCAAATATGCTTTGGTCACCAATTGATGTCATTTCAAAATATCTTTGCAAAGTTTCTAGTGCTTTTACTGCTTCGCGTTTAGAAATTTTCACTAAATTTACTTTCGAGCCTATACAAATAAACATCCGTACGATAGAAAAGCAAAACTAAAACTGAAGGTCATTGAGGGTCAAAATTAGTTAAGTGCGGAATTTGGGGGAAGAATAAGTAAGTAAACAAACAAAATTAATTGTTATCTCAGTTACAGAGGTTAATGCATATAAAATTCACTCGCTGTCTCAGGTATAGAGGTAACTATCACAAAAAAATCGAAAGAACGAATCCCAGATATAGAGGTTTGCTTCGTTCCACTAACAGAGGTAATTCAGTGCCAAAGTGTTGGGACCTCAGCATGAGTTCCAGTTATGGAGGTTTCTCACTTATCCAGGTCCCACTTAACCAAGTTTCACTGTAATTAATAAATCTTGTTAGGGCTGTATCAATCACTTGTTCGTGGAATGAAAGGTATTTTTTTTGTCTATGGTTAGAGCCATTTGTCAAGATAATCTCACATTTTACCGGCGTGTGCGCAGTAAATGGATGAGGCGATTTCTCGTGAGACTTTGATAATCAACAATTATTAGAAAAGGTAAGTAATTTGTGTGTAAAAAATATGAAATGTACTGTTCAAGGGTTCTATTTACTCTAACTAATATGTTTTTCACTAATCTTAGGTTTTTCTATTTAATTTTCTAAATTTTTCACAGGAACCATTTTTGGCTTTGTATGCATTTACGGTGTAAAACGCTTGAACCAGAAATGGCTTTGCATGCATTCACCGATGCTGATTTCTTTATGTCCTATCTTTTCAGAATGCTTTCTTCACGCTTTTATGGCACTAATCGTTTCACTAAATCTATACCCGGTGATGGTTCCATTAGTGATGACGAGTTGCTTGATTTCATAGCTGAGCAGTCTAATTTGAAATCTGTACAGGTCAATGTCAACAAGCCAGCAAATATCACCAGATCTGAAATAGAACAGTTCATAGGAATTGTAATCTTCACTTCATTGGTCCGTCTGCCAGCGTCAAGGAGATATTGGTCGGTACTGTGGGCCAGAATCAAGTGCATGAGATAATGACTTGTAATAGATTTGAAACCATCAAACGATTTCTACAGCTGAAAACCTGAACTAAAACTGAAAAACTGAATAATATAACTATGTAAATCTGGCTGTGTTGGCATTAGTTAAAAACAGGAAAGTTGAACCAGATTTTTTTTCCTACATAATCAAGAGGAAATAATAAAGCTTTCGAAAAACAAATTAACTTCCAACGATTTTTGGTTAAAAGTAATACTAACTAAGTTGTGTTAAAAGGAATTACCGAAAAATTAACCAAAAAAATGTTGTATTTAACAAATAAACATGAGCTTATTTAGATTACAATTCTACGAAAGATAATCTGCACTTTCAAATTATAAACTAAATTTCCAAAAAAAATACCAAACTTCCGAAAATAATACAAGTTTCCGAAAACATATGTTCTGCTAAAATAATCGTTTTCTTAAGCACTATAGAAACCAGCTTAATTACTACTGTTGGTTATAGAATAACTTTTTTAACTCTCATATTTAATGAAAATAACTACCCACCGGTCGGCCCGCGCGGGCGCTTCGTGCGCACTTCGGGTGACATCGGTTGTATGGTTGCGGTCGGTCGACAGGCGACGTAGGGAGCAAGAGCGAGCGAAGGGCACCCCGAGGTTAAACTCAAACTCAAAGCATTTATTTCAATTAAACCATTTACAGGCACTTTTGAATTGTCAAAAAGTCGGTCAGTCAGAAAATATGAAGCTAGTTGCCCATTCCAACGCGTAGGTACCTATGGAGAAGAACGGGCAAGAAACTCCATGGACACTCTTTTAAATTATAGTTTTACAAAAATATTAGTTACATCAATAATGTGAATTTATAATTATATGTGAGAACGATGTAAAAAAGACGTACGCGTTAAAAGTGTCCAGAGTACAGCAAATGGTAAGAAAACAACAATTCAATATTAAAATAATTAAAAATAAGCCGAGGCAGCTAAGTGATGACCAGCCCCAACTGACGGCGCCCGTTCACGAACATGACGCATAGATCGGCACCATTCAGCTCAACCATTTTGAAGGGAGCTAAATGATCCAACACACACGCCACCGTCAGCGAGACATTTGTGTGAGCATGACATACTATCACCCGCCAGGGCACATTCAAGTCAATAAATAGGTTAGGTTAGTTAGGTTTGGTTAAGTTCTATAAGCCCTTTACACAGATATAGGAGCCCCGCGAGGCGGGCCTCCGTCCACAGGATGCAAGAGCGAGAGAATGAGAATACAAATACCTTTACCTAAGTATACACGGTGAATTATTCAAAATAAGAAGCAGTTTATTAAAATCCAACATTTTTCTTCAGTTTGCCGTATGTCATTACTTCCCAGAATTTGATCCTTATTAGGGACAATATCGAATGGTGTAATAATAATACAGTGTTTTTTTAATCAAAATCAACGGGTTCAATTCCTGGCTAGAAATATTGATTTTTTTAAATCCAATGATGCAGTTTAGTTTTCATCAAAATTGAGCCCGAGACTCCTTTGAGTACTTTTCGCTATTCCTCATAGTTTCGGGTTTGGCCATCCACGCCCACTTAAAAAATTTCACCTGTATATTAATTGATTACAGTAGCAGGTGAGTAGGTGTAAGAAATGCATATTGATTACAAGCACATTTTAATATTTCTTAGGAGTATCTATGGATCACTTAGAATAGTAGATTGTTGTATCGAGCTCAAAGCATGCGAGGGCACTAAATTAACACGAGTGCATTAATTACTCACTTTAGCAAGTTGCGTAATCTACTTTTCTTTCAACAACCAATCTACCGTGATAAAATATACCTACTAAAAATATAAAAAAATGAGCCGTCACGGGACGCCTGGCAGATGTGAAACATTGCGCATGGCGACGCGTCGCCACACAGTACACAAGACTGTGACTGTATATATATGTCGCAGGTTTTTCATAAAATTAGGTTTTTGATCAAAAATCTAGGTTTTTGATGAAAAACCGGAAGATGGCACATTTCAAACTCAATTTCATCATAAACCTGTAACAATCCAGATTTTTGATCAAAAACCTGAACTAGTTTGGGTTTATGATCAATCTGAAAGACATTTCCGTTGACAGGGACTTAGGGACTTCTCCTGCTTTTGTTTCGCCTGCGCTCGCGCGCGCCCCGCCCTTTCCACGCTTCTTAAGTCACAAAACACAACTCAGACGGGCAACCCGCGTTCATTTTTGCGACAAATAATTACGTAAACTATGATAGTAAGCACTAGCACAATATTAATGAGATTTATTCACATAATTATATTTAGCGTAATTATTTACAAAGAGCTGTCAGAGCCATTTATAATCTACGTCGCCGCGAATCTCTCAGGGAACTTTTTAAAAGGATTAATATTATGACGGTACCTTGCCAATTCATTTATGAAAATATTATGTATGTAAGAAAAAATCTACATCTTTTTAATAAAATAAGCGATAGACATAATTTTAATACTAGAAATAAAGATAAAATACATCAACCATTTTTCAGATTAGCCAAGGTACACACATCTTTTATGGGGTACTGTGTTAAATGTTACAATAAAATACCTTGTGATATATTGCAATTAAATGAAAGAAAATTTAAAACTCACATTAAACGTACACTTTGTAAACAAGCATACTATAAATTAGAAGATTATATCCAAGATAAGAACGCTTGGATACATGCTGGTCCTGCTCCATAGGACAATCTAGAGTCTAGACAAAATCAAACGGGTTGCTAATTTAATTGTAAATTTATAATTATTATTTTTTATTTTTTTATTTAAATTGATTTACATTCTGTAACTACTTAACTCACACCCTGACTTATTACTTGTAGTTTTTATTTTATTTTATTTAAATGAAAATCGTTTACTTTTACCATGTTTGTAAATATGTGAGCACCATGCATCTATCAGATAATTAATTTATATGTCATGGTTTCATTTTTTTTTTTTAATTCTTTTACCTATTGTGGTATAGTAATTTTATTTTAGGTGCATCGTCTTCACATATTATTATGATATAATTAATGTATACAAAATATTGTAAAACATTTTAAAAGAGTAACGGTGGAGTTTCTTGCCCATTCTTCTCCATACGAAAACTACCTTTTGGAATGGGCTACTAGAATCAGTTCTATTTGTTGTAATTTTTGACGTTCAAAAGTGCCTTTAATGTGCCTACTTGAAATAAATGCTTTGACTTTGACTTTGAATGGTACAAAATGCGCGCCATTTGTTTTTTATTTTTCACCAAGTCAGCCGATTTTTATTTTCAGCCAGTATCTTTTTGATCTAATGCATACATTTTATATTAAACTTAATGAGAGACATTAAACCTCTGTAAATTTATATATAAATAAAAAACTGTCCATTAATGAAAAATTGTGCAACCATGAGATTTCATATAAAATTTCTGCACTGTTTTGGTTCTAAGCTAAAAACACGTCCTTGTCCTTTGTGATCGGTTTTGAAGTGATTAATGATAACGTTACTACGTAGTTGAAAGAAAAAGTATTTTTATAATGTCGCAATACTTTAACTAGCGCCACGGTTTATAAAACGTGTAAGGTTAATTCTAAATTTATAATAAGTGAGTTACGATTAAAACGACTAACTCTAGGTTTCGGTAAAACACAATTTAAGCTGGTGGAAAAATATTATTTCAGCAAAATATGCTGTATTGTTTTTTCGAAATGTTCAGTATTTTATTCGGTCGTTTCTTTGTTTGTATTCGCATAGAAGTTGTCGGAAAATTAGTATATAAATCAGTAAATGCCATATTTTGAGTATGCTTATACATATTTTAATTTTTTCGGAGCTTTTATTACTACCCATAATTAAGTCGCAACCTAGTACAGCCAACTGCAAGTCCATGGTAACAGTTTGAATGACACATTATTTTTTAGCAGTTAACAACATCTATTCTGTTTCTTATCATGGTAAGCAAATCCGATGTCGACCAATCTGACGTCTAAAGTGAATCGAAAAAGTAAGTATGCATAATAAAAAAGAGGAAATAAATTGCAACCGATAATAATGTTCGATGATACGACGGATTTGTTGGTCGAAGTGTAACGCGCTGTGACGGCAGGTGCTGTTCCACGTGGCGACGGCGATGCCCTCGTCGGCCAAGGACCCCACGTGCAACGAGAAGCGCAAGTACATCGGCAACGACTACGTGTCCATCGTGTACAACGACTCCGGCGCCGACTTCAACATACACACCATCAAGGTAAACTGACGAGTGACGCTGACGACATCACGACACTATATTTTTTTATAGTAGGTACAGTCACTATGAGTTCGGACGAGTGACGGATATTGAGCCGTGAATGTCACCTCGTAAGTCATATGGAGTTTATCTTGGGCATTACTGACATCGGTGAAGGACAAACATCGTGAGGAAACCTAGCCTTATCCATACTAATATTATAAATGCGAAAGTGTGTCTATCTGTCTGTTACCTCTTCACGCTCAAACCGCTTGACCGATTTAGATAAAATTTGGTATAGAGATAGTTTGAGTCCCGGGAAAGGACATAGAATAGAATACTCTTTATTATGTACACCATATAAATGAAAAAGAAAAAACAAAGGAAAGAACATAGGAAAGGAAAAGAACATAGGAAAGTTTTCATCCCAATATTCCCACGGGACCGACACTTATGCGGGTGAAACTGCGGGGCGCTGCTAGTAGTTAATGTATGTCTGAAATCGCCGACTATTTTGAGCAGGCGTTGCGACTTCTTTGTGTGAAAAGAGGCCTTTGCCCTGCAGTGGGACGATACAAGCCTGGTACTATGATATAATAGGCTGGTACTATGATATAGTAGGCTGGTACTATGATATAGTAGGCTGGTACTATGATATAGTAGGCTGGTACTATGATATAATAGGCTGGTACTATGGTACAATAGGCTGGTACTATGTCGCCTCACATAAGGGCGACGGTCGAGGTTGAGCGTCCGCGGTATGGTTGCATTCCACGGTAACGTGTGAATTTGAATTTAATCTGCGAAACGAAGCATTATTGCTTCGTTACTACTTCGTAACTATTTAAACAATCGCATAAATCAAACTAGTATTTGGGCGTTGCGCGAGCTGCAAGCAGCTCGCGGGGTCGTGTTTTTGAGGAGTATTTCTTACCCTTGTAAAAAGTATTTGGGCGTTGCGCGAGCTGCAAGCAGCTCGCGGGGTCGTGTTTTTGAGGAGTATTTCTTACGATGGGGGGAGGGGTGAAGAGGGGAGAGGGGGGAGTTTTGAAAAATGATTTTGACCAACTCTGGGCCCCTTGATATGAATCTGGAAAAAAAAAATTTCCAAGTCTCTTAACTTCCGAGATCTACCTAGAGGGGGGGAGAAGGGGGGCAAGGGGGGCAACTTTGAAAAATGGTTTTTACATTTCCGAGCCTCCTCTATACGAATCCGTAAAAAAACAAAACCCAGGTTTCTTAATTTCCGAGATACGATGGGGGGAGGGGTGAAGGGGGGAGAGGGGGCAGTTTTGAAAAATGATTTTGACCAACTCTGGGCCCCTTGATATGAATCTGGAAAAAAAAAATTTCCAAGTCTCTTAACTTCCGAGATCTACCTAGAGGGGGGGAGAAGGGGGGCAACTTTGAAAAATGGATTTTACTTTTCCGAGCCACCTCTATACGAATCCATAAAACAACAAAACCCAGGTTTCTTAATTTCCGAGATACGATGGGAGGAGGGGTGAAGGGGGGGAGAGGGGGGAGTTTTGAAAAATGACTTTGACCAACTCTGGGCCCCTTGATATGAATCTGAAAAAAAAAATGTTCACAGTCTCTTAACTTCCGAGATCTACCTAGAGGGGGGGGGAGAAGGGGGGCAAGGGGGCAACTTTGAAAAATGGATTTTACTTTTCCGAGCCTCCTCTATACGAATCCGTAAAACAACAAAACACGGGACTCTTAGTTTCCGAGATACGATAGGGAGGGGGGAGAGTGGGGTGGAAAAGGGGAGGTTTGGGATTTTTCCCATACTCGTGAGAGGTACTTCTATACGAATCTGTAAAAATATACCCACCTCCCCCTTCACCATCTGGGAGAACAATTATGTCAGTGAGTGGTAATCGAGCTTTATATAATATAATATAATAATATAATATAAAATAATGTTCCAAGTCTTAAATTCCGAGGTCCGCCTAAAGGGGGGAGAAGGGGGAGAGAATGGGGGGAATTTTGAAAAATGGTTTTCACTTTTCCGAGCCTCCTCTATACGAATCCGTAAAAAAACAAAACCCAGGTTTCTTAATTTCCGAGATACGATGGGGGGAGGGGTGAAGGGGGGGAGAGGGGGGAGTTTTGAAAAATGATTTTGACCAACTCTGGGCCCCTTGATATGAATCTGAAAAAAAAAATGTTCCAAGTCTCTTAACTTCCGAGATCTACCTAGAGGGGGGGAGAAAAGGGGGGCAAGGGGGCAACTTTGAAAAATGGATTTTACTTTTCCGAGCCTCCTCTATACGAATCCGTAAAACAACAAAACACGGGACTCTTAGTTTCCGAGATACGATAGGGATGGGGGAGAGTGGGGTGGAATGGAAAAGGGGAGGTTTGAATTTTGAAAAATGGTTTTTACTTTACTGAGCCTCCTCTATACGAATCCGTAAAAAAACAAAACCCAGGTTTCTTAATTTCCGAGATACGATGGGGGGAGGGGTGAAGGGGGGGAGAGGGGGGAGTTTTGAAAAATGATTTTGACCAACTCTGGGCCTCTTGATATGAATCTGAAAAAAAAAATGTTCCAAGTCTCTTAACTTCCGAGATCTACCTCTAGAGGGGGGAGAAGGGAGGCAAGGGGGGCAACTTTGAAAAATGGATTTTACTTTTCCGAGCCTCCTCTATACGAATCCGTAAAAAAACAAAACCCAGGTTTCTTAATTTCCGAGATACGATGGGGGGAGGGGTGAAGGGGGGGAGAGGGGGGAGTTTTGTAAAATGATTTTGACTAACTCTGGGCCTCTTGATATGAATCTGAAAAAAAAATGTTCCAAGTCTCTTAACTTCCGAGATCTATCTAGAGGGGGGGGGAGAAGGGGGGCAAGGGGGCAATTTTGAAAAATGGATTTTACTTTTCCGAGCCTCCTCTATACGAATCCGTAAAACAACAAAACACGGGACTCTTAGTTTTCGAGATACGATAGGGAGGGGGAAGAGTGGGGTGGAAAAGGGGAGGTTTGGGATTTTTCCCATACTCGTGAGAGTTACTTCTATACGAATCTGTAAAAATATACCCACCTCCCCCTTCACCATCTGGGAGAACAATTATGTCAGTGAGTGAGTCAGTGAGTGGTAATCGAGCTTTATATAGTATAATAATAATAATGTTCCAAGTCTTAAATTCCGAGGTCCGCCTAAAGGGGGGAGAAGGGGGAGAGAATGGGGGGAATTTTGAAAAATGGTTTTCACTTTTCCGAGCCTCCTCTATACGAATCCGTAAAAAAACAAAACCCAGGTTTCTTAATTTCCGAGATACGATGGGGGGAGGGGTGAAGGGGGGGAGAGAGGGGAGTTTTGAAAAATGATTTTGACCAACTCTGGGCCCCTTGATATGAATCTGAAAAAAAAAATGTTCCAAGTCTCTTAACTTCCGAGATCTACCTAGAGGGGGGGGAGAAGGGGGGCAAGGGGGCAACTTTGAAAAATGGATTTTACTTTTCCGAGCCTCCTCTATACGAATCCGTAAAACAACAAAACACGGGACTCTTAGTTTCCGAGATACGATAGGGAGGGGGGAGAGTGGGGTGGAAAAGGGGAGGTTTGGGATTTTTCCCATACTCGTGAGAGTTACTTGTATACGAATCTGTAAAAATATACCCACCTCCCCCTTCACCATCTGGGAGAACAATTATGTCAGTGAGTCAGTGAGTGGTAATCGAGCTTTATATAGTATAACTAGTATTTGGGCGTTGCGCGAGCTGCAAGCAGCTCGCGGGGTCGTGTTTTTGAGGAGTATTTCTTACCCTTGTAAAAAGTATTTGGGCGTTGCGCGAGCTGCAAGCAGCTCGCGGGGTCGTGTTTTTGAGGAGTATTTCTTACCCTTGTAAAAAGTATTTGGGCGTTGCGCGAGCTGCAAGCAGCTCGCGGGGTCGTGTTTTTGAGGAGTATTTCTTACGATGGGGGGAGGGGAGAGGGGGGAGTTTTGAAAAATGATTTTGACCAACTCTGGGCCCCTTGATATGAATCTGAAAAAAAAAATGTTCCAAGTCTCTTAACTTCCGAGATCTACCTCTAGAGGAGGGGAGAAGGGGGGCAAGGGGGGCAACTTTGAAAAATGGATTTTACTTTTCCGAGCCTCCTCTATACGAATCCGTAAAACAACAAAACACGGGACTCTTAGTTTCCGAGATACGATAGGGATGGGGGAGAGTGGGGTGGAAAAGGGGAGGTTTGGGATTTTTCCCATACTCGTGAGAGTTACTTCTATACGAATCTGTAAAAATATACCCACCTCCCCCTTCACCATCTGGGAGAACAATTATGTCAGTGAGTGGTAATCGAGCTTTATATAATATAACTAGTATTTGGGCGTTGCGCGAGCTGCAAGCAGCTCGCGGGGTCGTGTTTTTGAGGAGTATTTCTTACCCTTGTAAAAAGTATTTGGGCGTTGCGCGAGCTGCAAGCAGCTCGCGGGGTCGTGTTTTTGAGGAGTATTTCTTACCCTTGTAAAATTTTGAGAATTGGACAGTAATCCGAGATCCGCCTAAAGGGGGGAGAATGGGGGGAATTTTGAAAAATGGTTTTTACTTTTCCGAGCCTCCTCTATACGAATCCGTAAAAAAACAAAACCCAGGTTTCTTAATTTCCGAGATACAATGGGGGCAGGGGTGAAGGGGGAGAGAGGGGGGAGTTTTGAAAAATGATTTTGACCAACTCTAGGCCCCTTGATATGAATCTGAAAAAAAAAATGTTCCAAGTCTCTTAACTTCCGAGATCTACCTAGAGGGGGAGAAGGGGGGCAAGGGGGGCAACTTTGAAAAATGGATTTTACTTTTCCGAGCCTCCTCTATACGAATCCGTAAAAAAACAAAACCCAGGTTTCTTAATTTCCGAGATACGATGGGGGGAGGGGTGAAGGGGGGGAGAGGGGGAGTTTTGAAAAATGATTTTGACCAACTCTGGGCCCCTTGATATGAATCTGAAAAAAAAAATGTTCCAAGTCTCTCAACTTCCGAGATCTACCTAGAGGGGGGGAGAAAGGGGGCAAGGGGGGCAACTTTGAAAAATGGATTTTATTTTTCTGAGCCTCCTCTATACGAATCCGTAAAACAACAAAACACGGGACTCTTAGTTTCCGAGATACGATAGGGAGGGGGGAGAGTGGGGTGGAAAAGGGGAGGTTTGGGATTTTTCCCATACTCGTGAGAGTTACTTCTATACGAATCTGTAAAAATATACCCACCTCCCCCTTCACCATCTGGGAGAACAATTATGTCAGTGAGTCAGTCAGTCAGTGAGTGGTAATCGAGCTTTATATAGTATAACTAGTATTTGGGCGTTGCGCGAGCTGCAAGCAGCTCGCGGGGTCGTGTTTTTGAGGAGTATTTCTTACCCTTGTAAAAAGTATTTGGGCGTTGCGCGAGCTGCAAGCAGCTCGCGGGGTCGTGTTTTTGAGGAGTATATCTTACGATGGGGGGAGGGGTGAAGGGGGGGAGAGGGGGGAGTTTTGAAAAATGATTTTGACCAACTCTGGGCCCCTTGATATGAATCTGAAAAAAAAAATGTTCCAAGTCTCTTAACTTCCGAGATCTACCTAGAGGGGGGGGGAGAAGGGGGCAACTTTGAAAAATGGATTTTACTCTTCCGAGCCTCCTCTATACGAATCCGTAAAACAACAAAACACGGGACTCTTAGTTTCCGAGATACGATAGGGAGGGGGGAGAGTGGGGTGGAAAAGGGGAGGTTTGGGATTTTTCCCATACTCGTGAGAGTTACTTCTATACGAATCTGTAAAAATATACCCACCTCCCCCTTCACCATCTGGGAGAACAATTATGTCAGTGAGTCAGTCAGTCAGTGAGTGGTAATCGAGCTTTATATAGTATAACTAGTATTTGGGCGTTGCGCGAGCTGCAAGCAGCTCGCGGGGTCGTGTTTTTGAGGAGTATTTCTTACCCTTGTAAAAAGTATTTGGGCGTTGCGCGAGCTGCAAGCAGCTCGCGGGGTCGTGTTTTGAGGAGTATTTCTTACGATGGGGGGAGAGGGGGGAGTTTTGAAAAATGATTTTGACCAACTCTGGGCCCCTTGATACGAATCTGAAAAAAAAAATATTCCAAGTCTCTTAACTTCCGAGATCTACCTAGAGGGGGGGAGAAGGGGGGCAAGGGGGCAACTTTGAAAAGTGGATTTTACTTTTCCGAGCCTCCTCTACACGAAACCGTAAAAAAACAAAACCAAGGTTTCTTAATTTCCGAGATACGATGGGGGGAGGGGTGAAGGGGGGGAGAGGGGGGAGTTTTGAAAAATGATTTTGACCAACTCTGGGCCCCTTGATATGAATCTGAAAAAAAAAATGTTCCAAGTCTCTTAACTTCCGAAATCTACCTAGGGGGGGGGGGAGAAGGGGGGCAAGGGGGGCAACTTTGAAAAATGGATTTTACTTTTCCGAGCCTCCTCTATACGAATCCGTAAAACAACAAAACACGGGACCCTTAGTTTCCGAGATACGATAGGGATGGGGAGAGTGGGGTGGAATGGAAAAGGGGAGGTTTGAATTTTGAAAAATGGTTTTTACTTTTCCGGGCCTCCTCTATACGAATCCGTAAAAAAACAAAACCCAGGTTTCTTAATTTCCGAGATACGATGGGGGAGGGGTGAAGGGGGGGAGAGGCGGGAGTTTTGAAAAATGATTTTGACCAACTCTGGGCCCCTTGATATGAATCTGAAAAAAAAAATGTTCCAAGTCTCTTAACTTCCGAGATCTACCTAGAGAGGGGGAGAGAAGGAGGCAAGGGGGGCAACTTTGAAAAATGGATTTTACTTTTCCGAGCCTCCTCTATACGAATCCATAAAACAACAAAACACGGGACTCTTAGTTTCCGAGATACGATAGGGATGGGGGAGAGTGGGGTGGAATGGAAAAGGGGAGGTTTGAATTTTGAAAAATGATTTTTACTTCTCCGAGCCTGCTCTATACGAATCCGTAAAAAAACAAAACCCAGGTTTCTTAATTTCCGAGATACGATGGGTGGAGGGGTGAAGGGGGGGAGAGGGGGGAGTTTTGAAAAATGATTTTGACCAACTCTGGGCCCCTTGATATGAATCTGAAAAAAAAATGTTCCAAGTCTCTTAACTTCCGAGATCTACCTAGAGGGGGGGGGGAGAAGAGGGGCAAGGGGTAACTTTGAAAAATGGATTTTACTTTTCCGAGCCTCCTCTATACGAATCCGTAAAACAACAAAACCCAGGTTTCTTAATTTCCGAGATACGATGGGGGGAGGGGTGAAGGGGGGTGAAGGTGGGCAAGGGGGGTAACTTTGAAAAATGGTTTTTACTTTTCCGAGCCTCCTCTATACGAATCCGTAAAACAACAAAACCCAGGTTTCTTAATTTCCGAGATACGATGGGGGAGGGGTGAACGGGGGGAGAGGGGGGAGTTTTGAATAATGATTTTGACCAACTCTGGTCCCCTTGATATGAATCTGAAAAAAAAAAATGTTCCAAGTCTCTTAACTTCCGAGATCTGCAGGGGGGCAAGGGGGGCAACTTTGAAAATGGATTTTACTTTTCCGAGCCTCCTCTATACGAATCCGTAAAACAACAAAACACGGGACTCTTAGTTTCCGAGATACGATAGGGAGGGGGGAGAGTGGGGTGGAAAGGGGGAGGTTTGGGATTTTTCCCATACTCGTGAGATTTACTTCTATACGAATCTGTAAAAATATACCCACCTCCCCCTTCACCATCTGGGAGAACAATTATGTCAATCAGTGAGTCAGTGAGTCAGTGAGTGGTAATCGAGCTTTATATAGTATAAAATCGAGCTTTATATAGTATAATAATAATAATAATAATAATGTTCCAAGTCTTAACTTCCGAGGTCCGCCTAAAGGGGGGAGAAGGGGGAGAGAATTGGGGGAATTTTGAAAAATGGTTTTTACTTTTCCGAGCCTCCTCTATACGAATCCGTAAAAAAACAAAACGCAGGTTTCTTCAATTCCGAGATACGATGGGGGGAGGGGTGAAGGGGAGGAGAGGGGGAGTTTTGAAAAATGATTTTGACCAACTCTGGGCCCCTTGATATGAATCTGAAAAAAAAATGTTCCAAGTCTCTTAACTTCCGAGATCTACCTAGAGGGGGGGAGAAGGGGGCAAGGGAGGCTACTTTGAAAAATGGATTTTACTTTTCCGAGCCTCCTCTATACGAATCCGTAAAAAAACAAAACACAGGTTTCTTAATTTCCGAGATACGATGGGGGGAGGGGTGAAGGGGGGCAAGGGGGCAACTTTGAAAAATGGATTTTACTTTTCCGAGCCTCCTCTATACGAATCCGTAAAACAACAAAACACGGGACTCTTAGTTTCCGAGATACGATAGGGATGGGGGAGAGTGGGGTGGAATGGAAAAGGGGAGGTTTGATTTTTGAAAAATGGTTTTTACTTTTCCGAGCCTCCTCTATACGAATCCGTAAAAAAACAAAACCCAGGTTTCTTAATTTCCGAGATACGATGGGGGGAGGGGTGAAGGGGGGGAGAAGGGAGGCAAGGGGGGCAACTTTGAAAAATGGTTTTTACTTTTCCGAGCCTCCTCTATACGAATCCGTAAAAAAACAAAACCCAGGTTTCTTAATTTCCGAGATACGATGGGGGGAGGGGTGAAGGGGGGGAGAGGGGGGAGTTTTGAAAAATGATTTTGACCAACTCTGGGCCCCTTGATATGAATCCGAAAAAAAAAATGTTCCAAGTCTCTTAACTTCCGAGATCTACCTAGAGGGAGGGAGAAGGGGGCAAGGGGGGCTACTTTGAAAAATGGATTTTACTTTTCCGAGCCTCCTCTATACGAATCCGTAAAACAACAAAACACGGGACTCTTAGTTTCCGAGATACGATAGGGATGGGGGAGAGTGGGGTGGAATGGAAAAGGGGAGGTTTGAATTTTGAAAAATGGTTTTTACTTTTCCGAGCCTTCTCTATACGAATCCGTAAAAAACAAAACCCAGGTTTCTTAATTTTCGAGATACGATGAGGGGAAGGGTAAAGGGGGGAAGAGGGGGGAGTTTTGAAAAATGATTTTGACCAACTCTGGGCCCCTTGATATGAATCTGAAAAAAAAAATGTTCCAAGTCTCTTAACTTCCGAGATCTACCTAGAGGGGGGGGGAGAAGGGGGGCAAGGGGGGCAACTTTGAAAAATGGATTTTACATTTCCGAGCCTCCTCTATACGAATCCGTAGAACAACAAAACACGGGACTCTTAGTTTCCGAGATACGATAGAGAGGGGGGAGAGTGGGGTGGAAAAGGGGAGGTTTGGGATTTTTCCCATACTCGTGAGAGTTACTTCTATACGAATCTGTAAAAATATACCCACCTCCCCCTTCACCATCTGGGAGAACAATTATGTCAGTGAGTCAGTCAGTCAGTGAGTGGTAATCGAGCTTTATATAGTATAATATAATGTGGTCAAGGGACAGCACAAGGTTTTGACGCGCGGTCGAAAGTCAGCACTACCCGGATCGAGCTGATCGCTATCGTTGCTCTCCAGGGGCAGCTGAACTTCTGCATCGTGGTGGTGGAGCCCTACGAGCACGGCATGAACCGCGTGTTCATCAAGACCAAGGACGAGCGCATCCGCACCAAGTTCCTGGCGCACCAGGACACGCACTGCGTGTCCGACACCAACGTGGCGCTGCTGGCGCGGCAGATGGCGCTGCACTGCGCGGTGAGTTGTCGCCTGGCCCGGGCTGCTGTGCGGCCAGGTGCCACTTTTAAAGGAACTCTTAAATGTATGCTGCGGAATAAGAAAAAGGCTCAAAAAGAGTCATTGAGAATTCTCTTAGGGCTTTTTTCCTATCAAGCTGATTAGTATCCGCGTGCGTGTGCGGCCCGTATGCTACTTACACCACATTTTCACCTTTTAAGATGAATATAATGAGATAGACCGTCACGTCGTCAGTCTAGTGGTTGCCAGCACTGTTGCTGAGAATATAATGAGATAGACCGTCACGTCGTCAGTCTAGTGGTTGCCAGCACTGTTGCTGAGAATATAATGAGATAGACCGTCACGTCGTCAGTCTAGTGGTTGCCAGCACTGTTGCTGAGAATATAATGAGATAGACCGTCACGTCGTCAGTCTAGTGGTTGCCAGCACTGTTGCTGAGAATGAGCTCCTGGGTTCGATTCCTGAGTCGGGAAAAGTGTTATTGGGTTTTTCCATTTGGAATTTCTTATTAGCAGCCTAGCATCTGGATGTGTGCCCGGTCCATGGCAAGCCCTATTACGTGGAACTTAAACATAACTGGCGAGATGTATATATATATAGGTACAGCTGCGCCTAACCCTTCAGGGAATACTGGCGTGATTTTACGTTATGATATTGTATAAGTCCGTACGGTGTCGCAGCTGGCGTCGCACATCTCGCAGTCGCTGGCGCTGGGCGGCGCGCCGTACGCCTCCAACTCGCTGGAGCGCCTGCGTCTGCTCAAGCGTCTGCGAGAGCGCGCGCTGGCGGAGCGTCTGGCCGCGCGCGCGCCCGCGCCCTATGCCGGCGCGCCCGACCTCGCGCAGCGCGTCGCCATCGACGACTTCAACGACTACACCTAGTGCGCGCGCTCCCGCGCCCTACGCCGGCGCGCGCGACCTGGCGCAGCGCGTGGCCATCGACGACTTCAACGACTACACCTAGTGCGCGCGCTCCCGCGCCCTACGCCGGCGCGCGCGACCTGGCGCAGCGCGTGGCCATCGACGACTTCAACGACTACACCTAGAGCGCGCGAGGCCGCTGCGACTGGACGAACTCATCGGCGACAATGAATACCTGTTTCCTTACGTATCGATGAATTGAAGGATTCAATGAAATTGAATATTTTTTTGGAATTTTTTATGCTTCCGACGCGTGATACCTGCTACTTTTGAATTTCGCTAATTTGAACACCGATAACGAAACTGATTATTCTTATGTTATTTGAAATTGTAATAAATAAGAATCATTACCCTATACTTGAAGGAATCACAACAGCTCACATGAGTAGTACACTTCTCACATGAGTAGTACACTTCTCACTAGATTATATTCATAAGATTAATAATAACACGACAACGTATACTGTACAAGTGTACAGGGGCTCCCTGCCTCACACATTGTATATAACTTTATATACAAATTAGCGAAATTCAACCTCACCACATTGTACTGTACCTAACTATTTGGTCGGTGTTTATATAATGTATTACATGCTGGTCGCGGACGCACTACACCCGCGACCACAGCACTACGACGACCTGAGGCCGTATTACGAAGTATTAACGCCATCATGATTCCAGTCCGAAAAAGAGATGGTACTATCGGTCATGTATAGTTCCGTCTCTCTCTTACACTGGAATCGTGATGGCATTAAACGGTCATAATACGGCACCTGGTCGCTGGTCGCACGCCCTACCGCCGGGAACTACCAGCGTATCGCTTACTTGATGACATCACTGCTGCACTCATATTTCTAAATAATTTGTTAGTCTCGGTGTAGTCATGGGACGATGCAAAGTATTCAAGCAGAGTTCAGGCTCCTTTGTAATCGGAGCGATTTATCGTACACTTATCATGACGACAAAGGTTGCATTAAAGTTAAATAGACGCTACGTATTTACCTGTTCGCACTAGACACCGTAGTTCACGATCGATGTATGTGTACCTGCACTCGTACTGCAGCGACCTGCGACAGTAAGCGCTGCGCGGGAGGGACTGCGGGAGTGATGCCGCCGGCGAGTGTCGCTCGCGAACTTGTCGACGTTATATTATAACTATGTATCTCATTCAATTTTTTACAAAAAAAAACTTTTTTGAGATGTGATAGTAGCGTAACAATAAAATACGAAATAGAAATACGAAAAATATATTTAAAGCTGGCAAGTTTTCTACAAATTGCTTCGCTTACGGGATCTCGCAACTTTCATATACCTAGTGGTTTAATTAGGACGAATACCGCCTCTAGTACAAGTGGACCGTTTAGTTCTCGCGCGGCTCTCACGGGGCCAGCTGCTCGCGTCGCGGGATGATATCTGATGGTATTATGTGTATAGTGTCGCGCGGGGCCCGAGCGCGGGGCCCGAGCGCGGGGCCCGAGCGCGGGGCCCGAGCGAGCGGCCCGTGCACACAGTACACGGACAGTGCTACACATGCACCATGCACCCGCTACTAATTCATTTTATATAACCAATGTATGGCGGAACAATGAATTATTTTTGTTTATTTATTCGATTCTACCGATACATGTTTTTGTCTAGGTTGTCTGTGGCTTAAATAGTTTAATTTCTTATATAAATTTAGATTTTGAACTGAATAATGTAAAAGTTAATGTTAAGGATTTTTAGTAAATACATGTTTTCACAAAATATGAGTTTGTCAGTAGTTAGCGGCGCGGCGCGGCTGGCACGGCGTGACGTCACGCCGTGTGACGTCACACGGGCGATCCGCGCCGCGTGCGCGGCAGTGAGTCGTTAAACAGTTGAGGCATTTCTTGTTTATATATATTATATGTAGCAATTTATTTCCTGACAAAAGATTTTGTAATCAAATAAATGATGGCTATTTTTTCGCATGTTTCATTAGTGACAACTTCTTTGGCTATGTAACCATGATTGTGGCAATCAGAAATAAACAGTTCCAATTTGCGCAGCCAACTTGTAGAGATAGGGCTAGAGCGAACATTCGTGAGGAAGCGCACGAAGATAACACGATGATGACGAGTCGATGATTCGAAGAAGAAAACACTAGTTCAATAAAGAGTTCGGCCAAACCTGCGCGTCAGGCAAGCGGGACGCGGGACACGAATTGGGAGCGTCAGCAACACGAAACTAAACGTGAACACCTGCGCGACTGCAGCGTCGCGTGGTGTGCAAGGCGCTATAGAACAACACGAGCAGCGTCCGCCGCGCGACTGCAGCGTCGCGTGGTGTGCAAGGCGCTATAGAACAACACGAGCAGCGTCCGCCGCGCGACTGCAGCGTCGCGTGGTGTGCAAGGCGCTATAGAACAACACGAGCAGCGTCCGCCGCGCGACTGCAGCGTCGCGTGGTGTGCAAGGCGCTATAGAACAACACGAGCAGCGTCCGCCGCGCGACTGCAGCGTCGCGTGGTGTGCAAGGCGCTATAGAACAACACGAGCAGCGTCCGCCGCGCGACTGCAGCGTCGCGTGGTGTGCAAGGCGCTATAGAACAACACGAGCAGCGTCCGCCGCGCGACTGCAGCGTCGCGTGGTGTGCAAGGCGCTATAGAACAACACGAGCAGCGTCCGCCGCGCGACTGCAGCGTCGCGTGGTGTGCAAGGCGCTATAAAACAACACGAGCAGCGTCCGCCGCGCGACTGCAGCGTCGCGTGGTGTGCAAGGCGCTATAGAACAACACGAGCAGCGTCCGCCGCACGACTGCAGCGTCGCGTGGTGTGCAAGGCGCTATAAAACAACACGAGCAGCGTCCGCCGCGCGACTGCAGCGTCGCGTGGTGTGCAAGGCGCTATAGAACAACACGAGCAGCGTCCGCCGCGCGACTGCAGCGTCGCGTGGTGTGCAAGGCGCTATAAAACAACACGAGCAGCGTCCGCCGCGCGACTGCAGCGTCGCGTGGTGTGCAAGGCGCTATAGAACAACACGAGCAGCGTCCGCCGCGCGACTGCAGCGTCGCGTGGTGTGCAAGGCGCTATAGAACAACACGAGCAGCGTCCGCCGCGCGACTGCAGCGTCGCGTGGTGTGCAAGGCGCTATAAAACAACACGAGCAGCGTCCGCCGCGCGACTGCAGCGTCGCGTGGTGTGCAAGGCGCTATAGAACAACACGAGCAGCGTCCGCCGCGCGACTGCAGCGTCGCGTGGTGTGCAAGGCGCTATAGAACAACACGAGCAGCGTCCGCCGCGCGACTGACGCTCCCGCTTCGCATTCGCTTTGGTCGCACATGTTTAGCCGAAGCTTTATTGTAAACTAGTCTGCGGCTTCGCCCGCGTGGAGATTGGTAATTATTGTAAACTAGACCGCGGCTTCGCCCGCATAGAGGACGGTAATTATTGTAAACTAGTCCGCGGCTTCGCCCGCATGGAGGACGGTAATTATTGTAAACTAGTCCGCGGCTTCGCCCGTGTGGAGATCGGTAATTATTGTAAACTAGACCGCGGCTTCGCCCGCATGGAGGACGATAATTATTGTAAACTAGTCCGCGGCTTCGCCCGTGTGGAGATCGGTAATTATTGTAAACTAGACCGCGGCTTCGCCCGCATGGAGGACGATAATTACACAGGTCGACAAAATTTGACAAACGCTCTGCCCCAGAAACCAGATGATACTTTCCCGAAGGATTTTGACGCGCTGAATTCGAATCTGGCCTCAAAATTGCTCTATCACGTCAGGATTTTGAGATATCCTAACCTAAAAGTGCAAAAAATACCGTTTTTGCTCATTTTTGAGGTTATGTAGCACGGCCGATCCTATTTTCTTTCAAAAATTATTAATAGCATCTCAAAGCACTAGTCTTCCTCTTTAAAATGACGTTGAGTTTACTCTAATATCTTTTTGTTTCGCTGAGATATCGCATTTTGAAATTTTCGTACGTGTATTGTTCTACGTTTGAGAATTCATACACATACATTTTCTATTGGAAAATTTCAAAATGCAATTTCTCAGCGAAAAAAAAAGATATTTGAGTAAACTCAACGTCATTTTAAAGAGAAAAACTAGTCCTTTGAGATGCTATTAATAATTTTAGAAAGAAAATAGGATCGGCCGTGCTACATAACCTCAAAAATGAGCAAAAACGGTATTTTTTGCACTTTTAGGTTAGGATATCTCGAAACCCTGACGTGATAGAGCAATTTTGAGGCCAGATTTGAATTCAGCGCGTCAAAATCCTTCGGAAAAGTATAGTCTGGTTTCTTGGGAAAAAAATTGTTGACCTGTGTTGTAAACTAGTCCGCGGCTTCGCCCGCGTGGTGGACGGTAATTATTGTAAACTAGACCGCGGCTTCGCCCGCATGGAGGACGGTAATTATTGTAAACTAGTACGCGGCTTCGCCCGCGTGGAGGTCGGTAATAATTATTGTAAACTAGTCCGCGGCTTCGCCCGCGTGAGGACGGTAATTATTGTAAGCTAGTCCGCGGCCTTGTCCGCGTGGAGGTCGGTCCCGGTTATTAACGCCTGCGCTAGTCCGCACTGTTTAGCATCGTATGTCTTCGATTTGTCTAGTGGTTATCGATGCCTTTATTACGCAAAACAGTAAAACAAAACAGTATTTTGAAAAATCAACTTTTGGCGTAAATAAATAACAGGATTATGAAAATGTCCAAAACAAAGTTCGTTCATAAGGCATAGTTTAATATTAATTATTGTTCAAGAGTCCCATTACTTCATTTTGAATAATTACATTCAGAAGTTTTTTGCAAAACACCCGAAACTTTCGGACCAACTAGTTGAGGTGCATAGACGCTGCCGAGTGCGGCGCCAGCCGTGGCGGCTGTGTGCTAATAGATCGAATAATAATATATCTAATAATCGACTAATCTAATAGCAGGTAGGTTCAAAATAACATCGACACAATGTTTTTCCCCCTAGGGCTCCTGCCCAGGTATGCAGAAACGTTTAGAGTAGTAAGTTAAAGAAATAGAGAAAGAAAGCAAGCGAAGCGCGCTTGAAAATACTACCAACCTACGTTTATATTTAGAATACGTAGGAGGTCTCCCTTTATTTTACTCGAGATTTGTGGGCCCTCCCAAGACCCCGGGCGTATTTCCCCTGCCGCCCAACCCAGCCCCTCCCCCTCCCTTAGTCCGCCAGTGGCGTATCATGATTGAATGATGAACATTCATGTATCGTATTCAGGGTTCAGGCTCGGCGCAATATCAAGGTGACTGCAACATAACTTTTTACAACACCGGACACACTGGCTGCACGAAAAATTCGAAAAAAAACTAACATGGGCGCGCCTGTCATTCAATGAAATTTCGAGGCCCCAAATAATGCACAGAGTACTTTTATAATAATGTGGCTCAAGATCGTTTGTGTCTTAGTGATAGCGAGCGGCGCATTCGCCAAGAAAGATACGCTGTTGGACTCGATGCACGGGCTGGAGGGTAGGAACAAGATGTCGATATGCGTGGCGACTGCGAGCGGCTGGCGACACTGCGACGGCGCGCTCTACAACCGCGAGTGGGTGATCGCGCGCGCGCAGTGCCTCGCCACCGCGCCGCTCGCCAACCTCACGGCCGAGCGCCCGGCCGCCGGCGGCAGCTGCGAGCGCCTGGCCGCGGGTGAGCAGGATACCATAAGTACTTAGCAGATCACATCACTAGCGCACAGGGATACTGACAGAAGCGAGAGGAGGTACATAAATATTGGGTTCTTCTAATTATTATTCTGTTCCACCAACCAAATATTGAAATCGATTCCAGGGTTTTTCAAAACATTCAAAACGCATGTATTTTTGTTTTCATAACCTGGAACATCCTTTTTAGTCCAGACAGAGAAATAGCGTGTTATTTTGCTCTATCTAGTGAAGGATGTTTCAGAGCGACATAGGGTTAGTAGAGTAGTTGCGAGAAAAGGTGACTCGGCCCTAAATGCGGACCTACTATCATCGGCGAATTAAATGTTTTAATTCGCCTCTTAACCCTTAACCAGGCTATGGATTGAGCATTTCCCACATACATTTTTAAGAGTTTTTACCAGGTTTTGGTAAAGAATCTACCACAATCTGTCAAAAACGCTAACATAGAAATAGTAGGTACTTATATTAACAAAAAAAAAGTGGAACAGAACGCAAATGTCACTTTTGCAGCCATTTTATCTGTGGTCGGCCGCTAAACGAACATTTTTGTGACAAGTGTACCGTATTTTTAATCATTATGGAGAATCGGAGAAACTTAAGTCGTACAATTTTTTGATATGTTGTAGAATTTGAGTTTTTCTAGTGATTTGTGCATAAATTATAAGTAAAAACTTCAAAAATATCATGATATAACGAAATAAAACATGTGGGGAACCATATGCCTTAAGCCTGTGATGCCTAATTATTGTGGGAGTTATTATATCCATTGCCCCGTGAATTAGAATCTTTATTTTATATTAGGTTTTTGCCACAGGTTTTATTTAGGATTTACTCACGGTCATTTATCGATATATAAATTGTGGGTAGTGTAAACTTTTGTCGTCATTATTTGTCAGTCTACTTTAGTGTATTTTTTGTTGTTTTTATTTTATATATAGATAAAAAGTCGTCGTCTAGACAGGCAATGGGATTATGTTTTCCCACATGTATTTTTTCAGGTTTTCAGCTTATTTTCTAAATATAATTGATGAAATCTCATACCAAATTTTATTACTCATCTAAATCTACGAAAAAAACATTATTACGGCAGGATTTGTCCGAGGCCTGGTAAAGGGTTAAGTCTTCAAAGAGTAGTAGGAACTATTAGGAATACAGCAAGCGCCTAGGACGACATTGACCAATATCCCAATCTGCGTGTTACCTCAGTATGTTTGCGACCAGGCAACTGGGGCACGCACAGCACGCGTCCCGCGCGGCACCTGGTGATGCACCCGTGGTTCGACCTGGCGCTAATCATCGTGAGGACCCCCTACTTGGACGTGGACAGCCTCGCCAACGCCACGAAGATCCGCAACAAGCTGCGCCATCACGGGTGACTAACATACTATACTAAAGCTTGGTGAGGGTAAGAGGGCTAGCTACAATAGGTAATATCCAAGACAGGCAACCTTATTATTTTTCATTTGACTGAAGTTTTGGCGATATTTTGTAATTGGTAAATAGGTGTTTATTGGTTTTGTGTCTCCTCACAGATTCATAGACATTCAATTTCATTGGGTACATTGTAAGCTGCATCTTACCCGTTGTCCTAGGTGAACGACAAACGCGGTAATGCGACGCGACGCGAAAATATCAAATACTCGTTTGTATGTACTTGTGGCCTACGTAAAGTCATCAACACAACTCTCTAAGACCACGTAACCCCAAAGAATGACAATTTAATGAAACAGTTATTCTTTGGGGTTACGTGGTCTTAGAGAGTTGTGTTGACGACTTTTGTAAATACATATTTGTTACGGCCGCGAATCATATATCGTCCCCGTAGTTGGAAAACTAAATAACTCCGATTTTCTAGTTTTGAGATAAACGCGATTTAGTGTTTTTTTTTCAATTAATGTTCATTTGTTAAAAAAATTGAGACAATTTTACTGTCGGTAATTTTATATTTTGTGGACCTGATTATCTTTAACATTATGCTTAAACAAACTGGACTCTATCTTCAACAATAACTAAATAAAATATATAAAACCAAGTTGTTTAATTTTGCCACAACTACTTTTTGTAACGTAACTGCAATTAGTTATTTATTTCGGCTATTTATTTAGTTTTCCTACAACCTAGATCCATCTGGTAGAGTAAAAGAAGGTGAATAAATGCAGTTATTGAATTTATTAAACTTGAAATATGTTTAAATGTAAAAGTTGAACGTTTATTACTTTGATATTGTTTAACTGTTATTGGTGCCATTAAAAATAATAAGCTGTATTTTGACATAAAATAGACTTTATTAAAAAATGAACAACAAATTAAAGGTATAGCAATCATTATAAAACTTTAAAACAACTCAATTCAAATAAAAATAATTCTTCATTGGTAATATAAAACATTTAAAATTCAAAACAGTTGAAATGTCTGTACTTAATCAATACTGAAAGGTAAATGTAAGAGACATAAACAAAAGTACAGCAACTTAAAATAAAAACTACCTTCATACACATTAAATAAAACACGGCGTATGTATGTAATTTAAAATCACGTAAATTTAACAATGTAAATCCCTAAAAACTCAATAATTTTGTTTGTGTTGTTAGGTTTCAAAAGATCACCAGAATGTAGAGCAGGGGTCAAAATAAGTTTAATCATCGTCGATGATTAAACTTATTTTGACCCCTGCTTTGTCGATGATTCATCGACTTCAGATGAATCAGTGCAGGGTGGAGTACCCTGGTCTTCGTTTAAACATGGTAAACCTTCGTACCAGCCATGAAGCTCTTTAGGAATTATATTTTTCTTACAAAGCTGTAAAAGATCTTTCTTTTTTTGTTTTGTTATAGGAAGACATTGTTTATATGCCCGGGGAAGATCTTCAGTGTTTATAGTTGGCATTTCAGAGTTTTGAGTTCTTCTAGTCGGTCTCCCTGGTTTACAAAGAGCATTTAATAAATTATATGGCCCATCGTAATCGTATTATCGATTCATATTAACAACTTATTTTATTCGAATCGTATTAACAACTTATTTTATTTAATTATTAAAAATTTAACTAATCATTGACCACAGTTATTGATTTATTTATTGAGTTGTTTATTTTTCCTTCAAAAAATTAGAATTAGTTTGAAGATATGCATTATTCCATCTGAACGACAAAAATGGCTATATTTTTGGAACGGAATAAGATAAGTAAATTCCTGTAAGACTCAAACATGCGTCATGTATTGGATTATTTAAAAATAGGGAAAAGACAAAATCGCCAAAAACGAAGTTATTTAGTTTTCCAAATACGGGGACGATATTAATCAACGTATTTAACTTAATACTGACCAGCAAATTGCAAAAAACCTAAAAAAATTGAATTTCGCGGGCTACCTACCCTGGCGCTTTCGCCGCGACGAAGTGCGGACTTGTTTTTACGCGACGACGAGACGCGACTCACGCGACGCAGTGTATGGTTGCCAACTTTTTCTAGAAGTAGAGTTATGTATATTATCTATTATCTGATTTCAGAGAGGGTAAATAAAGATTCCTTACAGATTAATAAAAAAAGAACTTACCATTAATTAATATTTTTTAAATGTATTTTTTATCACTTATTGCGGTACATAACAATGTTTTGTTGTTTTTAAAAGAAATGTAGGACTCCAAACATCCTAATTCTAAGTTAAATAGATCAAGAGCTAATTTTTTATCAATTTTAATGGAGCCCTGTTCCCTGTTTTTTCTTACCATAAAGTCAATAAGTAACAACCTCTCCTCAATAGAATTGGTTTTTGAAAATTGATTATTGATAGTTGAATATTACCTGCTGCAACAATATAATCGAAAGTAGGTGGTAATAAGCCACAATACTCTTTCAACAAACGTGGATTATTTCTTAGTTTCGGATATAAATGAAGACTCTCCAACTCAGACCAAATAAAAAACCAAGACAGAGGGCTGCTGTCAACAGTAAAGAGAAGCCGGTTTCGTAAACATGTGTGCACATGGTGAGGTGTAGTTTGATTGTAAATGGTTGTACAGTGTGCGTGAGAGCGTGTATGCACAGAGCGGTGTAGTTTTTGCATGCTTCACTGTATTGTTTGTTGTTTCACACTGTGTTGTTTGTTCTATGTCTTGCCTTTTTATTTGGTCTGAGCTCTCTAAACTTATCTATTTCTAAATAAGTATATCACAGTATATGATATTTGTTGTCTTCCTTTTTTACGAAGTTTTTGTAGGACTAAGTATTTAAAATATGAATTTTCGAGTAACGCAGTATACATGCCCATGGCTAAAACAATAATTAACCGAGATCGCCGATTTGCCACGTTTGTCGCTCACGAATGACTACAAAATAGGACCCTCGGCGCGTGAAGTACCTATTGGTCATTAAAACGCGTCGCGTCCCGTCGCTCACTTAGGAGAACGGGTTAGACCCACTGTAACTGTGTCAACTAGGAATGGTGGTTCAATTTGTTGTGTTTTATATTACACAGCCAATGGTTAATTAGTAAAATAACTTGTTACAGGGTGTACAAATGGATGAAATGTTATTTTGATGCCTTCGCCCTGACCCGCAACCATACTTATCAGCAACTGAGACTTGCGCGCACTCAGAAAACATTCCATCATCCAGTCTGGTACTTCTTTGTAACAATAGTGCTGCCCTCTGTGCTGTTCATGTTGTTTTTCGTTTATGTCACTTCCTCCAAGGGTAATGAAATCCCTTATAATAAACTGAGCTATTCTAAGAAAGTAACTCACATTTAGTGTTTGTCATTAACATAGTTGTTTTATTTACAAACAATAATAATAAAAACACAAAACAAAACAACTACACTAACACGGGCATTTCTAAAAGTGACAATCCATCCAGCACATCAGATGAGTGATGAGTTGTTACCTAGCTCATGATTAGTAAGAAACACATAGCTCTCATTGTCAGAAGTCTGTGCTTTATTCAGTCTTCTGGTCGAGCTTCCTCCTCCACACTTTGACTTTGCCCCGGAGCTCCCGCAGTCTCTTCATCTCATCCTTGAAGTCCTGATGCTCATCTCGGAACAAGCCATACTCTCGCAGCTTCAGCATCAAGCTGTGAGTCTCAACGTGTCTCGGGTAATAGTGAATGATCTCCTCGTTAGTATGAACCGGCTGTTCAGAAAACATTTTGACGACTTTCATGGACTTAGAATTGGTGGGTATTGCGACCTCGCCGAAAATCCTATTAGATAGGCGCTGCATACGACGCGCATAGTTCGTCGATGCCTTTATTAATTGAGAATATTTAGCGTAGTTTGTAGTCATTGTTTACCTGCAAATAAGTTTTAGGTTATACTAATAATTCTGTAAAGCGGGTAATCATACCATTTCTTTTTTACCTTTCGGTTTTTAATGTTTAATTTAACTCAAAAGTATTTATTAATACTGGGGCACCAAAACAAAATTTGCAAAATATAACCTCACACTGAATTTGCTGACAGATGTAGGAGTGGGCGATACAAATCGTATATAGATACAATATCTATATATCGGTACAGATGAACCACAGAGTTTTTTTTTTTTTTGTTTTTTTTATTTCCTAACGGAACAGGCTAAGGTCTGAGACCATGCTGCCTAGTCTTCAGTTTCCATTTTTCTTGAATAGGGTAAATCCAGTTCAATTCATCAGTATGTAAATCCATAATATAAGGAAATCCAATAAAATTCATTAGTTTTATATTTATCCATAGATAGGTAATTCCAGTTTACGTCATTAGTATTTATCCTTAGGTAATCAAATCCAGGTAAATTCATCAGTATCTTATTTTCCATGTAAAGTTAATCCGTATGAAGTCTTCAGTTTATTTCAATAAAATCCATGTTTAAGATTTGTTATTCCACAAAATCTTGGGTCAAGTCCAATTATTTTTCATTCCAAATTCATAAGGCCAAATGTCGAATCCTTATTGTTTTTTTTTTTTTTTAGTCCCAACTGACAGGAAGCAAATACTAACGAAAACTTTGTGGTGGTTTTTCCGCAAAAGGAAGAAGAACGTACGATATACGATATCATCTATAAATTAATTTATTCCTAACAATATATACAAATTATATCTAAGTCAATGAAAATAAATTTACTAAACATATAAACACATGCACAGACAACAGATACGTCATTGGCACAGAGTACAACACATGACACTTATCTAGATACGCCATGAGTTATATTTGTCCAACTGTATTAATAATAAAATTAAACAACGCTAAATACGTCGAGCTATTTACAAGAAGAGCCTGAATGGAGCGCGGTACCATTACAGAACCAAGGCATGGTTCCTATGGGAATATTGTATACTGCATACCACATACCTTTATTTTCAATTTGAACTGTATGATTCCAGTGCCTTTTCCATATATCAATGGACCTTTTTTTCAACAGAGGAGTTATGTCTGTACAAGGAACAGAAATGTTGAGGAAACTACTTGAATCTGGGACATCATCAGAATTAGTTATAGCTCTAGCTAGAAAATCAACCCTTTCGTTACCCATCACACCAACATGCGAAGGGACCCACATGAATAAAACCTTAATGTTAAGCAAAGACAAATACAACCAAGATTCTTTTATCAATGATATAAAATAGTTTGTGTTAGCATTCAACCTATTATTTTTGAGATTTTCAAGAACACTCATGCTGTCACTTACTATTACCCATTGACAACATCCATCATTTGTATGCCTAATGTGCTTTAGGGCAGCAAGTATAGCCACAGCCTCAGCTGTGAATATACTTGTGTTTGAGTTTATTTTATAACCAGTACCAGAATTCAATAGCTCATCAAAAATAGCAAATGACACTGCTGACTCAGTTTTAGACCCATCAGTATACATAAATCTATGATCAGTAAACTCATGAAATTTACTATAAACATCTTCTTTAGTAGATAAATTGTGATCAATAATGATGTCAATTGCAGGAAATTTGCTGTCAAAATCCCCCTGATAACATGGAAGAATAGATAACTTATGAATTTGCAGATTTTCAAGAAAATTGACATATTGAGGAAAGCCCTGAAGTATATATGTTAAGTTACAAATGGATGATGTACATGATTGTTTCAAATTGGAAAACAAGTGATTATTATTTTTACTATAAAGTTTTATTAGGAACCTTTCCTTCAAGTAAGAGAATCTTATACTTAATGGAGGAAGTTGACATTCAACTTCCATGGCATTGATGGGAGTGCTTTTAAATGCTCCGGTAACGAGTCTCAAACTTTTATTTTGTATTTTATCAAGGATATCTACTAACCTTTTATCACCAGCAAAACAGAGAAAACCATATTCAAAATGACTACGGATCAATGATTTATATAATTGTTATGTTTGGTTAATTTCTAAACGTAGACTGTCAGTCTGACGTTTGACTGTCATTTTTTCACCGCGCTCGGGGAGCACGTTTGCTATGTAAGAATGATGTCTTTTTATACTAAATAAACGCCTTATGTGAAATTTCTATTAGTTACATCATCCACCATACTTCCCTGCGCTACCACAAAGGATTTTAACAGTGGCGACGATCGAACCACGCTGCAAAATGCCTACAGATCCGAGCGGCAGCGGCGGTGCGAGTGCAGTCAACATTCCGGCGAATTTCATAGAATTCTACGATTCGAAGAATAAATTCACCAGATGGGTACAAAGATTCGAAGGTGCTCTCTCTATTTACGGGGTTACCAGTGCCAAAACATGTAATTCATACTTTCTCCATTACGTTGGGGCGGATTTGTACGAAACACTCTGTGACCTAGTCTCGCCAGAGAAACCAGAAGACCGTGATTATACTAGGAACGTATGCACGCTGCAGAAACACCTCGACCCGACACCTCTCGAAATTGCAGAATATTTCAAATTCCATCACAGACACCAGTTGGAGGGAGAGTCTGTAAAGGACTACATTGCAACGTTGCGCAAAATGGCCACTACTTGCAACTTTGGCGGCTTTTTGACAACTGCCTTGAGAAATCAGCTTGTATGCGGACTTAAATCTCAGAGAATCAAAGACAGACTGTTGGAAGTACGGGATCTCACATTAGAGAAAGCAATGGACATAGCTGCTGGCATGGAGAGTGCACTAGCAGAAGGTGCCCATACCAAAGAAGTACAGGCAGTACAGACAACCATTAGAAAGAAGAATAATTTTGTGAGACCACAAAGTCAAGATACTGCGAAAAAAATTGAGTGTTATCGCTGTGGTGGAGAGCATTATGCAAACAAATGTGCTATGATAAATGCAAAATGTAATTACTGTCAAAAAGTGGGACATATTAAAAGAATGTGTATGAAGATAAAAAAAGTCAATGCAGTGGAAACTGAAGAAGGAAATAATGAAGAAATTGTTCATGTGAATAATTGTGAAATGGACTCATCAAAAAAATTTTGGATTAAAGCAAAAATCAGTAACTCAGAGGTGCTAATGGAATTTGACAGTGGTTCTGCAGTGTCCATTATGAATGAAAATGACTATAAAAAAATCTGTAAAGAGAAACTAGTGCCTACTAAAGTAAGATTGTGTACCTATTCTAATCAGTTCTTAAATGTTTTAGGTGTTGCCAACGTCACAGCTGCCATTGGACAAGAGACCCAAAAAGTAAAATTATATATCATATCTGGGAGCCAGCATCCACTCTTGGGGAGGGAATGGATACGCCAATTTGAGACTTTCAAGGATTTCAGGGATGGTATGACACATGTAAACCATGTGTCTCCAGGTAATGTTCCGCATGCTGTTCCTTTGCAAAAATTGTTTGAGAAGTACAGTGCTTTGTTCAATGGCAAGAATGTGGGTGAAATAAAAGGGGAACCGGTCGCTTTACATGTAAAACCAGATGCCAAACCATCATTTTTTCGGGCTAGATCCGTACCTTTTGCACTCAAAGAAAGGGTTGAACAGGAGATTGATAATTTAGTAAATGAGGGGGTTTTAGTTAAAGTTGATTACAGTGAGTGGGCAACACCAATTGTACCTGTGGTTAAGCCTGATGGCAAAATTAGGATTTGCGGTGACTACAAAATATCGGTAAATCAAAACTTATTGGTTGATGAACATCCTCTGCCTACTTCGGAAGAATTATTTAATGGCTTGGCTGGAGGAGAGAAGTATACAAAAATTGACTTGCGTAACGCTTATCTAAATTGGAAAGTCAGAGAGGAAGACCAACAATTGTTGACCCTTAACACTCACAAAGGCCTTTACAAATGTACGCGGTTAATGTTTGGTCTCAACTGCGCACCTGCCAAATGGCAACGGAAAATAGAAAGCATATTAAAGGATATACCTGGAGTGCATTGTTTCATCGATGACATCCGAGTGACAGCTCCAAATGACACTGAACACCTCAACAGACTAAATCAGGTATTTGCAAGACTTGTGGAATATGGCCTAAAGGTAAATTTGAAAAAGTCAGAGTTCATGAAAGATCAAATTGAATACTGTGGGTACAAGATAAGCAAAGAAGGCATACACAAAGTCGATAGTAAAGTGAAGGCTGTTGTAGAGGCTCTTAATCCTACAAATGTGTCTGAACTTCAAGCTTTACTGGGATTGGTAAACTACTATGGAAGGTTTCTACCGAACTTGAGTAATACTTTAGAGCCTTTACATGAGCTGCTGCGAAAAGGAACTGTGTGGAATTGGTCTACAGAATGCGAAAAAGCCTTACTAACAATTAAAAAACAAATGCTGTCTGACACAGTGTTGGCCCATTACTCACCTGACTTACCACTTGTCCTGGCCACTGATGCTTCGCCAACTGGGGTTGGAGCAATCCTTTCCCACATCATGCCTGATGGGACAGAGCGACCCATCCATTATGCTTCACAGACGTTGAATGCCTCTCAACGTAAATGGGCACAGATTGACAAAGAAGCTTTTGCTATTGTATTTGGGGTTAAGCGTTTTTTTCAATACTTGTATGGTAGAAAATTCATCCTTTTTACAGATCATAAACCTTTGGTGCAAATTTTCTCGCCTTCTAAGGCGTTACCACATTTGTCTGCTGCACGCATGCAACATTATGCAATTTTTTTACAAGGTTTTCAGTATGAGATCAAATATAAAAACTCCAAAGAGAATGCCAATGCAGATGCGTTTTCACGATTACCCATAGCTGAAGAATCAGCTTCAATAGAAGAGGCTGATGTTTTTCTAATTTCAATGATAAGCGTTCTACCAGTCACTGCAAAAGACATTGCGGCTGCAACGAAAGATGATCAGACTCTGAGACCATTGTTTACAGGCGTTTTAGACGGAAAGAAAGTTGCTCACAGCGACAGATTCGGAATAGACCAGACAGAATTTTCATTGTTGGAAAATTGTTTAATGAGAGGTTCACGCGTCGTGGTACCTACTTGTTTAAGAGGTACTATTCTGAATGACTTACACTCTTGCCATTTCGGTATGAACCGAATGCTGGCCCTGGCACGAAGCTACTGTTGGTGGCCAGGGATTGACAAAGATATAAAAAATTTGGCTAAGAACTGTGTAGAGTGTGCATTACACCTTAACTCGCCCCCATCAGTAGCTCAAAAACACACTTGGGAATATCCGTCCAAACCTTTCGAGAGGGTCCATATTGATTTTGCAGGGAAGTTTCAAAATGTATACTTTCTCCTGATAGTAGACGCGTTTTCTAAATGGCCAGAAACTCACATTTTAAACAGAATTGATACTGACTCTACTATTGAGGTATTAGATAAAGTTTTCACTACATTCGGATATCCAAAAATTCTCACAAGTGATAATGGAACTCAGTTTGCCAATCCTAAATTTGATGAGTATCTAAAAAAAAATGGTATCACACACAAGCGATCCGCCCCATACAACCCTGCAACTAACGGACAGGTAGAGCGATATGTTCAAACCTTCAAAAATAAACTACGTTGCTTACAAACTAACAAAAATAACTTACAGAGGAAAATAAATGAGATATTATTTCAATACCGGATCACTCCTCACCCTGCTACAGGTAAACCCCCTGCGGAAATGGTTTTTACTTACCGCCCGAACTCGCGTTTTTCCTTGTTGTGTCCTAACAAAAGTAGTGAAATGAACTGTCCGGATGAGAGCACTGTACTTCCTCAGAAAGAGGTAAGGGAGGTTCGTGTGCGGAAATTACTAACCGGTGAAAGAGTGGTTGCTCGTAATTATTTAGGAGAAGGAAATTGGAAGTTAGGTAATGTTGAAAAGGTTCTTGGGGAATTACACTATTTAATTAGATTGGACAATGGTATGCTGTGGCGTCGTCACATCGACCAATTGCGTCGTGTTGGAGATAATACGCCAGCTACAAATGATAGGTCATGTTATGACCATGACACTGATACATTGCAAAGTCCACATCTGGATTCAGCTCCAATAAGATCTACCACACCACCTCCGAGTTCTTTAGTTATGCCTCTCGATGACACTGGAGAGACTTTGCAACCTGATGATGTTAATGTACCTTCAACACCATCGGTATCTCTACCTTCAATTACACCTGAATCTACCACACCTGTTGTCCCACGTAGAAGCAAGAGAATAATGAAACCTGTTAGTAGACTAAACTTGTAATTTAAGTTTGATACCTATCACTTGCTGTTTGTTGTACCCAATTTATGACATTGTGATGATAATGTTAGTGCTATGTTTACAGAGTTTTGCTATCAACGATAAAAGTTATTTCTTCAACAGTCTGTGTTAACTTGTTGTTCTTTTTACTATTAGTTAAATACTCGAATTGATAATATGATATGTTGAATTATTCCTAGTGAGGGAGGAAACTGTTATGTTTGGTTAATTTCTAAACGTAGACTGTCAGTCTGACGTTTGACTGTCATTTTTTCACCGCGCTCGGGGAGCACGTTTGCTATGTAAGAATGATGTCTTTTTATACTAAATAAACGCCTTATGTGAAATTTCTATTAGTTACATCATCCACCATACTTCCCTGCGCTACCACAAAGGATTTTAACAATAATAACAACAATATTTTTGGGTCAGCTCCCCAGGAGGTTCTACACAATGTCTTCAAAACATTAAAAACTCTGTTAGCTCTAGAACTTATCAATTCAACATATTTTTTCCAAGCCAAATTATGAGTGAAGGTGACACCTAAAAACTTAGCTTCATGAAAAATTGGTATAGAAACTTGATTTTAATAAACAGAAGGACTGAAATTGCCAGTTCTACCAAATACTACTAGTTTAGATTTAAGTGCATTTATATCTAGATTTAAATAAGAAAAGTATGTGGACAATCCTTCCAATGCCTTATTAAGGTACAGTGTTATATTTTTGAAATTTTTCCCAGACAAATACACAACTAAATCATCAGCAAATTGAAGATTTTTGACTTTGGAACCTAGAATCAAATTTAAACGACGTATGTACAAAATGAATATTAATGGAGACAGAATTCCTCCTTGACAAACTCCTACAGAAGCAAATCTTGGCCCATATAATTTATCATTATATCTAACATAAACTTTCCTTTCAGTTAAGAATTCATGGACCCAGTGGACTATTTTGTTTGGAATTCCAATAAGAAGTAATTCAGAACAAAGGACATCAATATTTACACTGTTAAAGGCTCCAGCAACATCAAAGAATACTGACATTAAGCAATCCTTGTTATTTAAACTATTTTGGATATCAAGTTGTAACTGACAAATACTTTCACGAGCTGATGTTCCCCTACGAAAACCAAATTGATTAGCAGGTAGAATATTGTTTTGTTCGATGTAAAATTCCAACCTTTGTTTTATTAATTGTTCAAAAATTTTACCAACACAGGATGTTAGAGCAATAGGACGATAGGAATCTGGATTAGACGGAGGCTTATCTAACTTCAAAATGGGTACCAAACAATCAGACTTCCACGAATGAGGTATATCATTATTCAACCACAAATTATTCAATATTTTGAGAAAAGTGTGTATACCCTTATCACTAAGCTTTTTTATCATAATGTATGGAATACAATCTAGTCCAAAAGCACTATCTTTTCTAGAATTAACAGCAGACTTCAATTCTTGTATTGAAAATGGTTTTACTAAAAAGATATTATCAGAGTTTGACTCACTGGCAATGGGGAAATTTGACTTATTATTTACATAATCTGGGGTAAATTTTTCCAGAAAATCCTGAATCCAATTGACATCGTTATTATTGCAAGAATATGTTTTATTAAATTTCCGCATATATTTCCAGATTCTGGACAGAGGCGTACATCGATTAAAGGAGCTGCAAAGTTCAACCCAACTATTTGATCTTTCTGTTTTCAAAGTAAGTTTTTTGAGGGCTTGTAATCTTTTAAACTCTATAAATGTTTCATCTGACGGATTGTTTTTAAAATTTATATAAGCTAACTTAGACTTTTGGACTGCTTCTGAACATTTTTTATTCCACCAAGGAAGCGGAGGAGCTTTTACCAAATGCCTATTAGAGTTACGAATAGAATAATCAGCTGAGGAAGAAGCGGGCTTATTATGATAAGGAAGGGACTTATTAATTGCAGAATGCAAAAATTGACAAAACTCTCTATAACTTTCCAATGGAGCAACATGTTGATCCTGAAAAGTAGATAGTTGTAAATCTACATTTTGTTCATACATCTTCCAATCTACCATTTTAAAGTTAGGATAGGTGGGCAAATTTGTGTTATTACCAGTGTTTTCAATATTACTACTATTGATAAAAACTTTCATAATTACAGGAAGGTGGTAGCTGCCAAGAGGATCACAATGAACAGACCAATCACAAGAAAGAGCCAATGATGGGGAAACTATAGACAAATCTAAGGCATTTGGACGCCACGTTAAAGAACCGACTGTTGTCACTTCACCGCTATTCATTAACACCAAATTATTATCATCAACAATTTCTAAAATATCCCTACCTCTTGAATTTGTAGAATTACATCCCCATGATGTGTGATGGGCATTAAAATCACCAGCAAATATCATTGGTTCAGGCACAGATTTTATTAAAGATTCAAATTTATGTTTGTCAAAAGATGGAATGCAATTTGTTGGACAATAGAAACTTACAATACTTATTTCTGTATTATTTACAGTAATTCTTACACAAATATTTTGTAGAGAATTATCAGAATATGTAATTATTTTTCTGTAATTTATATTATTGCAAATTAAAATAGCTACACCATTGTGTTTATTTCCGATATCATGTCTTTCTATTTTGTATCCTCTAATATTAAAATGTTTGATGGGTGTTAACCAGGTTTCTGATATAATTGCAACATGTATGTTATGCTCATAAAGAAATTGAGTTAATAAAAGTTTGTTACTTAAAATACTTTGTGCGTTCCACTCATTATTATATGTGGAAGTACTGGTACGGAAAGTTTGTTGCAGAATTTCTTTTATGGAGTTTGAATTAATGGGATTATCTTTTAGTTATAGCATTTGTTAAAGTACATATTCATAAAAAAGTCAGATTTAGTCAAATTAATAAAATCTGTGTTTCAATATTCTTCTGTGTTAATTTTGGAAAAGAATGCATTGAATAAATCGGAATACTTAGCGGCTCTGGACTTGACTTTGTTCTCTTCTATTTTCATTTTTTTCTGTGGACAGGTGTTCGAGATGGAAACATGGTTACCACCACAATTGACACATTTAGCGTTTTTAGGATCTTCTTCACAAATTTTAAAACTATGCTTGTCCGTACATATGGAGCATACAACTTCATTCTTACAGTACTTTGCAATGTGTCCAAACTTCATACAACGCAAACACTGCTTCACAGGAGGAACGTAACAGTTTACCTCGTGCCTCCAGGAGTCAAGGTAAACATATTCCGGTAACTCGGTAGAGGCGAAAGTAACCGCAACAGTTTGAGTGGGGTCATACTTGACCGCGCCACCCTCACCTTGTACGCGGCGCATGAAGCGCCTCACCTGAATAAAATTCCTGGAACTTCCAATTAAGGCAAATATTCTTTTATTAGACAAGTCCAGTGGCGGACTAACAGGGGGGCGGAAGGGGCGGCCCGCCCAGGGCCTCCGGTCTTGGGGGGCCCCCAAATGCCTCCGCGTTCCCCTGATAAAATCCTAAACAAGACTATTAAAATGTGCTTAGTACCTACATAATTTCATCAAGATCAAAACACTACAGCCATCTAGACTTTTTACGTGGTACTACTAATATTCTTTTAACTTTGCTGAACGCGTCCAATATACTGGGAGAAAGTTTCTTATTTATCTCATTATTTTTATTGAAAAGGATTCAACCATCTGGCTTTCAGAAAAGGAAGCTAAAATAACGAAGACTAAAGAGGCAAAATCGCTTGCTGGATCTTTCTCCAATTACTTTTCGAATTCTGAAGAGAAGAAAAGTGACGTTGCCGACGAAATTAACGAAATAAACATAAACACTTATTTATACATACAAATGTGAACTGAATAAAAAGCTTGTGAAACTAAATTTTTTTAAAGCTGGGGGGCCTCATTCAGCTTTGCCGCCCCGGGCCTCTGAGGGGCTTAGTCCGCCACTGGACAAGTCCGTAGGGACTAAAGTAAGAACACCAGTCACTTCGGTGTCGACAGCAGGTATAGTTGCATTTAAGCCCATTTCATCTAGAAGTCTTTTATTTTGTAAGAATACATTGGCATTGTTGGATAGGTCAAATGTTATTCCTATTTTGTACTTGTTTATAGACTTTAAATGTAATATGCCAGTTACGCAATATTTTCGGATAGCATGCGAAATAGCCAGTCTGTCTTTATCAGAAAATTGGCGCTCAGTCTGATGAGATAAAAACACTAAATATTCTGTTTTGTTGCTATTTTCAGGATACTTCCTAGAGTATCCGGGGACTTTAAATACTTGATACTTCCTGCTGTTGTCTGCTGAATCGTCGGAGTCGGAAGAAGTCTCCGCGATGTCCCGTACTGCTAGACCATCAGGGGGCTCCGCTTTTTTCCTCTTCTTACCACTTCCCCCCATTGATTATAACACTAATTAAAAAATATATACAACTATTTACTATATTACAACTAATTCTAAGGCACTAACAATAGTAACAATATATAACAAATTAATTTTAAAATAAATGAATTTTGGCGCCTTGTACGTTTCAAGGTTCCCGCGCTTTTCTGAACCACAGAGTACATTTTTATAATAGAGATGAACACAGACAGTCGACAGAACACCATGGCCCAGATAAATGACATGACTTCCAGCAGACCACGAAATTCAAATTTTCTAACGTTTTTTGCAATTTGCACTTTGCAGGTCAGTGTCAGGTTGTATCTTGATCAAAATATGATTCACGACTATAACAGGTACGTATTTACAGAATTAGAATCATTAATAGGTACATCTTTCTAAGTTAGATTTGTACCATAAGAACAAATCTCAAATGGAAATGTGCTTATGGTACAAATCTAACATAAAGAGATATTTTAATGACTATAATTCTGTAAATACATATCTATTATAGTCGTTAATCTGAATTTCGAATTCTACCACTGCGCATTATCAAAAAGTACTTATCTGTGCCACAGATAAGTACTTTTTGATAATGCGCAAATAAAGCAAAATCACGTCAAGAATCAATTCCTAAAGACTTAGATATTGATCTACTGAATCAACACTTCTCATCTTCGTCCCACTGTAATGGGACCATGAAGGCAGCTACTGTTAACTATCTTTCAAACCTTCCAACTCCGGACCATCCCGCATTTACTTTTAGTCAATTGTCTGATTGTGATGTTAAGAAGTTTCAATCACCTCTAACGCAGTTGGTAGTGATTGTGTGAATCGAAAAATGATACTCCCTGTCCTCGACGAAATCCTTCCTATCTTATGCTATATCCTAAACTACTCTATATCCTATAGTGCCTTTCCATCGATGTGGAAAGAAGCCAAAGTCATTCCTTTACCCAAAAAATCCAATCCTACTTCCTTTTCAGAATACCGTCCTATCTCCATCTTGCCTTTCCTCTCCAAAGTCCTAGAACGCCTTGTCCACAATCAGCTTAGTACTTTTCTTTGTATGAATAGTCTGCTGAATCCATTCCAATCTGGTTTTCGTCCTGGGTCACAGCACCACTACATCTTTAGTTAACATCACTGATGACATACGGTTAGGCATGGAGGGAGGAAATCTGACAGTTCTTTGCTTATTAGATTTTAGTAATGCATTCAATACTGTCGATTTCGATATCCTGCTTGGTATGCTTCGCTCGCTTAACATATCTCCAACGGCGATTGACTGGTTTCTTAGTTACCTGTATGGCCGCCGGCAACGTATATGCATAGAAGAGTCTTGCTCTTCGTGGTGTTATACTTCTGCCGGTGTACCTCAGGGTGGCGTTTTATCTCCTTTACTTTTCGCAATATTTATAAACTCCATTTCCAAAAAACTTCTCTCTTCCTACCACCTTTATGCAGACGATTTGCAAATTTATAAGCAAGCTGACTACTCGAATTTGGCTGATGCCGTTCATGTTATCAACAAGGATTTGGTTTCAATCTGTGAGTGGAGTGAGGCGCATGGTTTGCAGGTTAACCCATCGAAAACTCAAATCATTGTTGTTGGCAGCTCAAGGATGATCCCCAAGATAAACTGGTCGCAGCTTCCCCAGGTTCAATTTAACGGAACTGCGATTCCATTCAGCGAAAAGGTTAAGAACCTTGGTGTTTGGATCGACAAACATCTTTCTTGGGGTCCTCAGCTACAGGACGTAAGTCGCAAAATTTTTGCATCTGGTAAGTCACTGAGACGATTGCGGAACTTTCTTCCAACTGCCACTAAAACTGCGCTTGCACAATCCCTTTTACTTCCCATCCTTGACTACGCTGATGTCAGTTATCCTGATCTCACTGAGGCACAACTAGATAAACTTGAGCGACTTCAAAACTTTTGCATAATATTTATATTTGGCCTGCGCAAATATGATCACATATCAGAATTTCGTACAAAGCTCAAGTGGCTTCCTATACGTCTTCGCCGGAATTCTCATATCTTGTTTCAGTTCTACAGTATTTTGTTTAATCCTAAAACCCCCACTTATCTTAAAGAACGTTTGAAGTTCCTTCATGACACACATAATAGATATCTGAGGTCATCGGAAAACCTGAGACTAGAGATGCCGATGCATTCCACCAGTTTTTATGACAAATCTTTTACTGTTCAAGCAGTACGGTTATGGAATTGACTTGCCCGTGTCGGTAAGGCGTGCTCAATCTTTGTCCACATTTAAAATTATGGTAAAAAAGCACTTCCTCTCTCCTTAAACATCATTATTATATTTTCTCTGCTCCTGTTTCATGTTTATTATTATATGGATATCGACGGCGAAGTGCCAATACCTCCTAACAGATTTTTTTTTGAGCAATTCTCTTTTTTTTTCATTTTGAATTTAAAGGCGTTATTCGCATGTTTTAGTGAAATCGACTAAGTGTATTTTTAGTTGCAACATCATTAAATTAAAATTATCTACCTCCCAACTAAAACAACGTGTCTATTTTTGAACGTTTTTTTCCAGTATGTGTAAACGCACGTTTTAGTACGGACATCGCATGTTTTAGAACGCACCCTATGTAGGTAGGGGATACCTGAGGGGGATACTACGTATCCCCAGAGAAATCATATGTACAGATTATAAAATTTTGACTATCAGTCCCAGTGAGAATTTCGTTTTATTGCGTTTCGTTCTTGTGAACAACATAAATAAAGGTATAATCATTAAAAAAAATGGAATGTGATTTTAATTTCTTACTTTTAAAATATATCGATTGCATATCGATACTAGATGATTCGATAATATCGGGTTACAGCGGTATATCCTATAAGCTTCTTGATATCGTGTATACATAATATCGATATTTTATGAAATATCTATTTATATCGTGCACTCCTAACATGTAGGTATAGTGGTGCCGTGGTGTCTACTCCGAAGTCACACATTCGATTGATCGATCGGATCGGAACGAAGTACTGACACCTGACACTGAGGCCGCTTTCCGAATTAGCTATAATCATTCACAACGCTCACATCATCTCACATGCGTTCCTATTTAGATATTACGATTATGACAGCTGTCAACAATTCGGAACACTCGTGAACGCGCTCACAGTGCTTACTCAATGTAAAAACGATATTATTACAGTATTTCTTTGTATAGACACCACATTTCTTCTTCAGTTCTTCTTGTTTGGTTAGGAGGCGACTATCAGCCAGAAGCACAATTCCGAAAACGCCACGTTAGTTTAATTTAAAGATGATGCAACTTAAACAAAACACACACTGACACATCCTCACACACACATTGTCATTTTTGACAGTGCTCACGGTGATATTATTCTAAGGCATGGTCGCCGGTCGGCGTTATCGCAAAATGGCGCATGTCATGACGACATCTATGACGATTCACGGGACATCGTTATCGCGCTCACGCTAATTCGGTACGGGTTTAAGCATGCTCACATCGATTATTTCCCAACTCGGAACTCAGGGTGAAATACTGACTGACATATTGATGATTTGACAGATAGACAGCTTGCGCTTGACGTTGAGTCGTTGACACTGACAGAAAGACGGAGTCAGTGAGCTGCTGTTAGTGCTGAGGGCCAATTCTACTAATTTAAAACGTTCAAAATCTAGTCGCAGTCTCATCTCGGCGACAATCAAATGTCAAAAACTTGTCAAAATGTCGGGAAATTAGACGTATTTTTTGACAGATTGAGACTGAGATCAGACTGTGAACGTTGTTAAAATTAGTAGAATTGCCCCTCTGTTCTCTTTGCTGCTGTTATCAAAGATTGTGTTAGCAAAATTAACAAAATACTTCACCGTATCGCTAGCTGGAGTGGGTAAATAGTATTCTGTGTACTTACGAAACGAATACCTACAACTTAAGAAAATATATTTTTTTGTATCGATTTCTACATCAAGAAACAGGAAATAAAACTAATCAGCTTCAGTTATTCTCTGACCTAACGTTTGTTGCACTGTACGAAGCAGCAGTGGTGTTTTGGGTGTTTGTAGCAGTTTTAAACAAACTCCTTAAATTTATTCTGAATGTCTTACTTCGTGTCGGAATTGCCGGAGGTCGTCGTAAAACCGGTGAGTAATTAAACATACACATTGGATATTGTTCTAAAAACATATATTTATAAATCAGCGTTGAACCCAGGTAAGTCCTCTCTTGTGCAAGCTACTAAAACGGTGGTGCCAATCATAAATAAACCTTCAACAAATTATTCACTTTAAATGTTTGTTTATTTTTGTACTTAGTAATGCTATTGCAATGTTGTCTAAAGTACAGGCTAATAACAAACATCCCTTCATTGTATTTTCCTTATAGTGTAAAGTCATCACTGAATATTATATGAAATGATGTCTATCTATAGAACAATGTTGCAGGGCAAGATGATCAACCTTTCAACTTCAAAGATGAAAGCCATCCTGGCAGCAGTAGTTGTCATGTTATATGTATACCTTTTATTATACTTCAAAACCATCTATCTGAAAAATAAAAGACTTGACGAGATCATGGCAGTGGTAAGCAACACTTTTGTCCTTCTAGTTATTAATTTATTTTAAATAAAATGAAAAATAATAGCCAAAAATCACTCCAGAACAATATAGCATGAAAAATCGGATCACTATAATAATGTCCAAAAATTAAAATTGCCCAAAACTTAAAATATCCATAAATAAAAAGGTCCAACAATAAATATGACCAAAAATTAAAATGACAAAAAATAAAATGCCCAAAAATAAAATGTCCATATCATAATAGCATCCAAAAAACATTTCCAAGAAATTAAATATTTAGGGAACTGACTATTGTCAGTAACAAGTCAGAATTGTTCACAAAGAGGTTCCGTACATGATACATGACAGGATGTCATTTTCTGTTTTGGTTCCTCAACACTGGTTTTATGGAGTGTTTTATGTATATTAATATGGTCTGTACATAACCACTTATTCTGCAAAAACTGATCAGTGTGGCGACAAAAATGAGCGAAACATAACCTTTGTTAATAATCAAAAGGGAAAACCAACATTACTGCTAGCCGGATACAGGTATAATTTCACCTCGAAATCTGTACTCATATCCAATAGTTTGGTTTTAATAGCATCTGCACTTATTGCCATACCAGAATGCTCAATGGCCATGATCATTGGGCTGAACTTCTCCGGGAGTCCTGCCAAAAGTAACGACCAGATCCATTCGTCGTTTATCTCGAAACCGGTACCTTTAAGTTTCTGCGCTGTTTCCACGACTTGTGTGACATAACTAGTCATGGACTCACACGTTTCCAAGCAAATAGAAATAAGATTCCTTATTCAGTAACATCAAGGCGTTGCTGGCCTTCCTTGAGGAGCTGGGGTGGATCGAATGATCGATTTTCCCACCCGTATGCAAAATACGCGCATTGACGTGGAGTTGCGGACAACAGCCCGTATTACCTATTTACCTATTACCTAAGATTCCTTAGCAAACTAATATTGCGTGTGTAACCGGAGTCGTCTAACAATGGCTTTAATTTCTTCCATAAACTTTGCACTCTCTTTTCAGTTTTTATATGGACATAAAGAGATGGATCGATAGTCATAATAATCTTCGCTTTGGCTTTCTTGTCATTTGCTGCATCTAGCGGTTGCTCGCTGTTCAATCGACGCCTTCCAAGATAAGATAGTTTTCCACCGCGAACGCCCAATCATCGTAATTCTCACGCCCCTTTAGCTTGGTAACGTTTACTGAGTAATTGCCTGCCATTTTAATAACTGTGCACTATATAAAACTTGTCGAAAAACTAAAAATGCGGGTCTGGGTCCATAACCTAATAAAACTTCAGAGTGGCTTACAACAGACTGGCATTTATATTTATTTAGAATGTTCCAGATACGTCACACAGTTTAGGTACACTAATAGATACTAGATGGCGCTAGTAATATGCAGCCATGTAGACATTTATGTAGTTTCTTTTGATACATAACAATAACATTGGTTATTTAACATTGGTTGGGGCCGACTTTTCCTGAATCTCTTTGACTTTCGCAGGTGCTGGGTGAAGTCCCTCTGCATTAATCATGTGCCCTAGGAATGTGATGCTGTCCGCAGTAAACACGCATTTCTTTACGTTGAGGCGGAGTCCCATCTGTTGCAGTTTGCTCAGTACTTCTCTAAGTCTCCGGTTGTGTTCTTCATTCGTGGCTCCAGTGACAGAGCGATATCATCTAATAGACACGCTACTCCGTCCATACCCGCTAACGCCGTCGACATCAGACGGTGAAAAATCACTGGCGCCGCGCTGACACCGAATGGCAGACGATTTACTTTCATTAGGCCGATAGGAGAGTTCAGCGTTAGCAGCATAGCTGTCGCGTCGTCTACCTTCAGTTGTGTGTACTTACGCGTTTTTCAAGTCCAGCTTACTAAATATACTGCCGCCACTAAGTCTCACAAACGCTTCCACAGACGTCGGCAGCGGATAGATGTCTGTATCTATAGCGGTGTTCACAGTGACACGATAATCACCACACATTCGTACTGTCCCATCTTCTTTCATCACCGGCGTCACCGGTGTCCCCCACTCAGAATAACGGACAGGTGTCAGTACACCCGCCTCCACCATCTCGTTCAACTGTCTAATTACTTTTTCCTTAAGAGGGTAGGGCACCGCGTGCGCCTTTAAGGCTGCTCTCTCGAAAAAAGCTTGCAAAAAGCATGCAGATGTAGCAAGTTTTTGTCGGCATTTACAGAGAAATTACATCTGAAAAAATCCTTAGTAATCTTCATGATATAATACGTAATTTGGTTAAGCCATAATTTTTCTACCGATATCACATAATTTAAAAAAAAATCACCAAATCACCTCCAAATCATTGAGATGAAACCGTTTTACTCCTTCATTGTTTATCAAAAGAGTATAAAAAAATATATCTACATCTTTGCAATACAAAGGAAAATAATTTGGTTTTGTTACTTTTTTAAAATATGTATTATTTTTATGATAATAAATTAAAAAGGCCTCTGATAAAGGACTGCGTCTACATCACCCCCGCACTCGTCCATAAATTTAGTGTTATTATTGAGTATTGAGTATAGTGCGATTAGTGCGGGGCGCATTGTGTTGCTAGGTGGACCTATGTCGCGTTGCGAGAACTCAGCACTACGAAATAAAATCGTAAAATATTACTGCAAAAACAAAAAGTGTACCTATCATAGCAGGGTTTTATGAAACTTATGCTCTGTCCATTTACTCTGTGTACATAGTACTGTTTATAAAATACCTACCTCATTCAAACGAAAGTCGTAAGTACTAGTAGTGAATGATCACAGAAGGTCCATGTCCACGAAATGATTCAGCCAATATTATAAATTTTACTTTTCGGTGCCTAAGTAAAGTCTATTATTCTGATGCGTTGCGATTATTTGTGACACAAAACTGAAAATGCTCCTAAAGTAAGTATTAATTATGATTATAGATTAGGTACTTGCTAATAATTTGTCAATTTATTGATTACCGGCGTAATTATTTTCAAATAAAAAAATCAAATCAAATCATTTCTTTGCATAAAACAGGTTCAGTGGATGTTAAAAAAGGTCAAATGGTACGCTGTTAATAACCATATAAGGTGTGCCAATATAAAACAAGAATGTTAACTGTTAATTTCACTATTCAATAAAGTACGGACGCCAGCACATCAACCTACCCGAAACTGTAAAATTTTCGCAATCAACTTTGAACCTTATGCTTTAGTGATAAAGTTGAAAATCTATTAAAGAAATCTGACAGATTGTAGTAACTTGATGTGCTGGCCAATGTCATTGAAAATAAAATTATCGTAAATACAGATCAGTCAACAAAATAAGGAATTAAAAATAATAATGTCATTCAATAGTAAAAAGTAGTAGAAGTAGTAGTCTAGTTCAATAGTATAATATGTATATACAGGCTGGATTTTTTTAACCTCACCTAGAGGGCAAGTACTCTAAACACTGCGAGATATCAAATTTTACTCAAAGGAAATTCATTAAAAAAAAAACAAATCTGCATTCAAAGATTTTCGAAAATTCGCTTGCCGCTCTCGGGAATCGAACCGGCTAAAATCCGAAAAAATAATACCCTGTACTTTTATGGCATCAATCGATAGGGTCAATCATAAGGATCAAATCTCTCTATGGCAGATCGAAAGTCTAATACTTTTTACTCTACTTCTATCGCGGGTGACATCAATCAATCAATTAAATCAGCCTATCGCAGACCGCGGGTGGCACAGACTACATAAAATTAGTAAAACAAATTGGTAGTCATGTTTTTTATTATAATTATCACTTATCATTACTATCCATGTGGGCTAAAGTGGGTCAATAATATTCAACTAATCATAATTTTTTTTAGGAATTATTTGGTGAGTTAAATCAAATAAAAAATTCATTTCCTATACGTAGTGAATCAATTAGTTCTACCAGAGAAGTTGAAGGTGATTCTGTTGATTTGGATGTGAATGTATTTTTTTTTACAAATTATGAACCTATATTTTTGTTTTACTTGTAAATATGCATTCATTTTAGGACATGGTGACTCACAAGCATCTTGTAAGGTCTGTCGAAGAACTTGAAGATTATTCAGCTGAATTTTAGTTATAATCTATTTGTTTATAAAAAATATAACAAATAATATGACATACACTAGTGATAATTATACTACCTATACCTACCTACCCTACCTGCCTACCTATCTACCCTACCTTCCTATCTGCCTTACCGTAACTACCTACCTACACTACATACCTACCTACCTATCTACTTACCTGCCTACCTACTCTTCTTCTCTTCATAGAAACCTTCCTAAGACTTCAAAGAATATTTAAAAAAAACCGAATTGGTCCAGCCATTCTTGAGTTTTGCGCTTAGCAGCACATTTAGCCATTAATTTTAGTTAAAAAGATACATTAAGTTGTTTACCACATGGCAAGCTAGGCTGATTTATATTAAGGGTATAGCTTCTACTCACGGCCTCGGAAAAACTTTACATGCTCAATTAATTTTTCGTAGGTTGGACCATTTTTCGTATTGGGCATTTTTATTTTTGAACATTTTTCTTATTGGACGTTTTTATTTTTGGACATTTTTCGTATTGGACTTTATAATTTTATGACATTAATGTAAACCGAAAATCAATCTGTTGTATTATCTCATGACATTCTTACAGGCATTGAAGACAGAAAGAGAGTTGCTGAATGTTCACACTTTAGACAAGAAACTGGCAAGGCAGATGGCGCAGATTGACCGACTTTATGAAGACTACTAGAAGCTGCAGATCATAGTATACCATACCACATGTAAAAAGTCCGTCATAAGGCAGCGCTGTTTTACAAATATGCAAAAGAACGTTAGATTTTTATTTTCGCTGGCTACCTTGACGGATTAATTCTCTATGCTTGAAATCAAATGAAAAGAGAGTCCACGCGGCGGAGGTGCGAAAAATGTAGGTACCTACCTGAATACAACAAATTGGTGGTGGCTGAGTGTGTCGAGATTCGTATTTCGACGACGCGTGCGCTGGTACAAGAGTCACTCAGTCCGACGTGTCTCATATGCTGGTCCGACGACGCGCGACGCCGCGACGCCTGTGTCCATTGGGTTAGTCTGTCCGTCGAGGTCCGTATATGAGTCGGTTAGTGCGTACGCGCGCTTTGGGCTTTTAATTATTGTTATTTTATTTGTTTTGTGGTTGTTTTGATAAGTTTATTGTTTTGTTATAGTGTGCATACACACGAGTGACACGCGGTGACGACGTCGACAGAGCAACTGCAGCCGTTGACAACGTGCCGCTCAATGCCCGCTGTTAAAAATGCTTTTTTATATTTGTTTAATTTATTATATACAGACATAAAATCTTTTATTAACTCGTATATATATAAGTCATTCTAAAACTTAGCATGGGTAGTTTTTGAGTTAGCTTCAATAATAAGTATTTTTACCACTTAGTTTATATTGATGATGATAAAATTACTTCCTGTCACTGATATTTACATAACAAGTAGTGTTATACGAATTTGTGTGGGGTAGGTACAACTTAAAAGTAAAAAATATAAACTTTTTACAAAAAAAAAAAACAACCGACGTCCAAAAAAGACACTATAAAGTGAAAAATTACTTTAATTTCGGAAGTCGGTGGCAAACAACGAAAATGCGAACCCAACGACATCGACTTCTGAAATAAAACTTATTTTTCGCTTTGTAGTCTTTTTTGGAAGTCGGTTGTTTTTTTTTTTTCTAAAAAAAAATTTTTATTTATCAACAGTCCTATTGAAATACCATGGGAATCTCCTTAAAATAATCTAAACTTATAATAAAGTTATGTAATGTTCCTAAAAAAATTACCGTCAGTATTAAAAAATCTATTCTATAAAAAAATGCTAACAAGTTAGTAAATTTACAACGAACTTAGGTATTGAGCGCACAATCACATGGGGACTCAACCGCCGACACGTTCGGCCGACGTCTCGTGTCGGTGCATACCTAATTGTAAACAAGGGGCTGCCTACAGATACCATTGGTAAGTCCTTATCTATAAGGATTCACCAAAAAACGAAGAATTTACCATAGAAACGTTGAAAGGGTCAGTAAAACTGAACCCTTTTGGTATTTCCCGACATCAGTCGGATAAAATAAATTGTTTCGGATTATGGCTTCAGCCAGATCTTAGCAATTGGCACAAAGTGCTATTAATTTTTGAGTAAGCTTCCTTGTACCCGTTGTATAAAAGGTTGAAATATTATCGTGTGTATCATGTAAAAGTACGATCTAGCCAAGTGTCATACCTACTTGTCTTGTATTCTTGCTGGCGTGAGCTGGCCCATGGCATCATCATCTGCCTAGCGTTTTCCTAACTATGTTGGTGTCGGCTTCCAGCCTAACCGAATACAGCAGAAATCAGTATGTTACATGGAGCGACTGCCTAATTGCGCTGGCCACTAGCGCCACTTCATTTTAATATAATGCACTAGTCGCGATATTTTATTTTTGATCGTATTTTACTGGCGACATTTGCGTTAGGCACACAATCTTTAAGATTAGGTAGCTTTAAATACTTATCAGTTCTTATATACTTACACTATTATATTGCAAAATTTTGTTATTAATTAAGCTACTAATTATTAATTTTAGTATAATTCTCTAACAATGCACAACCTAGTCTATTTAAAACAGTATGAAATAAAGTCGCTGTTCGTGTTTGTTTTCAAATTGGCCGAGCGGTTTCGGGCCGGTCTCGGGCCTCCGTCACTTCATGTACTTGCGCGCTATAATTATATAGCGCGCAAGTACATGAAGTGACGGAGGCCTGGCTCGGGGTGGGCACCCCGAGCTCGTTCATAAATATGTTTTCGGAAACTTAGTATTTTTGTCGGCAGTTTAGTATTTTTATCACCGCTCGCTAATCTCGCTATGATCTGCCGAACTATTTATCGAACCGATCATTCCATCATTTTTACCGCTCATTCAGTTATTGGACTGCTCAATCATTTTTAGAATAGACATTGTATGATAAAATAACCGACTAATTGATTTTTCATTACTGTCCATGTTTTACTGTCGCAATAATTAATCAACCGCCCAGGGCCGTCTTTACTCGGGGGTGCAAGGGGTGCGCGGCACCCAGGCGCAAGGTCTTTGGGGGCGCAAGCCGATCAGCCGGTCGATTCTGTAAAAATCTCACCGTGAAAACTTAGGTGAAGCGAGTTTGTTTTTGCTAGGAATTGACACTATTGACAGCTCACTTCACCTAAGTTTTCACGGTGAGATTTTTACAGAATAGCACCGCAGGTCATTACTAATCACTCATTATAACCGCTTGTGTGCTATGATCAATGCACACGCGTTTCATACGAAGTTTTTCAACACACTTGCGAGGAAAAAACAGACTTGTATTGTGAAATATTAACTTGTATGGAAAATGGCGCGCTGGTTTTGTTTTTCCGCGCGCCACGCTAGCCAGCACTATTTTTTTTTTTTTAAAGGCTAAGGTCTGAGACCATGCTGCCTAGTCATCAGTTACTATTTTTTTTTTTAGTCTAACATGACATTAGAATATGGGTGTACACATTCTAATGTATTAGGAGTATTTGGCAGCAAATGTATCGAATCATCGCTGAGGTAGCCAAAACTACAATAAAATTCTCAGCTCCATTTTACCGGGATCGCGTCTGTTTCAATGATTACACATTGTTAACGCCAATTTCATACTTATAAAGAGATGCATGATCTACATTGATGATTGATAATTTAGTTGCCAATAAACCTCGTAAAGAACAGTCGCATTTTATTAAAAAATCCATTGACACAGTGCTAGCAAAAGTAAACCTTATCACCCTGAACATATGGTCGATTACGAGCCGGATCAAACCTCATTAGAAATTGACGGAGCACTCGCAGTGAGAACAAAAGAACCGCATTCCATGGCGCGATAAGGGACCACCTGGTGTTGTTTTGCACGAATTTCCGAGAACCAGTCAATTAGTGTGTGTGCAAAGTGTATTGGTGTATCGTTTGAACTTTAATAACTTAGAAAATAGACTATTCTCGATTAGACATTGAAGTACATTTGGAAGATTCTTGTGATTTACATGTAAACAATGACGTCTGAAGCAGATCAAGCGTTATCTGTACTTGAAGATTTGGCGTCCATACTCAAAAAGACCCAAATAAACCTTAAAAAGTGCCCAAAAGAACGTTTATCGAAGCCTGCATATTTACGAACTCGTATTCTAACCATTGAAGAGTATTGGGGATCTTTTAAGAAAGCGCACCAACAGTTATTGAAAAGTACAACTCGGGAACAACGTGGAATTTTACCGTACCTACTACGTGAATGAAGAATTCCTTCTTCATGAAGACTTGTACCTATGCATGTTAGGAGATCTTAGAGAAATGTTGGATGCATGCACTTCGGAGACGACTGACCATGACCATCCTTCATGCAGCAACACGTCGTGTGATTCAAAATTACGACCGAAAGTAATGCTACCTAACATACATCTTCCTCCGTTTTCCGGTAACTACGAAGAATGGCCTACATTTAAAGACTTGTATGTATCACTAATTCATACATGTCCGACGCTAAGTGATGTTGAAAAACTACACTATTTGAAAACCAGTATCACGGGCGAAGCGGCGTCTTTACTGAAAAACATTCAAGTGACGGGTGCTAATTATGTTCAAGCATGGGGAACGCTCAATTACCGATACAATAACAGGCGGATCATAGTAAATGCATTAATGAAACGATTATTCTATCAGAAAAAATGTACTAGTCAAACGGCGGCACAGCTGAAGGCCCTCCTGGATTGTACCACCGAAGTTATTAATAGTCTGGAAAATGTGAAAGTGCCTACTGATTCCTGGGATCCAGTAATCATATTTCTGGTTGTGCAGAAGTTGGACCCGGAGTCACACAAAGAGTGGGAGCAAACTGCCTACTCGGTAAACTCTCAAGAACTGCCTACTTGGAAGGAATTGCGCAAGTTTTTGGAAGTCAAATTCCGGACGCTTGAAATGATTTCCCCGACGACCACCAGTAAACCCACCAAAGAGCGTGTTCTACATGTGACAGCAACAGATAATGATAAACAACAAAAACCATGTGCTTTATGTAAAGAAACGCACACACTGTGTCATTGCAGCACATTCAATAAAATGACAATTAATGAAAGAAGCGAACATGTCAAAGCAAACAAATTATGTTTCAACTGCCTTGGGGCGGGACATTCGGTGTTCAAGTGCCGGATGCCAATGTCTTGCCGCACCTGTAAGAGACGACATCACACACTTTTACATCAACCCAAGAAGATTGATGAAGCGACTCAAAATGTAGAAACCAAGCAACCGACTTCATCCAGCCAAGCAGATGTAGAAGAAAAGAAGGTTCACACAATGGTTACGTCTCATTATACCGCGGGGCAGAAGATATCGCTGTTGGCTACAGCAGTAGTAATTTTGAAGAGTGAACACGGACACACTACTGTTTTAAGAGCGCTCATAGATTCAGGATCTCAAGCATGTTTCATAAGCGAGAAGGTAACTCAGATCCTGAATCTACAAAAAACACCAGTAAATCTAATCGTCACCGGAATGGAAGCAATGAAGATGAAAGTCAAGCATGAAGTCAAGTTTCAAGTATTGTCACGGTGGGAAAACCAATTCAACTTACCTATAAGAGCCTACGTGATGTCCAAGCCCTTGACTTCGAATATACCGATGAACACCATGAGGGGGACTGATTGGCCGCACATAGCGAACCTCCAACTGGCAGATGCAAATTATTATGAATCAGGACCTATTGATATGTTGTTGGGTGTAAACGAATATGCAGCAATTCTCAAGCAGGGACTCGTTAAAGGTCCACCAGATACACCATGTGCCCAAAATACCTACCTGGGATGGATATTAATGGGTGGAATTACAATCAAACTGAATGCAAGAGAAAAATCATTGACAGCCATAAAGAAAGAAATTAACATAGACGATTTACTGACAACAATATGGGAAGTTGATACGGACACGAAAAGAAAACTTACCCTAACTGAACAACTATGTGAAAACATATACAAGAAGACACACAAGCGAGATAAAGATGGGAAATACATAGTTAAGCTACCATTTCAAATAGAACAACCAAAATCAGTTGAAGGCAACACAAGAGAAATAGCGAAGAGAAGACTCCTTCAACTAGAAAAAAGATTTAATCAAAACAAAGAACTAAAGCAAGAATACACAAGGGTGATCAATGAATATAAAGAATTAAAACATATGGAAGAGGTACCTAAGGATGAAATAAATAATAAATCAGTATACTTACCTCACCATGCGGTGATCCGTAGTGACAAGGAAACGACGAAGACTCGTGTTGTTTTTGACGCCTCGTGCAAGGGCTCCAATGGAACTTCACTGAATGATGAACTCTTGTTGGGTCCAATATTACAAGATGACTTGAGAAGCATTATCATTAGATGGAGAATGCATGCTATTTGTTATGTTTCTGACATTCACAAAATGTACAGAATGATCTGGACAAATAAAGAAGATCTCGATTATCAAAGAATTCTATGGAGAGATAATACATCAGAAGACATCAAAGACTACAGACTTTTAACTGTGACATTTGGAACAGCTTCCGCACCTTATCTCGCCGTAAAGACACTTATGCAATTGGCTGATGATGAAGGCGACAAATATCCTGAAGCAGCAAAGATATTGCGCGAAGATTTTTACGTCGACGATGTTATGTCCGGACACGATGACCTGGAACAAGCTATACGAATTAGTCAAAATCTAAAAAAACTACTGCGTCTAGGTGGCTTCGAACTGAAAAAATGGTCTTCAAACAACCGTGATTTCATGGAGACTATCGAACCAAGCGAAAGATCATCTAATGCACATCTGGAACTAAAGATTGATGGAACAATTAAAGCCTTGGGCATACAATGGAACTTGGGTAAAGACCAATTCGAATATAATCTGAACTTACCAGCTATCGGCAAAACAATCACAAAGCGAAGCATTCTGTCTGATATTCAAAAGTTATTCGACCCACTCGGATGGATTGCCCCTTGCCTCGTTATGGCAAAGATTTTAATTCAAAAGCTCTGGCAGGAGAAGATTGATTGGGACGAAGTGTTGAATACAACACTGGCTGAAAAATGGGCTACAATACGATCTGATCTTGAAAATGTGAACGGAATCTACATAAATAGATGGATGGGAACACTGAGCTCGAGGAAAGATTCCATAGAAGTCCACGGATATTGCGATGCTTCAGTACAAGCTTACGGTGCTGTGGCTTACTGCCGAGTCACAAACTCAGATGGCACAGTGAAAAGCACAATCATTGCGGCAAGGACAAGAGTAGCACCTTTGAAAACCATTTCATTGCCTCGACTAGAACTGTGTGGAGCATTGTTGTTATCCAAACTACTCAAGCAAATAAGGCAAGCAATGAGAATACCCACAACACAAATTTATGCTTGGACAGATTCTTCTATTGTCATCTCCTGGCTACATGGAGATCCGAACAGATGGAAGGCGTTTGTGGCAAACCGTGTTGTCGAAATCACATCTAATGTAAGTTGTAGTCAGTGGCACCATGTCCAATCCCACGAGAATCCAGCTGATATTGCATCAAGAGGCTTGTTAGTAGCCAACTTGAAACGTTGCGACCTGTGGTGGAATGGACCACAGTGGTTATCACACCAGAAGATACAGTTCACTAGACTTAACGTAAACCCAACAGACCTAGAGAGAAAGAAAAACACCTTACAAACTCTGAAAGTAACACAAAACGAAAATGAGGGAAGTAATAGATTATCTGCGCAACTCGATAGCTTTGATACATTGACTGAACTACTGAGAACTATCACCTACTGCCGAAGATTCCTGAAACAAAATAAATTAGAAAAAAACATAGATCAGATAGTACAATCACAACTGAAGAACTCGAACTCTCTTTGCAAGCCTGTATAAAATTAGAACAAGAGGAAGAATTTAAAGAAGAAATAGAAAGCTTAAAAAGAAAGAAAAGAGTTAAAACATCAAGCAAATTAAAATCATTAAATCCTTACCTTGACGAGAATGGAGTCCTCAAGGTGGGCGGCCGGCTCAGGAACGCAGAGTTGACGGAAGAATGCAAGCATCCAATAATTCTGGGTCGAAAAAGTAAACTTACTTATCTTATAGTAGCAGAAGCCCACTCGAAGACGTTGCATGGAGGTATACAGTTAATGCTTACTTACCTTAGATCCAAGTATTGGATAATGCGAGCGAAAATGCTGGTCAAACAATACATCCATCGTTGCTTGGTATGTGCTAAGCTAATTGCAAGGGTGAGAACACAAGTAATGGGAGACTTACCAAGCGTACGGGTGAAACCAGCACGAGCATTCCTCAACTCAGGTGTCGACTTTGCTGGACCCTTCCAATTATTGATGAGTAAGGGCAGAGGAGCCAAAACTACCAAGGCCTATATAGCAATATTTATTTGCATGTCCACCAAGGCAATTCATTTAGAATTGGTTGGTGACCTGAGTACAGCAGCGTTCATAGGCGCCTTCAAGAGGTTTTGCGCCCGCAGAGGAAAATGCACAAATCTGTGGAGCGACCAAGGACGCAATTTTGTTGGCGCTAATAAGCAACTATATGAAGCCTGGAAGGAAGCTGGTTTGCAATTTGATGATAAAATCGCCGAGTTACTTGTAAACGACGGAACCCAATGGCATTTTATACCGGCTTATTCACCTAACTTCGGAGGATTATGGGAAGCCGGAGTGAAATCCATAAAATATCACATGAAGAGAGTCCTCACTACAAATTTAACATTCGAAGAGATGATGACGGTTCTCTGCGAAATAGAAGCATGCCTGAACTCGCGTCCATTATGCCCAATGAACGATGACACCATGCAAGCACTGACACCTGGTCATTTTTTAATAACGGAAGCACCAGTCACCGTCCCGAACCCAAATCTTAAGGACGCTAAAATGAGCAACTTGACACGCTGGCAATACACGCAAAAATTGTTGAGTGACTTCTGGTTGAGATGGCAGAAGGAATACCTCACAAGACTCCAGCAGAGACCGAAATGGTTAAAACGCGAAGAAGAGTTTAAGAAGGGAGACATAGTACTGATCAAGCAAGATAACCTCCCACCGGGGAAATGGTCCATGGGACGTATCACCGACAAGCACCCCGGCCCCTACGGTTTAACCAGAGTGTATAGCGTAAAGAGCGGTGACACTATAACCAAGCGATGTGTGACAAAGTTGTGTGCTTTACCAATCGATACCGCACCAGATGAAATAATTGTTTAACGTTTGTATAATTTAGTTTTGCATGTATCCTAGATTCAATCAGTACCTATTGTTTTTAAAGGACTATCTATAGTCCTTTAGTGGGCGGCTTATGTTAACGCCAATTTCATACTTATAAAGAGATGCATGATCTACATTGATTTGTGTCGTCTAATTTCAAACACCGCTAGATCCAGTTTTAAGAAAAATAAATATTTTTACTCTATGGTATAGTCAATCTTGACCTGTATGTGTCTACTATACTTTTTACAAGCAAACTACGCCAGATCCCTACTAAAATAGCAAATTAAAACAGTAATTTAATTCAAAACCCGCCACATCCATGACGGGCCTTTTTCAAACGCCGCCATATCCATACCGACCAATCAGAGCAGAGAATTATTGCAAAACTGTCATGGCGATTAATGGCGTCTTAATTAATTGTTTGGTGTTTTCGTGTTGTGATTTTTTATTGTTTTCTCCTATAAATAATGACCGATTTATCTCGGAATATCGAATTTATCCCTGTGTTCCTTTGGAAGAATCTGAAAATTTTGTGTAGTTCATAAGATTAACGAAACGTTCTATCTATTTTTTTATGTTTTATCCAATAAATATTTGTCTTAAATCTTAATTCTTCCTACAATTTCTTTTCCTTACCTAGCTGCCTACCCACGTTATAAAAATAAAGGCTAAGAATAATATGGTAACAAACTTCTTTCTTCTACCACTCATTTTAGAACATCCTGTGTACATGGTACTACAGTTTAAAGTTAGTATCAAAGGCAGCTAGATCCAGCACTTTATTATCAAAAGCCGCCAGATCTCGAATTGAATATCAAAATCCGCTATTTCTTATTTTTCAGGACGAAAATATGCTTATTTTGCTATTGAATTATATAAATATGAATTATATTATTGTTTTATTTAATTTTAAAAAGTCATCTAATTTTATGGCATTAATTTTATTAACACACTGACTTACTGACACATATTTTAACTCTACTGTAAAATTGACTTATATGATGATAAATGAAACTAGGATTAAAATTAACGACAAAAAATTAAAATTGATTGATAGAAATTGATAACATTGGTAAAAATAAAATATAAAATTGATAAATTTTTAACAGTGGTAAAATTTACACATTCATAATAATTGACTAGGATTAAGGGTTGCTCGGTAGACGATACAGGATGGCTTTCTGTTTAGCAAGAGAGTCAAAGTGGAGATCAATAACATCACTGTAGCCATTCACTGCCTTACACATTCTTGCAAAGGGCGAATTGGCGCCCAAAACTGTTCTTCTAAAAGGTGGACAAAGGGGCGTGATGGCACTACGCGGAATTCTAGAGGGTGCACGAAAACTGAAAAGAGCAAGCAGGCTGGGGCTGTCTATTTTATGTTTAATGATTTTATAGGCAAAAATTACATCACTTAAGTGTCTACGTCTCTCCAAAGAAATCATGTTAAAATGCTTAAGTCTTTTATTATAAGAACGTATTTTTTTGGCGACACCATTGGAAAATGCGAGGTGCCAAAAGGAATAATAATAACTTTGGGGCAAAGTTTATTGATGTCTTATAAAGTTTTAAATAGCTTACGAACTAGATGAAAGACCTATGCAGGCTGCTAGCTGACCCGGGGCCATTATGTTAGACGGGCCTGGTCTAAGTGGTATGAGGTGCGAATGCTAGTGAGGTGACTTGGGTCCAACACCCAGGTTGGGAAATGGGCTCTCTCCGTTATTGGAGATTGGATAGGGCTGATGATATTTGGGGCTGCCATACGTTTACTCCAATCAATTCGCACAATATAGGCATCGTGTTATGTTATGGTATGTGTGACATGGCAACACGTGACAGATACTAAGCTTATTTTAAAGTTTCAGATCTCACTATGATGGATGGATATGAAGGAAATGCCCGAGGCGAAGGGCCTTATAAAAAGGGAACCCGAGGTAAAGGGTCTTATAAGGAAGGAACCCGAGGTAAAGGGTCTTATAAGGAAGGAACCCGAGGTAAAGGGTCTTATAAGGAAGGAACCCGAGGTAAAGGGCCTAATGGAGAGGGAACCCGAGGTACGGGCCCTCATGGAGACCAACCCCGAGGTGAAGGGTTGGGGAATATTTTTGATGTGACCAGTCGAGGGGAAGGACTGGCACATGCACAGGAAGAAGTGCCCCAGGTTATGGGTCAAAATCAGATTATAGACAATTTAAACTTGGAAAGGAGTGCACAACGCTCGAGGCAAGAGCATGAGCACACAAGTTCTGATGGCAACCAAAGCATTGTACTAGGGATTCAGAATCAGACTGAAAATGAAGAATGGAGCGAAAGGAGGGAAAGTCGCGGTAGGCAGTTTTCAAAACGGACATCACAGCAACGGAGGAAGCGCTATTACTCCACGTCTTCGGAATCTGGAGGTGAGTCACCACCACCAAAAAGAACAAGGAGTAAGTACCAAAATACTGTACTATTAATTTATAATGATTTTGTATATTTAATTAAATAAACTGATTTAAAGCGATGGGACTCACTTAAAACAGGATGGCCGAGCTGTTAGGTAGTATTATAAATTAACCATTAAATAAGTTGTTAATAGTTAAGTGAGTGTGAGTGAGTTAATGATTTATGAGTATTAATTAAAGCTGTTTATTATAATCGTGTAATTTAAGTTTGTAAATGTATTTATACTATTTAATTCATTATTTATTGGTCACTTTTGACTAACGGTTCTCCACTACGAGTGGTGGGGCAAATTGCATATAAGGTCGCTTCGCCCGTCATTATAGGCAGTCGCTGTGGAACACTGAGGAAAGCAACAACTGTGAATTTGTGCTGTAGTGAAACATTGAACAGTTTTTTGTGAATTTATGTTGTGTTCGAATTTTAAACAGTTATTCTGTGAAAGTGTTAAGTGAATTAATAAACTGTTATTTGTGATTACGTGTTTTATTCCTGACCTAAAAATACTAACTAAACTACAATTTGACACACGACAACACAACGATCAGTCTAAACATTATTTTGTGTTTATTATATTTTTTCTATAGGCTGTATAGAGGTTTTGTCACTGCATTTATTTACACCTGCGCGCGCATCGCTAGTGTTGGCTAGCACGGCGCGCGGAAAAACAAAACCAGCGCGCCATTTTCCATACAAGTTAATATTTCACAATTAAAGTCTGCTTTTTCCTCGCAAGTATGTTGAAAAACTTCGTATGAAACGCGTGTGATAGCACTGCAGCAAGACATAGACGCGAAATACAAGTGGAGCTTAGATAATAAGATGGAATTTAATCCCTCCAAATGCTTTGCAATGACATTCGGTCGAATGCGGCACCCAGTTAATTATTAATATAATTTAAATAACAATACCATCATGAAAGATCTGGGAGTCACATTCGACCGAAAGCTCACTTTCCACGACCACATCGCCAAGGTAGCTATATAAGGAATCGTACCACAGATTGGGTTTCGTTTTGCGTAATTGCCGTGATTTTCGCTCCGCACATGCCATCAAAATTATATTTAATGCACTCGTGCGTGGCAAATTGGAATCTAGCTCCTGCGTGTGGAATCCACACGAAAGTACCTACGTACTTATACTGGAAAAGGTACAAAAAGCGTTCCTTAGGTTTCTCTATAAGCGTAAACGCGGCTTTTACCCATACTTCTATCCGACTAAATTTCTACTGGGATGCCTCGGATATAACTCGTTAGAGGTAAGCCGAGCAAAAGACCAGCTCACTCACCATAGCCTGAAAGACGCTCCGTGGCACTATTGACGCGCCTGATCTACATGCTGTTCTGGCTCGCTTCTTTGTGCCAGACAACTACTGCCGGGGCAGAAGGCACAGGCTGTTTGCTGTGCCTCCATGTCGCACAGTTGCGCGTGCTAAGTCCCCAGTACCACGTACTCTGGCCGCACTTAATGATCTCTTGGACTCTAATCCAACAAACGATCTGTTTGCGGATGAATGGACCAAGATTTTGTCGGCATAGAAGTACTGTGAGAGGGATGTATGAAAGTGTTAACTTTTTACTTGATTTTATATTTAATGTTTTATGTGAATGTGTAAACTGTCTTTAATTTCTGTAATTGGTTGTAAACCATTTTAGTTAAAGAATAAATAAATAAATCATGATCACACTCGGTACACACACACACATACACACACACTGATACACTCGGTTTCCTTATCGCGCTCGCATTATCAACATAGCACACATCGACGCCCCCGAGCAATAAGTCGGTAATGTACTATTATGGACTTCTTGCTGTTATGGCAAATTTGGCATCTACGGACTGGATTACACCTTAGCAATTTTTTTTGGTTTTTTCTAACGATAATTTACAAAGATATCATGACATCCGTTTTTATTGTTGGGAAATTTACAAACAAAATGATGTCGGCAAAAATACTGTTATAGGTCGGTACAAAGAAATATTTTATATTTTATTTTGGTAAGTAGCTTTTACAGGATTATTGGCGTAAATAATCTTCGTAAGTTTTTTTGGTATAAGAGGAAAGCATAATAATAGACCTAACAAAATGAACAAGATGACTGAAGCAACTATTAAAGCACACATTGATATATTTCCTAAAGTCGTTCCTCGTGAGTCGCACTATACGAGGATGAATTCAACCAGAGGATATCTTTCAGAGAACTTAAATATTTCAAAAATGTATCGCTTTTTCTTTTATCGATTGGTTTACACATCAATATTACACTGATGTTTTAATGGCAACAAATCGACAGTATGAATCAGTTTTTAACTCCCAGTATAACTACTCATTTTTCAAACCCAAAAAAGACCAGTGCCCTTCGTGCTCGTTATATGAAAAATCAGACAATACTATGAAAGCCACTCTAGAGGAAAAACAATTAGAATAACAATTAGAGCAATCTGAAGTTTACGATTTAAAACCACTCGTAGACGATAAGCATTGGCGGTGTGATTTTTACACAAACTTAAAAGGTCAGTATGTAAAGCTTTGCTTATTGTAATAGGTCGGTGGTAAGCACGTTGCAACTGCACGTTATCTAGATGTGCAGCTGCATCTGCGCTATTCTCTTGTGTACGCTTTCGTCCTCTTCGTCTACCTAAGGCAGTGAGTGTTGTTTAAATCAAGCTCTGAATAAGTGTCTTCAAAATTATATTTGAAAAACAACTTATTTGCTTGTGAATCAGACACACTCTCCTCCATCACGTGTGCCCAATGGATCACATTTCCGTCTTTATCACACCGCCCATGCTTATTGTCTACGAGTGGTTTTAAATCGTAAACTTCAGATTGCTCTAATTGTTATTCTAATTGTTTTTCCTCTAGAGTGGCTTTCATAGTATTGTCTGATTTTTCATATAAGGAGCACGAAGGGCACTGGTCTTTTTTGGGTTTGAAAAATGAGTAGTTATACTGGGAGTTAAAAACTGATTCATATTGTCGATTTGTTGCATTGGCGGTGTGATAAAGATGGAAATGTGATCCATTGGGCACACGTGATGGAGGAGAGTGTGTCTGATTCACAAGCAAATAAGTTGTTTTTCAAATATAATTTTGAAGACACTTATTCAGAGCTTGATTTAAACAACACTCACTCTGCCTTAGGTAGACGAAGAGGACGAAAGCGTACACAAGAGAATAGCGCAGATGTAGCTGCACATCTAGATAACGTGCAGTTGCAACGTGCTTACCACCGACCTATTACAATAAGCAAAGCTTTACATACAGACCTTTTAAGTTTGTGTAAAAATGGAGCTATTCCACGGTTTTACCATCCTTTCTATGACTCTTTGTCCTATTCTGAATCCAGGAACGAAAATTTCTCTGAAGAAGAATAATACTGTATGAAAATTATGTAAACCAAAGTTCTTTGCAGGATGTGTTTTATTTCATTTACTTTTTTTGGATTTTTATGTTTCTGGAGCGAATTTATAAATAATAAAACTTTGTTAGGTAATAGAACAGTGTGTTTTTCGTTTCAACCTTCAAAATATTACATTATACGTTTCAAAAAAATGAAAAGGTACTGGGTGATAACAATAACACTGTTATTCAAAATTTCCCCGTAAATAGTATTGGTATGTATCAACACTGTTTCTACAATCATTTAATATTTCCACAATAACTGCGTAATATAACACATTATGAATCATCTCTACGATAAAAAATAACTTGGTAAAAGTCCATAATATAATGATACGAAATAAATTGTTTGACAAATTTACTGCAATAACTCTGTAAGTACTATTACTGTAATATTTGAACAATATAGTTTCAGGTATTATTTATTTTCTGAAATTCAAAGGTTTTGAATGTAAAGAATTTCATATTAATAGCACAGTTACACTTCACAAAAAAAATAGCTTTCATTTGATACATCAATGACTTGAATATTCCAACTGGCTGAAAAGATATTCGACAAAAACAGTAAATCTTTTCTCCTGTAAAATTTGGATTTTTCGATTACAGACTTATTGCTTGGGAGCATCGACATGTATCCTAATGTACAGACAGACGCCAGCACATCAAGCTACCCGAATCTGTCAAATTTCCCAATCAACTTTGAACCTTATGCTTCTAAAAATCTATTAGAGAAGACAGCTGGTAGTAGCATGATATGCGTCTGTTCTGTACTATTACGTGTAATCATAATCAACCATTTAGGATGGATGACCTATTTAAGGCCTATTCAGACCTAAGCGGTATTCGCTACCGTCTGCGGCAGAGAAAACCCAGTGGGTATGCGGTAATATTACTGTTCAGACCTAAGCGGATTTCGCTATACCTGAGCGACACCCGCGCGGTATGTACCTCTACCCACAGCGGCAGCGAATATCGCTCAGGTTTGAATAGGCCTTAAGACATGTAAAATGAGACTCTGGCCGCATTCCGAATTAAGACAATAACGCTCACAGCGCTCATAGCAATAATTTGCGTACCGATTCGATATCACGATTATGACAGCTGAGAGCAGTCGACAATTCAGAACTCTCGTGAACGCGCTCACAGTGCTTACTCAATGTAAAAACGATATTATTAGAGTATTTCCTTGTACAGACGCCAGCACATCAACCTATCACAATCTGTCAGATTTACCCAATCAACTTTGAACCTTATGCTTTAGCGATAAAGTTGAAAATCTATTAAAGAAATCTGACAGATTGTGGTAGGTTGATGTGCTGGCGTCCGTACATATAAGCACCACATTTATTCTTCTTTGGTATTTTTTTTCTGGATGGGAAATCATCAAATGACCCCTCCCGCTCTGGGTGGAGCGGAAGGGAGTGTCAGACTCTTACTGACTAAAACCCACCCGTGTTCCTTCCTTAGCCCTTTATGTTCCGGGCCAGCGGTAACCCTTTCGAACAATCCCGCTGACCCGGCAGGCTTCGGCCCTGACGGGCCCCTTCGAATGATGCTGACATCTCTTTGAGGCGCGCGTGGAACACGTACGCGCCGTCCGGCACGGGCCTGGTCCTGATCGGACGGTGAGCTACCCATTACTCTCCGCCTGCAGGCCCGCGCCTACGGTGGCCGGGAGCCGTCCCGCCGCCTCCTTCGCTAGTATGACTGCTTCGCAGAAGGAGGCGATTGCCCCCCACTCCCTCCTTGCCGCCTCGCCCGAGATCGTGCGGTAGCCCCTGATCAGCCTTACGGCTTGGTAGCCGTAAGGCTGATCCGGGGCTGCCCATTATTTGAACGCGCTCCAGGTGGTCCTGGGGCGCGTTCAAATAATGGGCGGCTCGCCGCTGCAGTGAACGCGCTCACACCGGGGCCCCGTATAGGACCATGGACCGCACGACCCCCGCGTAAAGCCTCCGTCAGAAGGCGTTTGGCCGGGCAGGAGCCGCTTGAAAGCGGATCCTCTCCACGACTATCGCAACCCCGCGTGTCATCGCGTCGGCCGCCGCCTGATGCGACCTCCCTTGCGCCAGGACTAGCGTGTCGTCAGCGTAGCAAACCACGCTGACGCCATCAGGGAGGTCGGCCCGCAGCACCCAGTCGTAACCGATGTCCCACAGGAGCGGCCCCAAAACCGATCCCTGCGGGACAACATCTCTCGCCGGTTCCACTCCTTATCGCGACCGGGGTAGATGACGGCTCTGTCCGTCAAATACGCCCCGACTACTCGACGGAGGTAGGTCGGCACCCGGTGATACCGGAGTGCCTCCCCAATGCAGCCCCAGGGCAGGGTGTTAAACGCGTTGGCGATGTCGAGTGACACCGCCACGACGACCCCGCCCCGGGTCGCGTCCCCCGTCGTGAGGGCTTTCACGCGCATGATGGCATCCACCGTCGAGCGACCCTTGCGGAAGCCAAACTGACTGTCCGCAAGATCGTCACCAGGTGCCCGACGAGGCGGCCCGCAATTACTCTCCCAAAGAGCTTGCCGACCTCGTCGAGCAACACGATGGGCCGGTATGCGGACGGAGAGTCCGCAGGGTGCCCCGGCTTCTGAATGAGGACCAGCTTCCCCGTCTTCCAACGGAGTGGAAACTGGCCTCTCTCCATACACGCGCTTAAGAGCGCCTCCAGGCGAGGCCCGAGAGCCCTCGAGGCCAGGACCCAGGCTTTACCTGGCAAGCCGTCGGGTCCTGGGGCGGTATTTTTGGCCTTCAGCCTTCCTACCGCCGCTCTCAGATCTACCCCGGTCACTTCGGGGATGTCGTCGTCGTCCACGTGCAGGTCCGCTTCGGGCACCGCAAGTGGCGGAGCCATAGGCGGGGGAGTGTGCTCCCGCCGTGAAGGGAACAGAGCACTCACCACCTCCTCCACATACTGGGGGCGGAGACTGCGTCAGCGGGGGGCCCAGGTGCGGACTTTATTCCGCACCATTCTTCTTTGGTTAGGTGACGACTGTCAGCCAGAAGCACAATTTCGAAAATGCCACGTTAGTTTATTTCATCGCCAACGCACACAGAACGCGATTCCTCGCCAGGCGCCAAGCTATAAATGTATAACGAAATATATAGTAAACAGCAGTGATGAGGGTATCGTCATATCGAAGAATGAGATTTATAATAAGCATTAAGTTTTATTTATAATTTTACGAATATAAGTAAAAACTGATTAAATATTTCCATATTTGTTTTATGTCACAGTTTCCCCTAGTAAGTAAAACCAGTATAAATTATAATTATCAAAGAAACAAACACATAACTCAATTAGAGCTATAAGAAATGAGGTACATCTCTATTTCTTTCATGACGTCATTCTTTGACTTCATTTCAAGTTCTTGGCGCTCAGAGCACGTTAAGGCGAAAGCGCCAGGGTAGCCCGCAAAATTCTTTTTTTTTTTAGGTTTTTTGCAATTTGCTGGTCAGTATTAAGTTCTACGTCGATCAAAATATGATTCGCGGCCGTAACAAATATGTATGTTTGGGGTCTCTTCAATGAAAGCGGACTGTATAGGTTTTGATGGTATAATAAAGAAACAAAAGGAATTAAAAAACTACAATAAAAATGGTATAAAAATGGCGGAAGGCCCGGTTCGCTTGCGATGTTGAGATGTTGACAAGTCAAGTCACTAGATTGTTCTGCCGCCGGCCGCGCGCTCCCGGCGCGGCGGCGGCGGCGAATGGCGCAGCCTTGCCGTCCCGCGCCTCGCCTCCCCGCACGACACGTTTGGATGCGTTCGCGCGTGAACATGCTCCCCGGGTTGAAGGAGTCTTCAAGAAAGTGGCAGCGGGCAGATGTTGTTGAAGGCCCGCCGAATTGTCCCCTTCTTAGTTTTCAACTCGGCGACTCTCGCTACGCCGTCGGATCCCGGGTACGTCTGTACGACGCGACCCAGCAACCAGCAGAGAGGTGGGAGCGCCTTATCCTTCACCAGGACGAGGCTCCCCACCTTGATGTCTCCCGATGTCGTCGACCACTTCGTTTTTTGCTGTAGCAGATAAATATACTCAGTGTGAAACCTTGTCCAAAAGTGCTGCTTGATGTATTCCACCCTTTGGAATCGCTCGAGCCGGCTGATGTTTCCGCTGTCAGTCATCTGTGGATGAGGAACGGACGTGAGTGATCTTCCTATTAAAAAGTGGGAAGGTGTTAAGGCACAGAAATCAAGTGGATCAGAAGAGTAAGGAGTAAGTGGTCGGGAATTGAGAATAGCCTCTATTTGGGTTAGACAAGTAGCCATCTCTTCGTACGTGAAGTGAGTAAGAGTAAGCAGTCTCTTTAAATGATGCTTAGTGGATCGCACGGCGGCCTCAGCTACGCCATTGAAATGAGGGGAGTAGGCTGGCACAAAGTTGAATTCAATTCCTTCTTGTGCGACATCACATGCAATGTTTGAGTTCTGCAAAAAAGTACGAAGTTGATTACAAGAACCGACAAAGGTTGTTCCGTTGTCGGACAATATGCTGCGAGGCTTGCCACGGCGCGCAATGAATCTATTCAAAGCAGCCAAGTATGCTTCCTTGGTGAGATCCGTGACAAGCTCCAAGTGAACAGCCTTGATAGCGAGGCAGACAAAAATACATATGTAGGACTTTATAAGCCTGCAGCCTCTTCCCTTCCGGTCAGCTATCAGTATTGGCCCTGCATAGTCAACACTTGAATTTAAGAATGGAAATTCAAGCTTACTTCGTGAACTTGGAAGTTGCCCCATTATTGGTTGTATATTTTGAGCCTTATGCCTAAAGCACACAACACATTTTTGAACAGTAACTCTAGATAAATTTCTTCCCCCCAAAGGCCAATAGGTTTGCCTAATGTTCGCCAAGAGCAACTGAGGCCCAGCGTGTAACAGCTTTCTGTGAACAGTTTGAAACAAGATTTTAGTTAAATGATGCTTACTGCACAGGAGTATAGGATGTTTCACGTTGTAATCGTAAGGAGAATTATTTAACCTGCCTCCTACTCGAATAATACCGTCTGAGTCTAAAAAGGGTGATAAAGATATGAGACGATTTTTATGAGGCAGGGATTTTTCTGATTTCAAAATAGAATATTCATCTGGAAATATTTCAAATTGTGCATTACGTAAAATACATTTTAATGAAGACTGAATTTCCTGATTAGACAGCCACCCTACTAACTTGTTATCTTTATTTTTTAAATTATGAATGTACCTTTTGATATAAGCCACAATTCTTAGCAAACGATTGAAATCTGAATATTTATGAATTAATTGTTGTATTAATGTTTGACTCTGAATATGACTATTGTTGGACTGAGTTACATAACAAGTTAGTTCAGGCAAGTCTTGTTTAGAAATGTCGTTGGGCGGTTTTGGCCACTGACATTCATCTTGCAATAAAAAAGAAGGGCCTGCCCACCATAGACAAGAGTCGCTGATACGATCAGCCTTCACCCCTCGAGAAACTAGATCCGCGGGATTGTCTCGTGTTGGCACATAGTTCCATATGGATCCAAGGGTGGTCTCCTGTATCTCATTGACACGATGCCTGACAAAAGGCTTGAGTTGTGTCGATGGTGCGGATAACCAGCTCAACACAATTGTTGAATCACACCAAAAGACACATCGTCTAACTGGTATAGTAAGGGACTCTTTGACCTTTGTACACAATCTTGCACCTACCAGCGCTCCACATAGCTCTAACCTGGGCATCGTTGTTGGTTTGATGGGGGCTACACGATTTTTAGAAGCTAGTAAGCGTATTGTTACTGCATTACTGCTGTCAATGCTGCGTATATAGACACAAGCACCGTATGCCTTTTCACTGCTATCTGTAAATATGTGTATTTCATTAATTTTACATTTGTCACATATTATCCATCTAGGAATGTTCAAAGAATTTAAATGTTTCAACGCATCTACAAATTTTGACCACTGATCTGCTATGTCCTGAGGAACCTCATCATCCCAGTCACATTTATGAACCCACAATTTTTGCATTATAATTTTTGCTTCAACAACACATGGACCTATTAACCCCAATGGGTCAAAAATTTGGCTTATTATAGATAAAATGTGTCTTTTTGTTGTTTTGTGTGTCTTAATATTAATGGAAAATGATAAAATATCTAATTTGCAATTCCATAGTAATCCCAAGGTCTTTGATGTGTAATTATTAGACAAATCTAAATCAAGGCAAGTGTCATCTTTTACATCTACTATCTTTTTTAGAATTTGAGCACTGTTTGACTGAAACTTTCTTAAATTAAAATTAGCTGAGCTTAATATATTTTTTATATTCTGACAAAGCTCGACGGCGCCCTCTATAGTATCTTTTCCGCATAAAAGATCGTCTACGTAAAAATCCCGTTGAATACTACTCTTGACATGCTGATTGTCTGTGGCCTCTGCCAGGCTCACTAGGCACTTGGTTGCTAGATAAGGCGCAGACGCCGTTCCATATGTGACTGTGTTTAATGTGTATGTTCTGAGTGGCTCTGATGGGTCTTTCCTAAATAAAATGCGTTGTAATGGTCGTTGGCTGGGATTTAACTCCACAGCTCTATACATTTTTTCGATATCCCCTGTGATTACATATTTATGTTGTCTAAATCTCAGTAAGATTGAGAGTAGATCATTCTGTACAGTGGGACCTACATATTGGATGTCATTTAGTGACAATCCTGATGTTGACTTTGCTGATGCATCAAAGACTGTTCGCAACTTTGTAGTTTTACTGGATTCTCGTAACACCCCATGATGTGGCATGAAATAATTAATATTATTTTTATTATTAACTGACAAGTCGCTATCCTCAGTCATATGACCTAACGTTTCATATTCATTCATAAAGTTAATGTACATGCTTTTATAAATTGAATCGCGTTGAAAACGTTTTTCTAAAGATAAAAATCTACGTTTAGCCGCAGCGTATGAGTCGCCTAGAACGCTAGGATCTTCCTTAAGTGGCATAGTAACAATAAACTGGCCATTTGAGCCACGGACAGTATTTAATTTAAAACTTTCCTCACAAGCACGTTCCTCTGCAGAAAGACAATGCTTAGGTGATATTGTATCAAGTTCCCAAAACTTATTCAGATCTGGACAAGTAGTTATATTAGAAAAATTACAAACATGTGTCTGTTTATGCAAGCTAGCGGGTACAGTACCTGAGATTAACCACCCTAATTTACTCTCACACAACTTTGGTAGATTTTTTCCCAGATTGATGTGATTGGCCTGAATAACATCCCAGAATAGTTCAGCTCCTAACAGAATATCAATGTCTGATGGGATATTAAACGATGGATCCGCTAAAAATAACCCTGAAGGAATTGGTATGTTATCAGTATTTATATAGGATGCTGGTAATCTCCTTGTAATCTCAGGTAGAATGAGGCAAGTTATGTTAAAGGAATAATGTTCATATGTAGACTCTATAGTGAGGTTGCAAGAATGTGTACTGTTACTGGTCAAACTATTTATACCTGTTACCCTGGAGGTAGTACCAACTCGAGACAATCCCATGCTGCTGCACAGCTTGTCAGTGATGAAGTTGGCTGTACTCCCGCTGTCGAGAAGAATTCTGGCGTTGTACCTTTCGCCTTTATCGTTCACCACCCTCACCACAGCTGTGGATAGTAAAACATGTGTCTGAGAAGTAGGCTGTATATCTGCTGAAAGTGACACATTATTAGTGGAGACACTAGGCATTGGGTTCTGCACTTGAGTCTCTGGCTCATCTAAATGTAACAAGGTATTATGACGGTTTTTACAGTACTTACAGCGTGTGAATCTACAACGCTTTTCTATATGGCCACCCCGTAAGCAATTCATACATACTTTGAACTCTTTTGCTTTCTGTACTCTTTCTTCTACTGTTAATTTCTTAAAAGCCACACATGAATAAAGATAATGAGTTTGAGAACATAACGGACAAGTAATTTTATTTTTATCTTTCTCATTATTTTTATTTTCTTGTTTCTGTGAGGTAACTGCAAAACTTTTAGATTTATTATTGCTGCTTAGTTGCACATTATCTAATTTTTTATTTTCTTCTAATGTCTCTAGTAAATCGGCTTTATTATTCATGAATGTAGAAAATTGTAGCAACGTTGGTGAGTTGCCTAAAGTGTTGCGGTGTTCCTCCCAGTCCCTACTGGTAGTAGCATCTAATTTAGTAGACATAAGATAGATAATCAGAGTATCCCTAGTCGGCTCATTTAATAATGTCAATGCCCGAATGTTCTTATTTGTGACATCAACCAGGCGGCGTAAGGCAGCACTGGATTCACTGACAATAGGCTCTGCATTAAATAAAGCTTTAACATGATTATTTATTAATAAACGACTGTTATCATACCGCTCACATAATAAGTTCCAAGCTATAATATAATTTTCATTTCTGAAATCAATATTTTTTATGACTTCACCGGCCTGTCCCTTTAGTGAAGCACGCAGATAGTGAAATTTACTTATTTTATCGATGCTGTTATTATTATGGATCAATGAAAGAAAGGTGTCTCTATATTCCAACCAACACTGATAGCTGCCATCAAATCGGGGTAGGTCAATTTTAGGCAAACATATAAAGTTTTTTGTCCCACCTGTCACCTCGGAGCCTGATACGGAACCTGCACAAGTCTTGTCCTGCTGTCTTTGCTCCTGCTCAGCAGTGATGACTTTCCGCGCCGTGGCAACCAAGTTGTGGTAACTTTCTTCGAATTTGAAGCGATCAGCGTAGGCGTCGTCTGGATTGTCCGACAACAGCTCAATCTCGGTCTGCAAATCATTAAACTCGTCATACAACTGTTCAAATTTGCTAAATCGACTTTCCAAGTCTAGTACTTGCAAGTCAGACAATTGATCACTATTTTCCAAATTATTGAGATAATTGGTGAAATTAGTGAGCTTCGCCTTCATCGAACTGCGTTTTTTAATGAGTTTGTCAGCCATCGTGCAATAGGAAAAGACGAACAATAAAGTTCAAGCACTTATATAAATCGGGTAACAATGCAAATCGGCAAAAAATATAGGCGCACACGCTCACACACCCAGCTAATGCGGTCTAACAGCTACCTAATTACATGCGTTAGTTAGCCGTTATCTGTCCCGCATGCAAATAAGCACGGATTTAAAACAATTTCGTGAAAAATTGTATGCACAAAATGGCGTCAATGCGACCGCACCCCGCTTGGCAAAGCGAAGTTAATTAATATTATGCACGTGCGAAATGATTAGCTTGTGCTAACTCAAATAGAGGGAAAATGGATGAATTAGATTTAAAGGTAGATTGCAATTATTGCAGTGTGAAAATAAGGAAAAATTGGAACGAACTCACAACACGCCCGTGTCCTTAACCAACAATCTGACCAGCGATGCCGCAGCACAATAGATGTGCGCACGTGGTGTCCACTGTCTTCAGCTCTTCACGGGTTGTAGGCAGCGATGATGCCACGCCGCGATGGATCCGCGAACGTGTCTTCACTGGTGACTCGTTTTTCCAGGTCTTCACTCGTCGCAGACGACGATGATGCCACGGCGCAATAGATCGGCGCACGTGTTTTTAATGGTGACTCGATTGTTTAAACATTCAGTCAGTCGTTGAAGACAGCGATGCCACGGCACAATAGAGCGGTGCACGTGTATTTCACTTGACGACTGGATATTTTTCAATCTTCGCTCGACGAATATAATGCCACGACACAATGGACGCGCACGTGGTTAGGGCTCCGCTGCCAATTTCTTGAAGTTTTTCTCCTTGCCGTTATTCTTTACCGGTGGAAGGACCAATGTTTGGGGTCTCTTCAATGAAAGCGGACTGTATAGGTTTTGATGGTATAATAAAGAAACAAAAGGAATTAAAAAACTACAATAAAAATGGTATAAAAATGGCGGAAGGCCCGGTTCGCTTGCGATGTTGAGATGTTGACAAGTCAAGTCACTAGATTGTTCTGCCGCCGGCCGCGCGCTCCCGGCGCGGCGGCGGCGGCGAATGGCGCAGCCTTGCCGTCCCGCGCCTCGCCTCCCCGCACGACACGTTTGGATGCGTTCGCGCGTGAACAATGTATTTACAGAATTATAATCATTAAAGTCACTCTCTAAGACCACGTAGGTAACTCCAAAGAATGATGATTTCATGAAACAGTTATTCTTTGGACTTACGTGGTCTTAGAGAGTTGTGTTTATGACTTTAATGATTATAATTCTGTAAATACATATTTGTTACAGCCGCGAATCATATATTAATCAACGTACAACTTAATACTGACCAGCAAATTGCAAAAACCTAAAAAAAATTGAATTTCGCGGGCTACCCTGGCGCTTTCGCCTTAAATTCCACTTTGATTAGGGATGTGGCTATGGTCTTTCTTACTATTTTTATTTTGCATTCAGAATCGAATCTCACAAATAGTTATAATGTTTTATTTTATTTGAACTCTATCTCTTGTTTATGATAGTCTCCTCAAACTGTAAGGCCATTACAACTTTGTTAAATTCGCACTCCAGAGTCACAAGATACCTACAAGCGACGCTTACGGCTTAGTTTGTAGCTCACCAAACATTTCACTTATTGAATTCTTACTTTTTGATGAATAAACGTTATTATAATTATCTAGTTGGACATACCTCAGAACTTCTGGACCAGATTATTTTCCGAAAATACTCCGAGTCCGATTCCACACCTTGTAAAATGTTTCAAAGCTCATCCAAATCCAGTTGTTCATTCATTTCACTATTTATTTACTTATTAGTAAAATAGAATAGTAAATTGTTACAAGCAAAGTGAAAGAAGGATGCGTGTACGCTCACTCGATCTTCACTCGATTAGTGCCGCACTATGCCAATACGCGTATGACGTCACAGAACGACTTCTATAATAGTCTGTGGCGCCCGGGGCACTGACAAGCAACTATTTTAAGTGCCCTGTAAGCGATCAAATTTGCTTGACAAAGTTTGTCAAACTTCACGTTTTCATCAAACAATAGCTTAAACGATCAAACCAAATATCAAACAAATTTGTTAACTTTCTAGTAGATTCGGGTTTCTCCTTTCGTGACGTGACGTCGCCGTGCCGAGCGCTTACAATGAGTAATTCAGATGACGCATTTTTGGCATTGACTCTAGCTTCTCTTGTTCTTGTCCATATAATGTTTTGATTTTATTTTCCATAACATCATCGGCATATCACGATAAACAGATATGAAATGCAACGTAAATTCTTTGTTCGTAATATTGCCGCTATTTTGATGAAACAACCTGTAAACCTAGTGAAGTGACGATAAACAAACTCAGCAAAACAGTGTTAAAAGAAAAGGAAGCTATATTTGTGAAAGATAAACTTATTCGAAACCGACATAACCTCAAAACTAATTAAATACTTACGTTGTAAAATTCAAGTCACCATCGAAACCTACTAAGGACAGCGCCATCTTACAAAAAATTGCAGTAACCGGCTGATAGGTTGTCGTTGATTCATCAATAGTGACAGTCACAAGTGATTGCAACATAGCAACAAATCACGTTCTGCCCCTTTACGTAAGAAATAGCGCCCATTTGATAAAAATAATCAACGTCGCCTAACAACACACGAGTGAAAACTGATGTAACTTATGCTAACCAAAAGTCTTCAGACACTACGTTACCATTTCCATTGAGCTACCACTGCAAGAAGCAGGAGGGCGTTGCCACTATTATTATCTACTTAGAACTTATTAAAGTTACATAATATCGAGTACAAAAATGGAAGAACTCACACTTTTAATAAAAAATATACAAAGTAAACTGGATGAGCAAACAAAAGAGATACGAGAAATGAAACAGAGTATACCAGAGATCATAAATAGCAACATAGATACAAAATTCAACAGTATCGAACTTAAGTACATAACACTGGAAAAAACATTAGTAGAACAGGGCCAGCGCCTACAACATTTAGAAAGAGTCATTAGAAAAAAGAATTTATTATTTTTCGGAGTGGACGAAAAGGAAAAAGGTTACCACCAATTACAGCAAACTGTACTGAAAATCATAAATGAGGATATGAAATTAAATTTTGTTAAAGATCATATCGAAGAGGTGAGGCGCTTGGGGAAAAAACAAAATGATGGCAAAATAAGACCGATTGTTGTAACCCTAAGTACAGTGGGAAAGAAAGTCGAGATCTTAAAAAACAAAAAGAAGTTAGATGATACATCCTATTACATTAAAGAAGATTTTCCGCCTGATATTTTAGACGAACGCAAAAAATTGACCACGCAACTATTAGAAGAAAGAAATAAAGGCCATAAAGCATTCCTGAAGTACAACAAACTGGTAATAATTCCTGAAGACAAACAAAAACAACAGTCCTATAATACCACCGATCGAGGTCATAAAAAAAGAAATTTGTCTGAATCACCAGATGCATCTTATCAAAATAATAATACAAGAAAAATCAGCACAAAAAATCCACCAAAGAAACAAAATACAACCATTCACCACTATATGATAAGGAACCAAAACAGAGATGCTCCTTCAGAAACCTCACTTGCCTCACCTACAGTCAGTGACTCCACAGAACCTCAACCCAACATAATACAAAATATAAATTAACGAGAAGCGACCTCTCCGAGTATACCCCCAGTACGGCCGGTCACCGCGGGGGTAAAAGACCACAACCCTCCATTTCAATCACTTCATATCTGCACTTACAATGCAAGATCCTTATTATCACATGAAAGACTTATAGACTTCAAACAAGCAATATCAGAAATAAAATACGACATAATCGGGCTCTCAGAAATTAGAAGAACAGGATATAGTATCACAGAAGACGACGAACACATATTTTGTTACTTCGGCGAATCAAAAGTACAATTGGGAGTTGGATTTATAATCAAGAAAAAATATAAACAAAACATAGAGAGTTTCATTGGAATATCGGAACGTGTTTGTGTCTTAAATCTTAAATTTGAAAGTACACCTCTTACAATCATTCAAGCTCACGCACCGACTAGCGATTCAAGTAACCAGGATGTCGAAATTTTCTATGAACAACTCCAGCAAGCACCTTAGATTAATAACGCCTAGATCGATAGTCTTCATACAAGCGCTTCGTCTCAAGTGAGGCAAAAACGCACACATCAATCTATTGATGGATGCGTGAGCATTGCGTATTTACGATCGCCGACACGCACACAAACAAAACTCTGATGTTGTGGAGTGTGTACAGTGCAGTAGTGTTTCCCCGAAAGTGGGGAAATTTTATACTTACGTAAAATCGGATTATTTATCTTGTACTTGGTAACGTACTAGTTCTATTTAAAGCTTGTTATAAAAATAACATGTTAATTTACATTAAAACGAATATTTGTAATTAAAATCTATATTTATTATAAGTTAACATTCAATAGGTACATGAATGAGCAGCATTAATGGTTTTAATCATTTTAAGTAAAAACACGCAAAAGGGAGATGAAAATGTATCGATGTTACTGATAAATTATGAGAAAATACGTCATGAACAACTAATCAATTAAAATCATCATGGTTATGTGTTATGGTATTTGTATGTATGGAAACCACAGAGCAACCATAGAGCAAGAAAATAAAAAAAAACTTCATTATTTGTTAGCGCCGTCTTTGCTTAGCTAGTACCATTTATGAAACCAGTTTTTTTTTCTTAATTTCAATCTGTGAGAAAATCCCTTATTAAATTAGATTTCATTTAGCGTGAAAGTTTCTTTACACTAGAAGCGCACGATTTCTATATTTTTACTGGTCTAAAGAATAGCAAGTTTTTTTCGCTAAAGTCTAACTAAATTGTTTGCAGCTGATAAAGATGATTTTTTTTGCATGTACACTCTACTTATCTATATTAAATATCCGTATATTATTTATTTATATTTGAATTGAGCTCACCAAGACCTTAATTTTGATACCCATGTTGTAATAATTTAAAATAAATAGTTTCTTTTCAAATCTCAAAATGGCGCTACAAAGCCGCCATATTGATTTTTCTCTAAAAAAATTTTGGGCAGTTGTGTAAAAATCTCGGGTTCATTGTAAAAAAAAAATACGGGTGTGTATTTATTTTTCGTTGAACAATAGGGTAATTCATTGCAACTGGTAACACCTTCATAACATGGCGGCCTAAAATTTTGTTGTCGTATTTAATTTTTGTATTCATTATTGTAGCAAAATACAAGTCGAATTGTAGTACTTACCTATGAAATGATATGTTGGTAGGTTTTTTATTCTTTTCTGATGCATTGTGACACCCATTCACTACACAATAAGTCATTATTAATGAAATTGTCTCGGAAAGCTCGGAGATGTTTGCTCTAGCGTTTGACCTTGACAACTGGCGGACGTTCGGAACGTAGTGAGTCTTTTAGACTCACTTGAAAGTGCCTCACTGAAATCGCGCGTACTCGGTTTCTAGGCGTTATAATTCTATGGCAAGCACACAATAAATACGAAAATCACAAAATTGTATTGGGTGACTTCAACGCCCGTGTGGGTCAACAGCTCACAGGCGAAGGAAAAATATTGGGCAAATACGGGTATGGAAAAAGAGACACAAGAGGTAGGACCCTAATACAATTCTGTTGGGAAAACAAGTTGATTATTACAAACAGCTTGTTTAAGAAAAAGCCTAAAAATATGTGGACATGGATATCACCAAAAAAGACAAAGAGCCAAATAGACTACATACTAACAAACCAAAAAGAAAATGTCACCAACATGGAAGTAATAACCAATTTGGGCTTCCCCAGCGATCATCGACTACTTAGAAGCACTATAAAGTTGTCTAATGTAAGGAAAAATAGAACTAAATATACAAACAACATAACCAGACTTCGAACTATAGAGGAAAAAGAACAATTTGTAAAAACATTAAGCGATAAAATTAACGCAATAAAAATAGAAGAAAATGAAGACACTGAATCCCTCTACAGCAAAATTAAAGTACCTATTTTGGAAAGCTTAAGATCTAACAAGGTTGAGTCGTCAGGAAAATATACAATAATTTCAGATCACTTAAAAAATCTAATCGAAAGAAGAAATGAACTAACATCTAGAAAACAATTAACAAAAGGAGAGAAAAATGAACGCAGCTACCTTTATAAGAATATACATAAATTAATAAAAAAAGAATACGAAGAACATAAAACAAAAATATTAGAAGAACATCTCAAGTCGTCGCGAAGTCTGAAGAAAGGCTATAAATCGCTGAACACCACCAAACAATGGATACCTTGCCTAAAGAAAAACTCTTCTAGCGAAGAAACTTACTCTAGATCAAAAATTTTAGAAACGGCATCCACATTTTATAAAAACCTATACTCGAGCCGAGGTAGTAATCAAGAGTTACCAACAAACTGCCAACCACCATCAACTCAAGACTCTATCTGTGTGGACAGGTTCTCTACTGAGGAAATCAAGAAAAAAATTGAAAGTTTAAAATCCGATAAAAGCAGTGGACCAGACGGCATCCCAAACGAGGCACTAAAGGCAGGAAGTTCTCTACTAGCACCCCACATATCTGCTCTCTTCAACAAAGCATTAGACCAAAGGACAATACCCCAAGACTGGGCGCTATCGGACATAATTTTAATATACAAAAAAGGAGATCCTGCCGATATCGGTAACTATCGTCCTATTAGTCTACAATCAAACATTTACAAACTTTTCGCCTCGTGTTTGGAGGAACGTCTAAAAAAGTACACAGAACAACACCAACCACCGGAACAAGCAGGCTTTAGGAAAGACTTCTCCACGATCGACCACATCCACACGCTAAACTTAATAATTGAGAAGTACGAAGAACGCAAAAGTCCACTCTACCTCGCGTTCATTGATTATGCCAAGGCCTTCGACTCTATATCTCATGCGAGCATGTGGAAAGCTCTACACGAATGCGAAGTACCCTGGGAAATAATCGAACTAATAAAAGACATCTACAGTAAAAGCAAAAGTCGAGTTAAAATGGAGAAACGTGGTACTGAAATAAGCATCTGCAGAGGTGTCAGACAAGGAGACCCCCTGTCGCCGAGAATATTTATTACTGTACTCCAAAGCATCTTAAAAAATCTGAAATGGAAAAGCAAAGGTATTTATATAAACGGAGAATATCTATCCAACCTTAGGTTCGCTGACGACATTGTCCTCTTCTCAAATTCAGCAGTAAAACTGGAAAAAATGGTTAACGAATTACACGACGCGAGCAGAGAAATTGGACTAGAACTAAATACAACAAAAACTAAAGTCATGACAAACCATCAAAATATACCTATAACTGTCAACAAGAACTCTTTAGAATACGTAAAAGAATACATATACCTTGGGCAAAAAATATCATTTTCCAAAACCAGACTCTACGATGAAGTAGACAGACGTATAAGTATTGCGTGGAACAGCTTTTGGAACAACAAAGATGTACTGAAATCAAACCTTCCGGTAAAACTGAAAACAATAGTGATAGATTCATGCATACTACCCTGTCTCACTTATGGTTGTCAATCCTGGACATTTACCAATAACATTAAAAATAAAATTCAAACATGTCAAAGAGCAATGGAAAGAAGTGTATTAAACTTAAAAAGGATAGACAAAATAAGAAACTCGGACATAAGGAAAAGAACAAAGGTCATAGATGCTTTGAAACATTGTATGAAACTGAAATGGAAGTGGGCTGGCCACGTCGCACGTATGAACGAAGAAAAATGGGCCCGTAAATTAACTACCTGGACTGGACCACCTAACAAACGAAACAGAGGCAGACCAAAAGAGAGGTGGCAGGATGAAATAAAAAAAGTCGCCGGCAGAGATTGGCTCAAAAAAGCCACAGACAGAAAAACTTGGAACGAAATGGAGGAGGCCTTTACTCGTTGTGAGGTCCCAAAAATAATAATTAAATAATAAGTATTATAGAAAAACTCAATTTAAATATTCAATGTTATTTTTGTTCAAATCTTAATATTTACTAACCACAATTTATTATAAATTATTTAATCTCAAATTGCATGAAAATAAAATTGTATTTGTAATTGTAACATATTTTTGGGAAATAAAAGGCTGTAATAATAATAATTGCCACTTAGCATAATATGGCACTTTACAGAGATGGGAATATTATCGGCAAGGATTGTGATCAGCACCCATCTGAAGGTTGGAATTCGTCTATTTTCCCTTTGTTATAAAGTAGTTACTTAACTAAGTTCATATTTTCCTGACCTCAAATTGTTTTCGATAGTAGTACTTATTTATAAATATTTCAACGGGCGAAATCAAACAGTTGTAACTTTTGCGTCACATCACTGGCCGACTCTAAATAAAGTCCTTGGCGTTCTGGGAACGTTAAAACTTCTTATGTGTCTAAAAAAAACAGGGTATTAGACTTAAATAATAAAACGAAAAAAAGCTTTTAAATACAGGAAATTTATTGTTATAAGATAATTAAAATGAAGAGCTTCTTATGAAGTCGTGGCGCTGGTGGCACGAAAATCTGGAACTTCTATTGAAGTCCGTGGCGGTGAAAAGGTTAAAGATGATGCAACTCAAAACAAAACACACTGACACATCCTCACACACACTGTCATTTTTGACAGCGCTCACGGTTATATTATTCTAAGGCATGGTTGGCGTTATCGCAAGATGGCACATGTCATGACGTCATCTATGACGATTCAAGAGACATCGTTATCGCGCTCACGCTAATTCGGTACGGGTTTAAGCACGATTATTTACCAACTCGGAACGCAGGGTAAGTACTCCTTCCCAAACGTGTCAATTGATGTCACACGTTAGCGTGCAGGTTATTACATTATATAGTCTGTGGTTGTTACTGGCGCTACTCGAGAGTGGGTGCGGCCATTACGGGAATGGCCGCTCGGGGAGGTGGGATCCGCTGAGGTACAGCGGGTCGAGGCCTGTCGGGGGAGCGGTGAATGCTTATGCGAATCCCGCACCCCCGGCCATAGGCAGAGGTGGAACACCGCGGTGGTTTTAGCCCGTAAGAGCCCCCGCCCCCCGGTCACTCCCACGATGGAGGAAGTCCATGAGGATTTCCACCGCGCACCAAAAAAAAAGTGGTTACTGGCGCTGCTGGTAGTTTTGCAGCTGGTTATCGAGACTGCGGCACTGCTGTCGCTCCAGCACGGCGCCGGGCGCGCACTGCCACGGGTCTGCCGTGTCGCGCTGCCAGCGCAGCAGCCGCGTCTGCAGCTCCGCTTCCACTTGCTGCAGAGATGGCTTGCCTGAAACAATTGTGTTCGCTTAAAGTTGTAGGAGAGATGAAACGGTAAAAAACATTACCCTTTTAAATAAACGAGCAACGGAAATCCGTTGAAATAAAGAGGACAGCCATACCATGCAAGTTTCTGCTCTCAGTGGGATCAGCGCGGATGTCGTAGAATTCCCACTGCGGTCGGTAGTAGTACTGCGTCAGAGTCTTGTACCACGGCAGCGGTTGCTTGCTGCGCGTGCGGTTCAGCACATCCTGGAACCATAAACATACCGACTGCACCAAAGCTCCCAATTTCAATAAACACCTGATGATATGTCGGTATATGGACCTGCTGTCAGAGCACTTACCTGGAAGGTAGGAGACACGTATAGATCCTGGTCTATTGGGAAGGGCATTCCAAAGTTGAGGTTGTGTATTAGTTTGTATCGCCGCGTGCGCACCGCGCGCATTGGGTAGTACATTGTGATCTCGTGGTGAGTCTGTGACGCGAATATTGCATCATCTTCGGAGTAAGGTGGTTCTAGAAAATAAATAGGTATTACACGATATCCAAGATAAGAATGCTTGGAAACATGCTGGTACTGCTCCATAGGACAATCTAGTGTCTAGACAAAATCAAACTGGTTCCTAATTTAATTTATATTTTTAAAATTTTTATGACATTGATTTTTACAATCTGTGACTACAGTAACTCACACACTCGTTAAAATTTTAGAAAAATCATCTACTTTTCCAATATTTTTGTAAAAAAGTAAATATGTAAGCCTAAGCACCATGTATCTATCATAATTGATTTTAAACCTGTAATTGCTTCATTTTTAATTCTTTTTATTTTTTTGGGGTAGATTTCTTTTATTCTAGGTGCATCGTCTTCACATATAATTATATTATGTATACAAAACCTTGTAAAACATTTTAAAAGAGTAACGGTGAAGTTTCTTGCCCATTCTTCTCCATACGAAAACTACCTTTTGGAAGGGGCGACTAGAATCAATTCAATTTTACTGTAAGTTTTGACGTTCAAAAGAGCCTTATGTGCCTATTTGAAATAATTGATTTGACTTTGACGAAATGTAATACGCAAACACCATGCAACCACTGGATTCGACCCTGCTTAATTAAATTATGTACCTACTAACCTTTTTCTAAAATAGGAAGCAAACTTTTTGGTTTATCCGAGTGCAGTATATCATTACTAAGGTGTCCAAATGGAATGTTGAACCAGTCCATCACGGTGGGCATGACGTCCAGCAGGCTGACCATGGCGAAGGATGCTTCGTTCTTTCTCGTATGAGGCTTCGGAGAGGCGATAATCATGGGCTCGCGGAGACCAGGGTCGTAGAAGTTCGTGCGGCCAGATGGAAATGGAATGCCGTTGTCCGACGTGTATATGACGAGAGTGTCGTCCAAGTGTCTAGCGTCTAGCAGCTCTTTGAGTACCAGCCCTACACCTGTGAAATATGTTTTGTTTAGATTGCCACTATAAGTCCATTATAGCATGTACGTAGGTACCTACCTTGGTCGAGTCGAGACATTGTCGTATATTGTGCTGCGATGTCTCTTCTTGCTGCTTCTGTGTCCTGGGGCATTAGAAAGGAATCATTACTCTATGGTCTATACGCACGCCTATAATTATAATCGTTTTATATCTGTATTTAAGTAGATACCTGAACATAATAAGGCAGTTGCACTTGCTCCCACTGGTAGTATATCGGATGCCAGTCGGGTATGAGCCCCATGCCCTCCTCGCCGGAACCGAACCGCTCGCAGAATGGACCGAACTGCGGCTCCGTGTGGCCACACCGGTGCGGGTCGTGGAAACTCACGTACAGGAGAAATGGCCTGAAAATTATGAGGAGAATTACATTTGTTTACCTAGTCGTGGTGAAGTGTTGTATTTCAAATAAGAGACTGTCTTATTATTATATGACTCAAAGTAAATCTCTTACGACTAAACCCATGGACAACAATATATATGTTGATGAGATCTTAGGTACTTGTTATCCTGGTTCGCTTTAGCGAAGAACTCCCTGGTGAGCAGCTTGATGTGCGTGATGTTCCGGCCGACCTGGTTCACGTGGTTGTTCTCCTCTGTCTGCTCGTAGTCGAACTTGTACACCGCGGCAGGGCCCACGTCTTTCTTACCAATAATACCTGGAAATATAAAATTATTTATTGAAGAGATCATTTATAACGTAGAATAATCTGAAGGTAGAACTAGACCATAATTATACATATGTATAGCCTTTAGCTACAACTTGTTTACAAAAACATTAATTTATGATAGGTATAGGAATGTTTATTAACCTTTTCACCGCCACGGACTTCAATAGAAGTTCCAGATTTTCGTGCCACCAACGCCACGACTTCATTAGAAGCTCTTCAATTTAACTATACTCCATTTACAATAAGATTAGACATTTAAACAAAACTTTTTACAGTCCGTTCAACCGATTTTTACTTCTATTCCGTAGGCATAAGGACGGCATTAAAAGCAAAAACGTGATTATAATACCAACTGTTTATTGCAGCTGCCATTTGTCATGCCACCAACGCAATAGAAGTCAAAATCGGTTGAACGGACTGTAAAAAATATTTATTTCAATGTCTAATCTTATTGCGAATGGGGTATAACTGTATTTAAAAGCTTTGTTTCGTTTTATTATTTAATATAGTACTGTTTAACCCTGTTTTATATTTTTCCACACTAAAGAAGCAATAATTTTGTCTTAAAATCGGCAAAAACAAAAACTCCGAATATTTTAATGTTCCCAGAACGCCAAGGACTTTATTTAGAGTCGGCCAGTGATGTGACGCAAAAGTTACAACTGTTTGATTTCGCCCGTTGAAATATTTATAAATACTACTATCGAAAACAATTTGAGGTCAGGAAAATATAAACTTAGTTATCTACTTTATAACAAAGGGAAAATAGACGAATTTCAACCTTCAGATGGATGCCGATCCGGAATTAAATAGTTGTAAGCAATCCTTGTCGATAATCATATTCCCATCTCTACAAAAAAATTGGTTGTCAGTGCCCCGGGCGCCACGGACTATTATAGAAGTCGTTTTGTGACGTCATAAGCGTACGGCTGTCAATGTCACTTTGGCATAGTGCGGCACTAATCGAGTGAGCGCGCACATCCTTCTTTCACTTTGCTTGTAACAATACTATAAAACATTATACCTATTGGTGAGATTCGATTCTGAATGCAAAACAAAAATAGTAAGAAAGACCATAGACCACATCCCTAATCCAAGTTGAATTTAACGTGCTCAGCAGTGCGATTCTGTAACCATCTCACCGTGAAAACTTAGGTGAAGTGAGCGTGGAGTGAGCTGTCAATAGTGTCAATTCCTAACAAAAACAAACTCACTTCACCTATGTTTTCACGGTGAGAATGTTACAGAATCGACCGGCTGAGCGCCAAGGACTTGAAATGAAGTCAAAGAATGACCTCATGAAAGAAATAGAGATTACCTCATTTCTTATAACTCTAATAGAGTTATGTGTTTGTTTATTTGATACTTATAATTTATACTGGGTATTCTTACTAGGGATACTATGACATAAAACAAATTGTATACAATTTGTTTATTTGCTTATTATAAGTATCAAATAAACAAACACATAACACAAAAAAAAAAACACAAAAACACAAAAACTGATTACCTATAGGTAATCAGTTTTTATTTATATTCGTAAAATTATAAATAAAACTTAACGCGTATAAATTTCATTCATCGATATGACGATACATCACTACTGTTTACTGTAATATTTCGTTATACTTTTATAGTTTGGCGCCTGGCGAGGCATCGCGTTCTGTATGCGTTGGCGGTGAAAAGGTTTCTGTATGCGTTGGCGGTGAAAAGGCTTAATACCATGCCAGAATTGCTATCAGGCGGATAAAGAAATCAAGCAATGAGCTGTGCTCCGCCCACTTTACCAGTCATCACATCGTGTTTGCTGAGCACATCGGGCATGCTGGCGACGGCGTCGAAGGAGTTGAAGTGGTGCTCGGCGCGGTGCAGGCCGTACATGCCGTTCTGGTGGCTCGGCGCGCCAGTCAGCAGCGCCGCACGGCTGCGGGTAAGGCACGTGACGTCACGGTTACCGAGTGCTAACTTAATTTAGCTCAAGTACGAGCCTTAGATATAGCACATCGAGTTTTAGCAAAAGTTTTGGCTTGGCTTTGCAGCTTTGTAGCCCCCTTACTAAAACACGAAATCCGAGTCATATTTACGACGATGAATAGGTAGACCCACTGTTATGTTGGCGAAAATCATTTTTGGGATTTAAAGCCACGTTCTAAACAAGAGCGATTGTCGCGTCTCGTTGCTACAAACAATCGCGGTGATACCGCACTTGCGCAAAGATCGCTTTTGGTTATTTTGATTCTGATAGATAGCTTTAATGTTGTTTTCATAAACTTAACTTTGATTGTTATAATATAATGGTACTTACCGATTGCTGGCTTTCTAATCGCCACGATAACCTCCCAGTAATACCGGGGTACTTATTATATAACACAATAACCACAATCAAAATGATGGTGTGGTAGTCTATGCTAAGGAATAATTAAAGGTCACAGTCGAGGAACATACTCTACAAGAATGTATGAGTAATTGTTTAGTCATCAAAAATGGTACAACCGCAACGATAATAGCTATGTATAGATCCCCATCTTCTAGAAACTTAGATCCTTTTAACAATTCCTTAAACCAGATTTTTCAAGCACTAAGCCCATTTAAGAATGTTATACTAACAGGTGATTTAAATATAAATATTGGGGCCGAAAACTGCGATGCAGGGACCCAAGATTACCTTAATGTCTGCTTATATCATGGTTTTCTCCCCGCTCACACATTGCCTTCTCATCGAAGCGGTTCCTGCCTTGATCATATGATCATCAAAACCAGCCTGTCATATATTACGCTTGTTAATAACTCGACAATTACTGACCATCACGCAGTCTTACTCAACGTAAATTTTATACGCAAATTAAATACAAACAAATTCAAATATAATTTGTGCAACATTGAGTTTAGCCTAGTTTACAATACTGCTAACGCTAATCTGGCTTTATCGTACTAATATTGGTTGTTTTATTAAACAAGCAATATTACGTAACACGACAGTTTCTACAGTAAATAAGAAATTTTATAATACACAGAGACAAACTTCATCAGAAAACTAAAAGATACCCTGATAATCATAATAATTCAAACCACCTATAAAAGATACAGAGATTTCTGCAACAATATCTTAAAGAATTTAAAAAATAATTACGATAAGGTAAAAATACCAAGCAACTTTGGAAACATATTATAAACGTCACTAATATGTCTAAACAGCGTGAATCAAATCGAGTTTATTGCTGGCTAATCCTTCACCACTCTTATCAGCTAACAATGGAAATAACTTTTTGTAAATGTTGGGAAAACTTGCCGATCAGATTCCGAAATATTGCAACCAACCATCTTTCCAAAAATCTAGCAACAGCTGTAATCCGAAATCTTTTGCTATGTTGGATACCGTTGAAGATGAAATTAACCGAATCATTTCTGGGCTAAAAGACGCAGTTGTAATACCTATCTTTAAATCTGGAAGTAAAGACATAATTAATAAATTATAGGCCAATATCCTTACTCCCCTCAATTTCAAAAAGTCTAGAGAAAATTATAAACAGTAGACTAGTTAATTACGTACAAAAAAACAACATTTTATCCCCTGCGCCATTTGGTTTTAGAGCCAAACTGACGACAGCAGATGCGGTGCTTAGCCTGACTGATTATATTTCAGAAGAGCTCGGCAAAGGAAATCAGACCTTGGAAGTCTTTTTCGATTTAGTCAAGGCCTTCGACACGGTGTCTGTTTATGTTCTTCTGAACAAATTAGAGATCATGGGAATAAGGGGAACGCCGCTGAAACTTTTTACTGACTATCTAGAGTTCTAGACCACCGGTACCAATGTGTTAGAATAGATATATTACGAGCGATGAGCAGAAAAATTAGTATTGGTGTTCCCCAGGGGAGTATTCTGGGCCCCACCCTCTTCCTTATTTATATTAACGACTTGTGTAATCTAAATATTAAATACGGCAAAATAATATCATATGCCGACGACACGGCTTTAATATTTAGCGCTAAAACCAGTAGCGAACTGTTCGAAATCGCTCAACTAGGTTTTAATACTGTGACTAATTGGTTTCATAGCAATTTACTAACATTAACTAACTGTTCGCCAGCTTTTCATTATTATGTATTTAGTATTAAAACAGCACACCATGCTTGCCTACAATGCCGACAATACTAACAAGAGACGGAATTATTTAGTATGCATATCTAATGCTACCCTAAAACATGTCTTTGTAGAAAGATTTTTACTTTTTTTTAGGCCCATTCCTGTACAATAGATTAGATAGAAAACTAAGTATCTATAGCTGTAAAAAAAATATACTTAAACTATGCACAGACAGAAGACCTACTTAAGGGGGAAGCGCTAAGGTAGCCCGCGATATTCAAATTTTCTGACATTTTTTGCAATTTGCTGGTCAGTATTAAGTTGTACGTTGATTAATATATGAATCGCGGCCGTAACTAACATGTATTTACAGAATTATAATCATTAAAGTCATCAACACAACTCTCTAAGACCACGTAAGTCCGAAGAATGATAATTTCATGAAACAGTTATTCTTTGGACTGAAATGGCAAAAAACGTGTCTGCAAATAGAACTGCTAACATGCTATTTTACTTTTATTTACCTAAGTTTTAATTTCGTTTTTTTACGTTATACTGATTGTCAATTATTTTATGCACTTTCTAGCTTGAAGCACAGGTTCAAACTTGTTCAGGCAAATTAACAACTGTGCGCTTTTTTATTTTAATTGTTAGCGTGCATCCAGACTGGAGCGCGGGGCGGGCGCGGATGCGGGAACGCGCTTGGGCTGCCTGTCCGCACTGGAGCGCGGCTGCATTCTGCGTGTTGTTGTGTTCAGTGCAGTGTGATCAGATTAAATTTTACGAAAAAACAGAAGCACCTCAAAAAATACTGAATATCTTATCTGAATGAAATATAATAGACTAAATCCGGGTAATTCCATGAACATCAATGTTCGCGGGGACGATCGCTACGGTGTTACCATAGCTTTTATCCAAAATATACTTACTTCCCGCCAATGAACCTTCAAAATTACTAAATTATTGATACTCGGAATAGTCAATAAAATATACCGAAAAAGTATCAAATACTGAATCTGGTCACACTGGTCCAGTGTTTGCCCGCGCCGAACAGCCCGCGCCGCTCGCTGCGCCCGCGTGCCCACTTGTGCCCACTCACTATGGACACTTCAATGGAAGTTCATATGTTTGAGTTCCGCCCGCCCCGCGCCCTCCCCGCACCCGCCCTCCAGTGTGGCCAAGCGCTTAAGGCGAAATCGCCAGGGTAGCCAGCGAAATTTTTTTTTTTTTGGGTTTTTTAAACAGTTATTCTTTGGGGTTACGTTGGAGTGGTGTTGGTGACTTTAATGATTATAATTCTGTAAATACATATTTGTTCTGGCCGCGAATCATATTTTATTCGACGTACAATTTAATACTGACCAGCAAATTCCAAAAAACCTAAGAAAAATTGAATTTCGCGGGCTACCATGGCGCTTTTGCCTTAAGAGCGTTTACGCCGAACGGCATTTCATACAAACTTTCAAGGCCTTTTTTTTTAGGATGGGATATCATCAAATTACCCCTCCCGCTCTGAGTGGAGCGGAAGGGAGTGTCAGACTCTTACTGACTAAAACCCACCCGTGTTCCTTCGCCCTTTATGTTCCGGGCCAGCGGTAACCCTTTCGGACAATCCCGCTGACAACTTTCAAGGCCTTATTTTTCGAAATGAACCGATTTTAATGAAACTTTATACGCATAAGCAGGATACAAAGGTCTAAAAAGTTAGCTGAGAACATTTTCGAAATGTCTTATTTAAAAAAAGATAACTGGAAATCTCTGTTTCTATGGAAAATTTAAAATCGGTCTAATTTGGCTGTAACACTATTTTTCGAAAATGTTCTCAACTATTTTTTTAGACCTTTGTATCCTGCTTATGCGTATGAAGTTTCATTAAAATCGATTCATTCATTTCGAAAAATAAGGGCATGAAAGTTTGTATGAAATGCCGTACGGCGTAAACGCTCTTAAGAGCGCTATGACGATTTTTTCTTGTTTAGAGCGTTTGACTCGAGTTTTGATTTGTGATTATGGTTTAACTAAAGTCACAATAGTAAAAAAAATACATGCCCGAGAAAGTTTAATTCCTTCTTTTGGGAGCGCATTCAATAAATATTTCAGTTTATTTACATAAATCAGTAAAAAACTTGTTCCTGCAAAGGCTGTTTCATAAAAATTTACTTTCGGGCATCTCGCGATGCTCTGTTACATCGAAGATATAATAGTTTAATAATTTATAAAAATGTCCACGGTACAACTGTATCTTCTACTTTGGTATGCATACATCAATTTATTATGTTTAATACAGTAATACACCAAAAATAATTCCGTAAAACAGAGAGTTAATGATATTTTTTCAGCCGAAATGATATTTTTTATCTCTGAATATTTAATAGAAATTCAAACAAAAAGTATTTAATAACTAAGGTTACTTTGTCACCTTGCTTGAAAAAAAAAATACTCTATTTTGAAGTAAAATAATATTTTTAAGCAATTGTTTTATGCAATGCTTTTTATTTATCAATATAAATCTCGGGATGCACGGTCTTAGCTTTAGTCCGCGCCGAGCGCTTTCAGAGGGAGGACGTGCCGCTCACTCGCTGCTGCCGTCACGTGATCTCGTTCGACAATTCGCCACGAATAAAAAGCGTCCAACACTTCTTGATACAAGTGAGTTTTTTTTTTTAATTAGTTATGTTCTGATTGTAATGTATATAATATAATTATTTTCCTATGATGTTCCAACGCGAATATAATTGTAGAAAAAAAACATACGTAAATATAGTTGTCGTTTTTAATTTTTCTGACTTTTTTATTTATTGTCATCTCAAACTTTAATTTAATTAATTATTTTCAGACAATAGTTCACAATAATGGGCAAAATAGAAAAAAATAGAACTTTTGGTGCTGTCAAAATAAAAAAAAAAGTTTTGACCGATAATTTGAAACGCGCAAGAGAAGCTCAGCGGTAAGAATTTTATGAGGAGTGCGTGCTTCCTGAAATCATAGATTCGAGGAAAGCACGGTCTATGCCGCTTCGGAGAATATTATTTAAATTATTTTACAATTATTATACTGGTTTTTTATGGTTCCGTACCTTAAGGGTGCCAACGGGACCCTATTACTAAGGCTCCGATGTCCGACCGTCCGTCTGTCTGCTAGTGTCTCAGTTCACAGTTGTAATTTTTAATTTTAATAAAACGACTTTTGATTTGTCTTTTTTATTTTCTTTTGACTTTTTTGACGTGACAACGTCTAATAAATCGATGAAGCTGGCTGCACACACGAAAAAAACATGACTCATGTAGCGTTACCTCGCGGCCTTGCTCTGCTGTAGCGTTGTACGCCATGGCGGCTTGAAGTGCAAGCGAGAGCGCGGAACGAGCGATGAGAGACAGATGATGTCAAACGCTGCCAAATCGGCCTCCGCGTTCGGCAATTTCATTAATGTTTTGTTATGACGTTGTCACGTTAAACTATCGTCCGTAAACCGACTTTACAGACAACCGATTTTTATCCAAACTGTAGAAACAACATCACATTGCATTTATTTCTATAAATAAGTACTAAAATGTCTTCCTACCTGCTAAATAAATTACATAATATATTAAACTTCGTAAAAAAAGTAGGTACAAAAAGTATTTTATAAAAGTAGCAAAAAAGTATTTGTAAGTAATGTTAGAGGCTGGCAACGCGCAAGTAATGCAGCTTCTGGCAATGCAAGCGTCTTTAGGCCAGCGTTGCCAGAATGTTACTTTTGTAACATTTTACGTTACTTTTGACCCTCTCATGTTACCTCCATGTTACACGCCTCAAAATGTTACTCTTAAGACTTAATAAAAAATATTTCTCAGAAAACAAAAAATAAATTTGAAACGGAACGCATACAAGAAAGGTTTCGTTCGTCATGTTGGCGCACTTGATTGTCTTGATTTTGTGACCAAATTCTGACGCGACGACAGCGCGAAAATCTTTCACTTCGTTTGTCGTATCGCATATTAACTCACTCGCGTGAATTTCTAAATGATCCATCCCGCTTACTTAGGCGAGTGAGCGACGGCCTAGTAGTGGCATCCGTGTTGGTTCAGTTCAGTTTGTTATTACGATTCTTTCGAAGCCTACTAAGGGGACAGCTTTTTTTATGTAATAAAGTGCCATGTTATTATTAGTCGTTTTCCACAAAAAATAAGGTAATGTTACTTTTCTCGTGAAAATGTTACTTTTTGAGCTCTCTCATGTTATATTTGACTATCTGTCACTGGCAACACTGCTTTAGGCTGCGGTAACTACACACCATCAAGCGGGCCGTATGCTAGTTTGTCACTTTAGTGGTATAAAATAAAAATTAAAAGTGAAGTAAATTTGTATGACCCTATTGTAACTCAAACCGTTGTAGGTAACACTCATCGGTACAAATAATATTTCATGAACTATAATAACAGTAATTTAATTTATTTCGAAAACAAAGGCTCTTGTTGGTTTGATCCTGGCGTCCGACGCATAGCGGTTTGTATGTGTGCATAGCGTTCTGCCCTAGACGCACACGTGCGCATCTGCTGCCGCGCGCCGTCGAATTTACCTAAAACTGAGCACTTCGGTTTTGTAATAACGCTCTTAAGATGGTTTTGAAATTATTTTCCTACGAATGTAGGTAAATCTACCAAAGGTTTTATTTATCTCCTAAAATGATTTGACCAGTTAGATAAAGTATTAAATATTGATGTTTTTTGGTGAGTAGGTAGAGCTACCTACAGCTTGGAAGTGAGTTTAGGTACTTACCTACTCCTGCAAATCTATATAAGATGTGATTACTAAATAATTAGGAGCTTATTGCTCAGAAACCTTGGCGAACAGCTGCTGACGGAAGTGAAGGCATTATTGAAGAGTAGGCCGCGCTTTGCTAGCGCGTCGATGTTCGGAGTCTGGCATATCTTGTTCAAGTACGAGCCTAGCTCGAAACCTCCATCGTCCGCTGCAACATACACAATATTTAAATTTCCCAAATCGGTCTATTTAAGACGGAGCTATGCCCAAAAATACATGTATATACATATGTCGGAGAAATCATTAGTACGGGAACTGACTTCATGACTTGACAACGAGGCGGAAGCGCTGTGACGACAACGCTCCGACGCGCGACGGAGTCATTCGTTTGACTATTCGGAACACGAGCGCCATCTGGTGGCGCTGACAGAGTCTAGCCTGAGTTCGTGGGGTGTCGACGACAGGTCGACAGCGCTACAGAACGATGTGGAGGCTGTGGAGCGTGGAGCTGGCTTGGACATTGGACATCGTACGAACAACGTGTGCTCAGAAACTGTCCCGGTTTCCGTATCTGGTTGTGTCGTGTACCTGCAGTGTGTGATTCGCTGGTGTGATTAAATTGTTCGTGAAATTATAATCTGATTTGAACTGCAAACGGTTTTCTATTGCGCAATAACCAACACTACCCATAGTACGCCCAAAGTAATTAAAATGTGGCTGATAATAACGAGACACACTATACCTTCTCTGTCATATATAAACATCCGAATTGAGGATCTCCTCCTTTTTAGAAGTCGGTTAAAAATACGACGTTGTCAATTTGGATAAAGAGGCATGTATATCATGATTCATGACAGGAGATGATACTTGACTCTAAGCGCCAGGGTAGCCCGCGAAATTTGTATTTTTTTAGGTGTTTTGCAATTTGCTAGTCTGTATTAAGTTGTACGTTGATTAATATATGAATCGCGGCCGTAACTAACATGTATTTACAGAATTATAATCATTAAAGTCATCAACACAACTCTCTAAGACCACGTAAGTCCAAAGAATAACTGTTTCATGAAATTACCATTCTTCGGACTTACGTGGTCTTAGAGAGTTGTGTTGATGACTTTAATGATTATAATTCTGTAAATACATACATATTAGTTACAGCCGCGATTCATATATTAATCAACGTACAACTTAATACTGACCAGCAAATTGCAAAAAACGTAAGAAAATTTGAATTTCGCTGGCTACCTTAGCGCTTCCCCCTTAAAGCTTAATATTTCACAAACGGATCCCTGAATAGAAAAATGGTAATCACAAACCCACATTTTTTAAAGACCTATCCAACGATACCCCACACCATGGGGTAGACGATTTTATACATACATCAATGAGTAGACGAGAAAAAAAAACATCCCCACTTTACGTATAAAGGAGGTATCCTAGAAAAAAGTATTTTTCGTGCCACTTGCTCAAAAAAGTGACATTCTATGCCACAAAAAGCGAACATAACAATAGTCATTTTTAATCTGTTAAAAACAGGGAAAGAAAATTGTACTGAATTTCATTCATCCTCTAGGGGGAGAATGTGATTTAAATTTGGAATACTTACCGTTTATTAAATACTGAACTACATCTGTGTTTACACCATTGAGTTTGTATATAAAGCATTATGTACATCTTTTGAAAAAGGAATACGCATTTATTATGCAGTTATGAATATTAAATAAAATTACGAAAACCGACGAGGCCGTATGAGCTTGATGCCTTTGCTTTTCCGACAAAAAAATATTAGTCTAGGAATTTGCCGCGTTTTTGTTTTCTTCAAATACATAAACATTAAGTTTATTTTAATTTATTTTTATAAATAAGTTAATGTTCTAAAATGCTTATCTCATATTATTATTGTGTTAATTTTTTCGCAAATGGTACGAAAAGTAGAGTATTTTCCTCGGTGATAAAGCTGTCTTAGTCTTGGGTGAACTGAAATCCCTCGCTACACTGGACTCGTCTTAAATCCCTCGCTTCGCTCGTGATTTAAGTTTTTAACACCCTCAATACGCTCGGGAGTAAACCTCGTGTCCTTCGTTACGCTCGCGATTTAAATCGTCACCCGCGACAGAAGACACTGCTTTATCCCCTTGGTTAATAATCTACTATTTTATGATTTTATTTTAACACTTTGTCGGCGTGATTATATGATTATATCCATGCCAAATTATAGGTTTCTAGTACTAAGAGTCTCTGAGCTAAGCTGCGGACGGACAGACGGACATGGTGAAACTATAAGGGTTCCTTGTTGACTACGCAGGGAACCCTAAAAAAAGCAACTTGACAAAATGACAAGTTTGTTTACTGACAAAGTGATAAAGATAACCGACTCTTTCCGCTACAAAGGGCGTAAAGACCATTTTGGCCAAATTCACTTTTTGATGCAGTCTTACTTAGTTTTTCACGCTCTTTTGATCTGTATATTTGAAATTGCGCTACGGTGAAAAAAATGGTTTTTACTACCCCACATTTTCTTAAAGCTAAACATCACTTTTTCGCAAAACCGAGTCATAAAACACAAATATTTTACATTTCGACAGCAAACTTGGTGTAACTACAAACATACATATTTTCTCGAATGAAAAACGGGGTAAAACCAATGATATTTTTACTAAAATATCATTGGGTAAAACACAATAACAAAATAAAATGTCGTACAATACGGCTGTCAAAGTGTCAACACGCATAGTCGTGTTGTCTGAGAGTTAAAGTGATCTAGTGCATAAACCTTCGAGTCTGTGTTTAGAAACATTACTAAAGTGAACTTTACTAAGTGATAATCATGTTCAATTATTAGTGGCTAAAAGCAATAAGTGATTCATAACAAAAACAGTGTTTAAATTACAAGAGTGACACAAAAAATTTCAACTTTTCTTCTTCCACCCACATATTATTTAGAAAAGTTTGGAACTAGTGAACGTCAGATGTCAACTCAAAATGTCATTTGACATTTGGGAAAGTGTTACCATTGTAAGAAAATAATTACCACCATGAGTTACAAAACTGTTACCAATTTGACTAGAGTGGGAAATCAAGCTCAGAGTCAAAGCAATGATACTGATGAAAATCTAAAGAACAAAACCTCGCCTAAGAAATTTGTTCAACAAATCTTTCACCCAAGCCTCTTCAATAGACAAAGATCTAATTCACTGAGCGAAATTTCATCCAAGCAATCGGGTTCTTCCAACAATCCCATTCTGCTCCCCTGCGAGAATGAATCGGATGAAGTAATAGAACGAGTGCCAGACGCAAAGCTTTCAACAGATGTAGCAGGACCTCCTCAATGGCAACGAGTTCCCACATCTAAGAAAAGGAAAATATCCGACAACTCACCACCACCAGTTGAGTCCATTAACCGATTTTCCAATCTGCCGGTTGACCTAACGGAAGACACAGAAATAGAGCCTAAACCGCCAAATAAGCCCCCTCCTATTGTTGTGTATGGGATTGAGGATCTAAATGAGCTCACCAAACTAATCGAGTCCGTTATTCGTCCCGAAGAATTTCGGTATAAAATCTATACTAATATAATAAAGCTGAAGAGTTTGTTTGTTTGTTTGTTTGGTTGAACGCGCTAATCTCATCTATTCTATACTATATAATATACTATATTACTATATTAATATTATATTAATATTAATTATTAATATTAATAATTAATAATATATAATATATAATATAATATAATAAAGCTGAAGAGTTTGTTTGTTTGTTTGGTTGAACGCGCTAATCTCAGGAACTACTCGTTCGAATTAAAAAAATATTTTTGTGTTGGATAGTCCATTTATCGAGGAAGGCTATAGGCTATATAACATCACGCTACGACCAATACGAGCGGAGCATCAATGGAAAATGTTGCAAAAACGGGAAAAATATCTTATAAATGCCATCCCATTTAAGTGTTTTGGATGTTTGTTACTCAATCATGCGTAAACCGTTAAACAGATTTGGATGGAAATTGGCACATAGATAGACCATTTCCTGGATTAACACATAGGATACTTTTTATCCCGATATTCCCACGGGATCGAAACTGACGTGGGTGAAACCGCGGGGCGCTGCTAGTAATAAATAAAAACCTATTACGCGTGATGGTTAGCACAGTCGATGATTACAAGCAAGTCATTGATCTGATACGACAAAAAGGACTAATCGGACACACCTTCTCTCGTAAAGATACGAAATGCTACAGAATAGTAATAAAAGACCTCCATCATACTACTCCTCACGATGCTATCATACAAGAGTTGGAAAAATCTGGTAACAAGGTCAGGGGAGAAATCATCAACCACCGCTACGGAGCAGAGAAAATTCCTACCTCTACATTTTTTGTAAATTTGGAACCCAGCCCAAATAATAAACTGGTTAAAAATATCCAGTATATCCATCACCAACGCATTAAAATCGAAGACCCACGCAAAACAAAGACTATAGTACAATGTCAAAGATGCCAGCAATATGGCCACTGCAAAAACAACTGCATGAGGCCATACAGATGTGTCAAATGTGGAGAGGGCCACAAAACCTCAGAGTGCCTCAAAAAAGTCAGAAATACACCTGCCAAATGTGCCCTCTGCTCCTGTGACCACCCTGCTAATTACAAAGGTTGTCAAGTTTACAAAGAAATACTCTCAAGAAAAATGAAACCAAGAACTTTCCCAACTGGAAAATTTCCTAGTAATATACCACGCATTGACACAGAAAGCTCCGCCCTACCCCAACGAAACACCTATCGCAGACCAGAACAAAGCTACTCGGATACAGTCGCTGGACGTACCAAAGATCGTCCACGAGACAACACCGCCACATCTCATATCACATAGACAACCCTCAACAAAACGTATCCGTTATGGAACAACTTTTGATCAAACAAAATGAAAAAATCGACCTACTCCTTCAACAAATAAGTACCCTAATGGGTCTCTTAACTACTGTCATTACAAAACTAGCATCATAATGGCTCCTCTACGAATTGCAACCTGGAACATCAATGGATTGGCTCCCAATATCCAAGAACTGGAGACTTTAATAAAAGCAAACAAACTAGACGTGGTACTAATTTCAGAATCACATAGCACGTCCCGAAGCTCGTTCCGCATTAAGGGCTTCAACATCTACCATACTCCCCATCCCGACGGTAGTGCGCACGCTGGCTCAGCGCTGGCCATTCGAGGAAACCTGAGACATTCACAGATAGAACCATATTCTACAGTGCATCTAGATCTACAAGCAACTTCTGTTAGATTGGAGGACCGAGCAGGCCCTATTATTCTCTCCTCAATCTACTGCCCACCAAGACACAAAATAACTTCAGAGATGTTTAAAACCTACTTCAACACTCTTGGCCACAGGTTCATTGCAGGCGGTGACTGGAATGCCAAACATACATTTTGGGGATCCCGCTGTAACAGCACTCGTGGACGCGATCTGAAACGCTGTGTTGATGAAAATCATCTAAAACCTATATCTACCGGTGAAGCCACCTACTGGCCTAGCGACCCAAAAAAACTTCCGGATCTCCTAGACTTCTTTGTAAATAAGGGCATAGACAGTTTACACACGACAATTGAATCGAGCCTAGACGGATCATCAGATCATACACCGGCGATCCTCACTATTAGCACTAGTGAGCTCACTCGAGAAATGCCCGAGTCTCTGACAAATAACAAAACTGACTGGAACGGTTTCAGGACTTACCTCATTGACAACTTTACTTCTACTATACCTTTAATGGACCAAAACGACGTAGAAAATGCCTGCCTATATCTCACAAATGCCATTCAAGTAGCTGCCTGGATCAATACACCCTCTCGATCCAGAGGTTCGACCAACCCCTCTCATCCGCCAGATATCATGCAAAAAGTGCTAGAAAAACGCAGACTTAGAAGAATTTGGCATCAGTCCCGTCATCCGCTTGATAAACTCTACTTTAACAAGGCAGCTAAAGAGCTAAAGGCTATAGTCCAGGAATCCATTAATCAACGGTGGCAACAAATCTACAAACGATGTCATCTACGGGGGTTGGTGCAAACTCGCTCTGAAAAGCAACTAAAAACTTAGATAACCCTCAACAGTCTTATCCTCCAATTAGGTCACAAGCTTCCTGGGCAAGAACTGACTTGGAAAAGGCCGAAGTGTTCGCAATGCATCTGAATTCTGTATTCAAACCCAACGAGAGCGTTGCAGATGAGCGTGATATTGATGCAATATTAGAACAAGATCTGCAGATGTGTCTACCCATTAAACCAACAACACCTAAAGAAATTGCGAAGGAAATCAGACAGTTGGACTCGAGAAAGGCTCCGGGGTTTGACCTGATCACACCTTCAATACTTAAAAATCTTCCAAGAAAATGCATTGCCTTCTTAGCTAGTCTGTTCAACGCTATCTTTCGAACATCTCACTTTCCTGACCTTTGGAAAATCTCTGAAGTTGTCATGATCCACAAATTAGGCAAACCTGAACACGAACCGTTGTCTTATCGGCCGATAAGCTTGACACCTGTACTGTCTAAACTGTGGGAGAGGATATTCCTTAACCGACTAAAGCCATGCATGGATATCAATGATGTCGTTCCTCCTCATCAGTTTGGCTTTCGGAAATCTCATTCAACAATAGAACAGGTTCACCGAGTTTATCAAACAGGAAGACAGGCCTTTGAACGCAAAAAGTACTGCTCAGCGGCATTTCTTGATGTTCAACAAGCTTTTGACCGTGTCTGGCACAAAGGATTACTGGCAAAAGTGAAGGATAAACTTCCACACTCAATGTTCCTGCTCATCAGGTCGTACTTATCCGAACGCTACTTCCGAGTTAAACAGGGCGAAGCACGATCAAGATTGTTTGAAGTGGAAGCTGGAGTGCCACAGGGTTCTGTTCTTGGCCCTGTGTTGTACAACATATTTACATCCGATTTACCCACATTAGACGACATAACAGTTGCAACATATGCTGACGACATAGCCTACTTATCAGTTGATGACAACCCTGAAATGGCCAGTAAGAAGCTCCAAAATCAGTTAGACGAGACACACAAATGGCTCTGTAAGTGGCGGATACGCGCCAGTGCATCCAAGTCTAACCATATCACCTTCACACTCAGGCACGGAAACACCCCTCCTGTTAGACTTGGACCTGATACCTTACCACACACAGATTGTGTTAAATATCTTGGCTTCCATCTAGATAGGCGCCTAACATGGAAGCATCATATTAAACAGAAAAGGGAGGAGATAAACCATAAGTTCCGCAACCAGCGGTGCTATTCTGTAAAAATCTCACCGTGAAAACTTAGGTGAAGTGAGCGTGGAGTGAGCTGTCAATAGTGTCAATTCCTAGCAAAAACAAACTCACTTCACCTATGTTTTCACGGTGAGATTTTTACAGAATCGATCGGCTGTATTGGCTCAAGGGAAGAAACTCGGTACTCTCTGTAGACAACAAGTTACTCATCTACAACTCTGTTCTTAAACCAATATGGACGTACGGAATCCAATTGTGGGGCGTTGCCAGCAAATCTAACATTCTCTGCCTGCAAAGGGTTCAAAATGGCATCCTAAGAGCCATAGTAAATGCACCTTGGTTTGCTCGGAATAGCGAAATTCACGATTACTTGCAGGTGCCGCTCGTAAACTTTGAAATCGAGCGGTACAAAATTCAACACAAGGCACGCCTAACCATGCACCCAAATCCACTAGTGACTGAACTGTTAAACCCGACAGCGGTGGTAAAAAGACTGAAGAGGAACCACCTTCTATAAGTGGGAGGGGCAGCACTGGCTGCTCCACCACAACGCCATATAAACTGCAACAAATTCGCTTATGGTCTGACGACCGATTGCAAATATTAAAAATGGAAAAAAAAAATAAAAAATATTTTCTCGAATGAAAAACGGGGTAAAACACAATAACAAAATAAATTCTGACTTACGACCTACAAAAAAAATACAATTATTTTACAATTCGACAGCAAACTTGGTGTAACTACAAACAAACATATTTTCTCGAATGAAAAACGGGGTAAAACACAATAACATAACAATTTGTGATTTAGATTTGAAAAACATTGCAAATCTTTATAAAATCGACGTAAATTACTGCATAAAAAAGGAAATCGAAGTACTTAGTTAGCGAGAGAGTATTCAGAGATATATTTCGTGATGATTACAATCATGTCAGTTTTCACATGCCAAAAAAAGATAAATGCATTCAAGATCAGAAGGATATGAGTGAAGAAGAAAAAGAAAGATTCAATATTCATATCTTGGAAAAAAAAGCTGTGTCTAGGAGATTTGCTGTACATCAAGACTTGCATACAATTGATAATGAAACCGTCACTGCCAGTTTTGATTTACAAAAAGTATTAAATACCCCACATGGGGAAAGTATGCTCCTTTATTACTCAAGAAAATACGCCGTCTATAACTTCACAGTTTATGAAAGTGGTACCCAAGAAGGATACTGTTTTACTTGGGGTGAAAGTGAGGGTAAGAGGGGCAGCAATGAGATAGCCACTTGCTTGTTTAACTACCTAAAAGCTCTTGATGAAAAAGGTTATAAGAATTTGCTATTATACTGCGATTCATGTGGTGGGCAAAACAAAAACAAAACAGTCTTGGCGGCATTAAACTATTTTTTAATGTTTTCACAAAATTTGCAAGTCATACAGATAAATTTCTTATTACCAGGGCATACATACATGCCAGCTGATTCGATGCATGCGACGATTGAAAGAGAAGTAAGAAAGCTCATAGTTTAGAGCCCATCACAATGGGCCACTTACTTTGAATCAGCACGAAAAAGACCAAGGCCGTATGGTGTTGCGGCGTGCAAATAGCCGACAACATGCGGGGAGCACAATTATGAAAATTATGGTTTGAGACTAATTATGTATTATCGATTCCTATGAACCCACCCTGTGAACTCACGCATGAGAAATGGTTTCGTCGTCAGCACTGAAAACTATTTGGCCCACTAACCTTCAGACCAGCTCAGGGACGCCTCACCAGCAACTCTCAGCAGCTCACACCGTGAAGCACTTTCACAAACAGATTGTCAGTTCACTGCTGGGTGTTTATCATAAGTTTCTTAAAAATTAAAGCTGTCCATCACGGAGAAAACGAACTTTTTCCCAAAATTACAAGCGGAACACTACAGAAGCATTTTCTGATCGTCGGCACTCGAGAGTTCTCATTCGTCAGCTCGCGGAGCGGTGGCCAAACTATGGCGCTAGTGTCGCCAGGTTCAGCGAATCCCATCGCGCGATCCGAAAAGCGCGCGAACCAAATAGCCACAGATACTAACTTAGAAACCATTTGAAACTACATAATTAATTATTGCTAAAGTAATGACCTAATACTTAGGTAGAACAGAGATAAATATTGAACAGTCAAATTGGGTCACTTAAGGTGCCCAACCATGCTGCCCGCTTTGGAAGTTCGCAGAGCTTACAAAAGAGACAAATTAATAAAGATAAATTAATTAAGGTTGTAAGAGTTATGTTTATTAAATTAATTGCATTATACTAAATAATATGAGAAAAGAGAAAATGTTATTATTGCGTTGGTATAGGATACAGTTTTACAACCGGACGCTTGAAAATTCCAAATTTTGTTTTAACCGTCGCAACACGAACGACCTTATCAGCACCGGGATGAATTTCCGTAATTACACCTAATGGCCATCTTAAAGGAGGACAATCATCCTGTACAACAAGTACGACAGTTCCGATTTCTATGGGACGGTCAGGAGAGGTCCACTTCTGCCTGACTTGCAGCGTGTGCAGATATTCCAAACGCCACTTTTTCCAGTAAGACTGGACCATGCTATCTAGTAATTGCTTGCGTTGACTAAGATTAATGCGCACGTCTTTCAAGTCCACGGCAGGCAAGTACTGCAATGGGGTTGACATTAAGAAATGCGCAGGGGTTATAACTTCTGGTGAAGGATCAGAAGACACAACAGTAAGTGGACGAGAATTCATAATGCACTCTATCTGAACCAATACTGTCTGTAACTCCTCGTAAGTGAGAAGTTGATCTCCTATCACACGGTGAAGGTGAGTTTTCAAGCTCTTAATGTTCCCCTCCCAAATCCCACCGAAGTGTGGGCTCCGAGGCGGGATCATCTTCCACTCTATTCGGCGGGCACTAAGCTCCTGCTTTAGAGCAGTTTGAAATTCGGAGTCAATCAGAATTTTGAAGATATTGTCCAATTGCGCTTTTGCACCCACAAAATTGGTGCCATTGTCAGAGTATAGGCATGAGACAGGGCCACGACGAGAGATAAACCGCTTAAATGCAGCTAAGAAGGCATCCGAAGTTAGCACCGAGACTAACTCGATATGGATGGCCTTAGTTACAAGGCAGACAAATAGGCAGATATATGCCTTCTGTGAATGCTGACCTCTCCTACGAGTAAGAGTTATACGGACTGGGCCTGCGTAATCAACGCCTGTATGAACAAAGGCTTTAGCTTCCGACACACGATATGACGGCAAATCTGCCATCACGGGCTTTGGGTGTGATGGATTTACTCTGAAGCAGTAGTTGCATTTCCGCACCCTAGCCCTTACAACGGTCCTGGCGTCCAATATCCAGACACGTTGGCGCAAAATGGAAATGAGCAGACCTGGGCCTGTATGACAGTTCATAACATGGAAATGATCAATTAAAAGATCCACCACTGGGTCATGCTTAGGGAGCAAAAGAGGATGCTTAGCCTCAAATGGCAAGTCCGAATTAGAAAGCCTACCTCCTATGCGCAACAGCCCATCTTCGTCAAGAAACACGAATAAGCTTTGCAGCTTTTTTGAAGGCAATTTATCTTTTTTAAGAGCTTTGATATCTTCTGCAAAGTGAACTCTTTGAACAGAACGAATCACAGCTTTTTCTGCAGTCATAAGATTATTGACCATACCAGGAGAAGAAACCTTCTTTATAAAACGAAGGATATAAACGACAATCCTAAGAAGCTTATCCCAAGAGGATATACGCTGAGCTAATTCATTTAGGATCAATGGTTCACATTGAACTGTCGCAGTAAGTATCTTTGCCCGGTGTTCAGGCAATTGGCCTGCATTGGAAAGAGCAAAAGGTTTTACAGGCCATTTCGAAGGTGGGTTCAGAATCCACGAAGGGCCGTTCCACCACAAGTCGTGCGACATGAGCTGCGAAGGCAACATACCACGCGAAAGACAATCGCTCGGGTTTTCACACCCGGCGACGTGATAATAATTTTCAGGAGGTAAATTCTCCTGACACTGGGCAACGCGGTTGCTGACAAATACTGACCACCGATGCGGTGAAGAATGTATCCACGAAAGAGCGATGGTAGAATCCGAGAACGCGAAAGTTCCTGCAATAGGAAGACGCGCACGATAAGTTTCATGAACTGTACGTATCAGCTTAGACATAAGAACCGCAGCGCAGAGTTCCAAGCGAGCAAGTGTGGTCACTTTTGTAGGGGAAACCTTTGATTTCGCACACAATAATCTCACTGTGATATTCCCAGCAGGATCAGTAGTGTGTAGGTATATGACACATCCATACCCATTCATACTGGCGTCACAGAAAGCAACGATCAGCACAGTGCTATCACGTAAAACGCCTACATGACGAGGAATTTTCAGAGATGAAATTAATGGAAATTCTTGTATGAACGCCGAGAACTTTTGAATAATTCTTTCGGGTGGAGTGTCATCCCAACCAATATTGGACAGCCACAGCTCCCTAATAAGCAGCTTGGCATATAAAATTATAGGGGCCACTAAGCCGAGGACATCAAATAATCGAGCGACTACTGACAGTATGCTCCGTTTAGTACACTTGTTTTCTACATTAAGAGTCTTGAAGAAAAAGCTGTCATCGGCCGTTGCCCATGAAAGGCCTAATACCTTCGACGCACTGTTAGAAGAATCATCACAAAAGTCTACCGTACTGCGATGCGAATCCGGAAGATCATCAAGTAGCACTTGAGAATTACTCGTCCACTTTACCAAATCAAAGGCTCCGGACCTAAACAACGAGATCAATTCTCGTGAAAGACGAATGGCGCTGGATTCATCTGGAATAGAATGAACCAAATCGTCCATATAAAGTTTAGAATCCGCCACAGTGGCAGCATCCGGGAAATGTGGCCTCATATCGTGGGCTAATTGGCGAACGGTCCGCATTGCCAAATACGGGCTTGACTTGAGTCCAAAAGGGACCCGATTAAATTGAAAGGTTCGTATTGAATCATCAGGACTGAATCTATATAAGATTCTCAAATATTTACGATGTTTATCAGGAACTTCAATCTGCAAATACATTTGCTTTATATCCGCAGTCATAGCGACAGGGAAAAGCCGAAAATCAAGCAATAGCAAGAATAAATCTGCCTGCAAGTTAGGACCGGTATGTAACACGTCGTTCAATGACAATCCGGTATGAGTTGTGGCACTAGCATCAAGTACGATCCGAGGCATCGGCTTATCCGAACGAGTAACAGCGTGATGCGGGATGTAGTATCCCTCGTCAATAATATCGGACTCGGCGACTTGTGACAAGTAACCCTTATCGACATACTCATTCATTACGCTATTATATTTTTTTTGTAAGTCAGGCGATTGTTTGAACTTGCGTTCCAAGGCCAACAGTCGACGTTGAGCAGCAGTGCGAGAACTACCCAGTGCACTCGGGTCTTTAGAAAAAGGTAACGCGACAGAATACCGCCCATCATCAGCGCGTGTAATCGACGATGTAAACAAGTTCTCACATTCAGTCTCTTCTGGACTTAAAAATCGCATATTAGGTATTTCTTCCAGTTGCCAGAATTTTTGAACTAAATCATTAAGAGCGAGAGCAGAAAAAGAAGTTTTATTAATTTTATTTTGAGATTCATTACAGGGATAGTCACCCATCAACACGAAACCGAACGCGGTCAACAAAGCGGGGGGCGCATTCGTGCCCGACTCAACTTTGTTACCTAAGTAAATATACGGAAACAATTGCGCACCTAGTACGACGTCCACGTTCCCGGGAATATTCCACGTCAAATCAGCAAGAGGCAATCCCTCTAAGTAGCCGACATCACCCTTGGTTATATAGTGTGTAGGCAGCTGATCCGTTATACCGTCAACGACAAGTGCATGTATCGAGTATTTATTATTTGGGTATACGCGAGACTCAATGTCCAAATTAACGTACCCCAATATCGGCTGAGACGCAGAGCCAATCCCCTTAACAAAAGAATTACTCAAGGGAATTATAGCCAAGTTAAGCGCCTTGCAACAATCAACAGTTATCAAGTTATTTTGAGAACCATTATCAATAAGGCAACGTATTATTATTTTATTACCATTCATAGATTTCGCGTAAACTTGCGCGGTTGACAATAAAATAAAAGAATTAGGTCTAACTTCAGCACTCAATGACAGCGAGGGAATACGTGAGGAAACATCAACACTTTGATTCATGTTATCAATACGCAAAGCAGCCGTGGTAGGTGCACTGTTATCAGCTGAGCAATTTGTCATAACGCGCGAGTCTATGTTTACGTCGACCTGTCCGGGCGAAGCGCGCGACGGGACCACAGGTGATGTCAATGACCCTTGACCGTTAGGGAGTTGAGACACTTGAACATAATTATTTGATCTAATATTATGATCTTTTTTATCATCAAAGTGTAAGTAAGTGTGATGTTTTTTCTTGCATGTATCGCAAACATGCGTAGATTTGCAAGACGTAACTGTGTGTGACCCACTTAAACAATTAACACAACCATGTTTTGATTTAATGAATTCAAATCGCGCTCGCGGAGAACTTAAGTTCTTGAACTGAGAACAAGCGTAAATTAAATGATCGCTTTTGTTACAAAATTCGCACGATTTCGTCGACGAAGTAGTAGGCACACTCTCATTACTCGCGACGAACGACTTGCAGGTATGAGGACGGGACGACTGATTAGTGGGAGGCTTACTTGCGCTCGCGCCAGTGTTCGATACCCGCGTCGAGTTATTATTGCTTGAACGTTGTAATATTTTTGCTTGATCTTGTACGAAACATACCAAGTCATTATAAGACGGAATTTCTTTATTACGAAACGCTAACTCAAACGCTTGTACTGTTTGTGAATCGATTTTCCTAAGTGCGCAATGAGATAAGATGAAATCGGACAAATCCTCGATACCTAATTGTTTCAATGCCGCCACGGAGGAGGTATACATACCAATAAATGTATCAAGACTATTAGACGTGTTTGTACAACCCTTAGCGTCAAGAATATTATTTAAGTAATGTGTGCCTAATGCACGTTTATCTTGAAACTTTTTTACTAAACTTTCCCAGATAATATTATAGGTTTCACCGGTAGGCACAATGCCGGCCGTAACCTTGAGTGCGTCGTGCGTAAGTTTACCTACTAAATACTGCACGCGCTGCGAGTCAGTCAGCTGGCTGTTGGTATGAATGTTAGATTTAAAACTTTCGTAAAACTTAGGCCAATTTTGTGTTTTGCCATCAAAACTAGGCAATTCTATCGGTGGCAACTTAATGGTGCATGTGACATTAGAATTACACGAGTCATATCGCGATGATGATTCATGTGGTCGCAACGCCTGAATAATATTATTTCGGGTGTGCTTTACTCGAAGGTATAGATCATCAAACGCATCTAAAGGCTTGTAATCTGGCTTAAACGTCAAATCAAGTGATAACTGGAGACCATTTAAATCATCTAACAACGTTTCGAACTGACTACGCATCTCATCAATTGGTTCAGACTTAGCCATGAAAGTTTCATTACTTCTTGACGCGTAATTAGAAATGTTTTTTGAAAGGTCAAATAAATCATTCATCCGCGAAAAAAGGCGTTCTTTTTTAGCCGTCAAAAGGACGAACTGTTTATCAATCAAAACACTAGACATATTATCTTTATCCGTAGACATTATAAAGCAAAAATTCACAATGAATCTATGAAAGAAATTGAAATATTATTTATTTGTAATTATACGACGTAAAAATACGTGGAATTTGCAAATGGCGTAACCGGCGCACAATGGCGGTACAATGTAGGTACTTCGAGAACTTTACCAAAAATTACGTAAATTCTGCGAACATCCAAGTAATTATATGGAAAATAATACTTGTAATAAGTATTTGAGTGGAAATATACTATGCTAGTACAATATCCGAGCTATGAAGGACCAAATAGAATGGTGTTGCGGCGTGCAAATAGCCGACAACATGCGGGGAGCACAATTATGAAAATTATGGTTTGAGACTAATTATGTATTATCGATTCCTATGAACCCACCCTGTGAACTCACGCATGAGAAATGGTTTCGTCGTCAGCACTGAAAACTATTTGGCCCACTAACCTTCAGACCAGCTCAGGGACGCCTCACCAGCAACTCTCAGCAGCTCACACCGTGAAGCACTTTCACAAACAGATTGTCAGTTCACTGCTGGGTGTTTATCATAAGTTTCTTAAAAATTAAAGCTGTCCATCACGGAGAAAACGAACTTTTTCCCAAAATTACAAGCGGAACACTACAGAAGCATTTTCTGATCGTCGGCACTCGAGAGTTCTCATTCGTCAGCTCGCGGAGCGGTGGCCAAACTATGGCGCTAGTGTCGCCAGGTTCAGCGAATCCCATCGCGCGATCCGAAAAGCGCGCGAACCAAATAGCCACAGATACTAACTTAGAAACCATTTGAAACTACATAATTAATTATTGCTAAAGTAATGACCTAATACTTAGGTAGAACAGAGATAAATATTGAACAGTCAAATTGGGTCACTTAAGGTGCCCAACCACCGTATAAGGTTACGGTTATGGACCACACAGATTTTTTAAACTGGGAGGAAATAGCTGTCAAAACATTCACTAAAGAATCGCTGAAACAATTCAAATATAGGGATTTGAAAATTCAAAAAGAAGACTTTAGATCAAATGGAATTCAAATACTCCATGAGGGAAGGCACTGAGTCACACACTTTGCAATTGTTTAAAGATACAAAATATAAAGGAAAAGGAAAGAGGAACAATAGAAATGTGGAACTATCTACAGAAAAAAGGGAGAGATACAAAGGAGTGATGGTATTAAACTTACACCCATTATATACAAGTAGCCTGCCTATTGCTACTGCTAAATATAATGATCTTAAACAGTTGTGTGAAAATGGATCAATTCCAAAACGTTTTCATGCTGAATACTCATAACTGCCCTATCAATCTCAGATTATCGAAACTCTTCCTCAAACTGATGAAGAGGATGAAGTTGAAAGCGATCAATGAGCACTTGAATAATATCACCAAGATAAAATGCAGAAGTTGTTGTTGATTGTCAACCTTTTTACTCAATTAATATTATTTATTTATTATTGTGATTTGTCTATGTTTACACGTAATAATTAATAAAAAAATAATTTGAATTATATAAATCGCGGCATATAAGTTGTAAGTTTTAGTTGTTGTGTATGTGCAGAACGTTCCTATTATGTACCAATTAATAATAAATACGTATTGATTTTTAAAACCTTTTATTTCATTTTTACTCAAGTAATCATTATTTATACTCAAAAATACCTAAAATCTATCCTTATTAAATAATTATTATCGATACTTATTAATTAAATTGCTCGTAGAGTTATTGCATTATACAGATAATAACAGGGGGTATCTACATATTTTGCAAAAAAAAATTGTCTTTACAACTATAAAAATTACTCTTGTATGTACATAACCGGTTTTTACTGCAGACGTTTGTTACCAGGCTACTTAATTATGGGTTGTATCTACATTTTTATTAGGTTTTCAGGGGTGTAACTCCATGGTAACTTCGTTAATAACTGTTGTACATAATTGTAATTAAATGAGGCAAAGGATTGCCAAAATTTAAGAACTTTCTTCCTAGAACTCAATTTTATAAGTATAGAAAGAAAAGAATTATTTAAAAAAGTTTTTTTTTTGTTTTTTGCTCATTGTCAAAAGTATGGGATTTGGAGTTACGCCCTTTGTAGCGGAAAGCGTACATGCAGAATAGTTTACAGTACAAGGATCTTTTGGCGCATGGTCTAAATCGGAACTAAAGCCACTATCTTGTTTTTCTAATACATTTTCTGTGACTAATCCCTCTGAAAATGTCATTCAGGCGCCAAAAGATCTTTGTAGCAGTCTAACATATAATAATTTATATACAGTATGTTAACTAACAGAGGGCGTTCCCGTTAACCCGCAATAGTATAGCATCCATACATGCTAAAAAAAATATTACCATTCGAAAATAAAATGTTTTTATTTTTTTTTTTAAATATTCACTAAAAATCGTAAATTGATACGTTAAAGAAACACTCTGTACACGCGTACTTGAAGGACAGCAATGTCGGAATTTATTTAATTAAATAAATTAGAATTAATTAAATAAATAGAGTAGGTATCAATTTACGATTTTTAGTGAATATTTTAATATAAAAAAAAAAATAAAACATTTTATTTTCGAATGGTAATATTTTTTTTGCATGTATGGATGCTATACTATTGCGGGTTAACGGGAACGCCCTCTGTTAGTTAACATACTGTATAATAATTTTATTATATTTTTTTTTATATAATAATTTATATTGAATCGATACCTAAAATATAATTGAAATCGTATTGTTTGTTTTGTGTTATCTAATGACTCTGTAGGTACTAAACAAGTACAACGCGTTTCTACGCGTACTTGTTTATTCGACTTCAAAAAATGAACACTACAAAATGATAAATAACTTTTCACACCACCTGCTCGTAAATGTCAAATTATATGTCAAGCAACCTTAACCTAAAGTGAGTCATTAGTGGCCGGGGGCACAGCCGGTCAATAATGTTGTACTGGATTTCATTATGACCCGCTGGCCAATAATGTGATTTGAATTTGGAATCTCACATGCTCAGCTAAATTGGCAGTATAGTACTAACAAACACCCTTTGGTGCCAGAAAGAGGAAAGCTATTCTCGATACCCTTACTACGCGTGGATGATATTCTCGATTTCCTACAAAATCATAACGACTGTTTCTTCATATCGTTGCCATGTTTTCGAAGACATAATATTGTAAGAATAATTAGATAACTACGAACCATTTTTTAAAAGGAATGGAAGTGCATATAACTAACTAGTTCTAAATATGTTATTCTTACTGTTTGTTTATTTAATAAATACTTTGCTTTTCGTACTGGCTATTATTTTCTCACAGTAGGTGTAAAAAGTAGAGTATCCTTCTCTGGGCTAAAGGTGTCTTTGCCTTGGGCTAGCTTGAATCCCTCGCTGCTTTCAGGATTCTTGTATTAACTCCCTCGCTTCGCTCGTGAGATAAACTCTTAATTCCCTCGCTGCGCTCTGGAGTTAAATACCCTATTATACCTGTGTGGTACCGCACCGTCTGGACCCAACATGCTGCTGCGCCCTGCTGTGCCTACGACGCAGCTGTACCTTTCGCGTCTGCATCACTCCACGACAACTGAGGAAGTCGTGCAGTATTTGAAGGTGAAGACCAACTGGACTCTGAGGGTCGAAAGGTTGGAATCGCGCCACAACATCAACTTTAAGTCATTCGTGGTACGTGTTCCAACCCAACATCTACAGACCTGTCTGAAAGAGGACTTTTGGCCGAAAGGTGTCGTAAATCGACGTTTCCGTGGACTTACGCGACACCACGCAGCGAAACACGACGCCGACAACAGTACGTGTATAATCATAGTTTTTAGTTTATTATTGTATAAGATTATTTTGTGTATTTTATCTATGGGCCTTAGTTGCCTGATAATAAAATGATTATTATTATTATTATGGTTTTTAAATTTAATTTTCACAGGTTAGTACCTGGTATTTTCAGAATCTCACGGGTGTGAACCAAGGTGAGATTCTAGTTATTATTTTAGGAAGGTAAATTGCTCTGTACTGCGGTGAAATTATTGTCCAAGTCTAGTTGTAAAAATTTTCTTACTATGCGGCAAGTGTTTAATATGGCAGCTTTTTGTAGTGTTATGTTATGTATGTGTATTTAGATAGATTTAGTGCATTAAAACTATTGAATATTTGTTTCGGGATAACACCTGTTGTTGATATTACTATTGGGACTATAGTGACTCTTCATTTTCCAAACTTTGGTAATTTCCTCTTGTAATTCTGTATACTTCCTGATTTTTTCTGTGATAGTTTTTTGAATGTTATTAGTATTTGGGACTGCTATATCTATTATAAATGTGTGTTTGCTTACTTTATCAACTAGTGTTATATCAGGTCTGTTGTTATATATGGTGTGGTCTGTAATTATAGTGCGGTCATAGTATATTTTGTAGAATTGGTTTTCTAATACAGCTCTAGGCGTGTACTTGTAATATGGTGTGTAGGGATCCTGCATGAGTTTAAGTTTAGTTGCGAGTTTTTGGTCAAGTTGATTATGTCTATGCGTATTAATAGTCGTTTTGGGTTAGAGTGATACAAGCTCCTGTGATATGTTGTATTGTTTCAGGTTTGCTGTGACATTTTCTGCATAAGTCATTTCCTACTGTACTATCTTTTATTATGTATTTTCTATAATTTTTCGTATAAATGACTTGATCTTGAATGGCTAACATAAACCCTTCTGTTTCAGGGAATAGTTCACTTAACTCTAGCCATTTGTTAGAAGCCTCTTTATCTATGTATGTTTGGTGTAAATCGTTGGGATGTCTTCCATGTAGTTCCTTTTGCCTCCACTTCCTGTGCAGTGTTGCAAAAGTTCCCGATTTATCGGGAGATCTACTGATTTCGGCTATTGTCTCCCGATATCCCGATTTAGCGACCCAGTCTCCCGATTTACTGTAGTTTCAAACAAAATAATGTGGAAGGTAATTTTCTAATAAGAAAACACTAAAATAAACCTGCTAACACAACCAATGCACGGGGTATCCCCAAAATTTTTTGCACAACGTTTGAATTTAACATTACAGTGTCTATGGTTAGCAAATCACTCTGAAATACCTTAAAACAGAATTCACTGAAGGTGCCTGATTTGTTTTGAGCAAATGATCGATAGAGATACTTGCTTCTTTACATAGTTATCGTTCCGTTCAGTCACTTGTTTACTTAAGTGTTTAGTGAAAAAAACTGATTAATTTTGATCAAGCATGAGCAGTATGAAATGTGGTGATGTTTCACCCATTTTTGAAAATATTTGTTATTTTGTATTTAAAGTTATGAGTTTGTCACACTCATCTGCAAACGTTGTTTTCATATATTTAGATAAATACTAAACAGAGGAATAAACTTTCCATTGAATCAATGGTAGGGCTTCTCCACACATAAAAGATTTGTGGAAGAAAACAATCAAAATTGTTATAATTTAAATAATTAAATTATTTAAATTTAAATAATAAGGTAGGTATTAAGATAATATAAAATAAATAAATAAAAAATTAACTTATTATTGACTACATTGCGTTACGAGATTTTGGTAACCTAACTGTTAGGTAGAATGAATAGGTAAATGGTAATGTAATGAGTCATATATTAAATGTTCCAAACGTATGTGGTATCCATCACGTCTAGTTTTTGAGGTTACATGTCAATTATTATTTCTACTACCCTCACTTTACGCGTAAAAGAAACAGTTATTATAATTATTATTGTGTTAATCTGACTTTCTTTTATTTCGAATAAAAATCTCCCGATTTATCCCGATTTTTAAACGGCAATTTTACCGATTTTAAAATTGTCACTTTTGCAACACTGTTCCTGTGTATCTCTTCTATATGTCTCGCTCTATCTACTGTCTCAATATTGCTATCATCGCTAAGGTTCAATGGAGTATATTGTTTGTCTATCTCTATAATTATTATTATTAAATCCCGAATCCTTCATTGCGCTCGAGATTCAATATGACGCCCGTAACATAAGACACAACTTTAGCCCCTCGGTGCATAATCTACTATTAATTTCGGAAGACGGTGTCAAAAAACGAAAATGCGGGACCAACGGCACTGGGGGTCTACTCCCTAAGCACGAAGTCCGTCGTAACGGCCATCGTAACGGGCATTTCCTACCCCCGATCACCAACGGACGGATGGTTCGGTCGGGGCCCGAGCGAAGACGGAATGACGACGCGATTTGACGATTGTCCCTACTCCCGATGTGTTTTTGCCCGTCCGACCAGTTGAACTTGACACTTGTTGTGACGGATAGTTATGTCAGTTGATACGACATCAAAGTAGTTCTCGTGCTGTCGACGAAAGTTAAGATTTACAACTATGGTTGCTTTTTTAATTATTGGAGAAGGTTTACAAGAAGAGCGGAGGCAACGTAGACATAATTTACGCCAAAACTGTAGATTGGCGAGTATTCCCGACGTTGAGTTCATAGGGAACTATAGGCTCACTCGGGAACTATTCGAGGACTTATGTGCGGATTGAATTCCTCTTTTGCCGCAACACATACGCCGAAGTGGTGATGATCCAAGAATGAAGGTAAGGACATTTTATAGATTCTGTAACTTATTCAGCTGTATTACCGATCGGTCCCACCCATTTACTGTGGTTTTTGTTTACTTTTAGATCCTCGCTGTTCTACTACCAAGAGCTACAAAGGTTCAGTGGGCCTTAGTAGTGATGTGCCAATGGCACAACAGACAGTGTCACGCTGTCTGCAGCATGTCACAAATTCACTCAACAGCGCCTCAATATTACAAAAATATGTGAAGTTTCTACAGAATTTGACTGAGAGGAACCTTATAAAAAGACAGTAAGTTTAAAAGCTTATACCATTTTTCTTCTAAAACAAATCTAGATATTTTTCTAAACTTAATATAGCCTTAATTGCTTAAAACGGAAACATGCCATTTGGACAAGGACTACCTAACTATTCTTTGAAGAGTGTTTATACCTAAACTTATAGATTGTGCAATAAAATAGATTGTATCAATTTAAATTTTAATAAGCTGTATGTATGTTCACAGATTTTTATCACACACAGAAATTAATGATGACCCCAATAGACAATGCTGCCGAAGATTTTCCAGAAGGGAGATATAATTATAAACAAAAACGTGCTCGCTCCACTATAGAGCATACATTTGGAATTTTTAAAGGCCGATGGAGATGCCTCTTAGCGCAAGAGAGCTGCATTATGCACCAGTCACAGCAGGTATTTGTCATAATTTATACTATAGCTATGTTTTTCTTATATCCCATTGAACTGTTGAACAGTATCAGATTTCATGTGATACTGTTCAACAGTTCAATGGGATATAAGAATGCTGTGTTTTACACAATATGTGTAATCGCGGGCGGGCTTGCACCTCCCCTCAGCGAGGAAGACCTGCAAATAGAGCGCAATAGATAGGGAGATGCGTCTACCTCTACGGCAATGTCTTCGCACCAAGCTCATCAGCAAGGGCAAAGAGCGAGAGACACATTAGTGCAATTGCTGGAAAGAAATAGGTACTTATGCAGTCTCACAAGAAAACTTCCAAATAAAACATGTCAATAAATGTATAGGGTATTTGTATTTATAATAATAATGTTATTAGGGTATTTCTTTTATAAACTTTTTTATTTTGCTTACAGGACTTAATGGGTGTTGGGACTGGTGGAAGACATACATACATAAGTACATAAATATAGGCTGATAAACACATTACCCTCCTTTGCGTCGCGCAGTCGGGTAAAAAAGACAATGTTTCGGGATTTTACCATTAGAGTTTAGTACATGCTAAGATTTGCCAATGACGGTTTGTATACCTATATTGGTTTTTTTTTAAATAAAACAATTAATTAACTTTAATAATTTATTTCAATTACCTATCCGTCAAAACCTTACACATTCTAAATTATTATCATTTGGTGTTTAAATAGAATAGAATAGAATTATCTTTATTTCAAAGTGACCAAGACAAACAAGATTGTTAGTAAAACTTACGACTATATTAGTAAGCACAGACACTAAACAAAAGTACAAGAAATAACAGTTGGTCACCATTGCAACATCCCATGAGAGACGGTACTACAGTGATCCACGTAAACACAGTCAATTCTAATAACTAGAAAAACATGATTTTAAAACATCTTCAAAATAATTTTTGAGTAGTAAAAAACAAATAACCAAAATAAAATTATCTTCTCACAAACATAAGGCTTGCGTTGGCTAAGCTAACTGAATCGCTATTTTTATTATTATTTTGTTATTTAATAAACAAATTGTAAAACACAACTCTAGACATGTCTATTTTCAATACATTACATATTACATACATTTATACAACCAAAGCATAGATTTTCTTTTATTCTAGACTAATCAACAATGGCAATGCAACTCCACTTGGTGTGCCTCAGTGGATGTAGATAGTAATGGGTCGGCAGGTGTAGCAGCATGGGTGGGTGAGGTGACTACTGGCTCTGGATCTCTTACAGACTACAACAAAAACTGAATATCATTGACGGATACATCAAAAAATATATAATAGGTGTGACGACAGCATCAAATAATCAAAGATTTAATGATTTTAGGGGAAAGTACATATTACGTATGTGTACTTGAACTCATTTATCCAACACTCTTGGTGTTAAATGGGGAACTTCTTTAACAATCTGGTGAACTGTAAAACAAATGTTTTGTTATTTAAGTGCAAAGTTATAATTATGAACACAAACAGGAGATTACTAGGATCTATGTAGTTTTGAGTGTACCAACTATGTATATAATAATACTGAGAATAAAGTTAACTTTTCAATGCTTTATTCTAATAAATGAGTTAGTAAAATATATACCTGAACTACCAGATGCAATTTCTTCTGAACTTGATTGTTCTGTAACTATACATTTTTCTTTGAATTGCTTTTCACACTCTTCAAGAACCACCATCCTTCGTTTCTTAGCATTATAGGGTCTCTGTTGTGTCAGATGTTTGTGTATCCCTATCTGGTTGGCAAATAAATGTTTTGGGCATACATCCTGGTTTCATACGTACTTGTGATACTCCATATAATTATCCATATCATTTGGTAACTGAAAAAAAAAAGTAAACACTTAAAATTGATAAAGAATGATAACCAAAGCAAACATAACCTCAATAAATTAGTTATTTCATAGCCTCAATATTTCAACTATTTCACGTCAAACGAACATTTAAGTTTAAAACCTACAATATATAATAACATACTCACATCAAAATGGTCTTCACAGAAATAAATTGGCGAAATAGTGACTACATCGTTCTGGTTTCGCCGTGGATCTTTAACCATTGATCTCATTATTTTCTTTATAAACACCTTGTTGGGTGTGGTTATTGATGTGTTTTTACACTGAGGCACTGCACACCACTTATAAACTTTGGAATTCATTTTTATCACACGAAATATGCAATGTTTGTCATCTTTTCTTTACGCGTAGACACATTTGATGTTTACATAAGGACGACGACAGACCCGACGCCATGACACTGCGAACCACAGAGTACATATTACTCTGCGAACTGTTTTCGCGCACTATTGTAAAAAATATTAGAAAAATAGCTTTAAACTTTAGTTTATTACCGAAATAAAGGGCAAAATAATTCAATTCTATATTTAAAGACATAATAAAAAGGATATATTGAACAATGTGGTCATTTTCTAACGACAGAAGTATTAAATTTTGTTTAATATGCTAGAAATCTACAAAATAAGGAAACCGGTAATCAACCGGTAAAATAGCGCAACTCTATCGCCATGCGTCTTTGGTTCGTGAATATTGTCTATGATTCCGTTACAAACTGATGAACCCGAAATCGTTAGGGAGTAGGGTTTATTCCGACGTATCGGACTACCGCCCGACGGGCTCGTTGCTTCGTTGACGGACTTAGGGAGTAGACCCCCTGACTTCCGAAGTTCCGAAATTAAAATTATTTATCACTTTATAGTTTTTTTTTTTTTTGTAGAATCGATAGGTAATGATGTAATGAATATTAAATAGGACACGTACCTACTAGCTGTCAAACAGTCAAACTGACAGTGGTGCCAGAACGTCCCAAAAGGGACGATTTTTGTCCGTTTAGACATCTTTACGTCCCTTTAATGTCCGTTCATACATTCAGTCCCATTTCCGTCCCTTTTCAAATAGCCAACTACAATATATAAATGCGTTCAAATAACAAAACATAGTTTAAAAAATTACAAAAATGCGTAAAACTTTAAGTAAAAACGAAACGCGCGGCGTGAGAATGTAACTTCAGACCACTGCTGGCGAATATCGCCATCCTTTTTCCACGCGCAGTGATCCCATACCGCTTGCCTGCCTATACGTTCCACGCACACAACAGCTGAATTCATTACAGATACTCGGCGGTGTTTGTGCAACAAGTTCAGGCATCAAGGATGTCGTTAAGTTTTAGCCGACCAAAGAGATGCAAGAAACCAAATTAAAATATTAAAAATCTAATACCTACTAATACTGTTTTAAGCTTTCACGGTTCATAACCGACTGCAGTTGCGGCAGTTCATATATCGGCCAAACCAAGCGAACTGTCTCATACCGCATCAAAGAGCACATTAAGGCTGTAAAAAACAATGATGAGCAGAAATCGGCCATAGCTGAACATCTACTGCAGTCAGGGCTTAATCACTGGATTGAATTCCGCAAGCCATGTATTTTGTCAACAGACAAACATTACTTTCCGAGGCTGACAAGAGAAGCAATTGAAATAAGAAAATACAAACATTTTAACCCCTTACTGCATGGACTTTTGTATCTTTGCGGAAAAAAAAAATGTTGTATTTCAGAGTTTATGGAATCCATAAAAAATAATAAAAAAAATGTAGCAGTCTCTATTAATTTTTTACAAATTAAAAAAAAAAATTGCATATTTGGTACGGCATGCATTTTATATACCTCCATGGAATATACCAAATATGGGACGAAATGCAATCAGACCAACTTTTATCATCGCCCTATCAATAAAACAATTATAGTCAATATCAAATATCCTCTTTATTGGAAACAAACTAGCATAACCTTAATCTAATAACATGAAACAAAACAGCAATCAGCCACTACATTTACTCAAGTACAATGCGTGCCACGAAAGATGAGACTTGACACACCACGTGGTTTGACTTGCGCAGAACACGATTTTAGGTATCTTTAGCGGTATGAGATGAGGTCTGAGTGCGGGACGGGACCGGACGTCATAGGGGCAGCGGAAAGAGCGGGGCTGCGGGGGAGGCGGGGTCAAGTCTCATCTTTCGTGGTACGCATTGTACGTACAGTGTACTATAGAATCAAAGTGCGTTCTAAGAAATGGTACCTTAGAGTTTTCTTCCACATGATCGACCTGGTCTGTGTAGGTAAACTCATGGCTCCTGTGGCGCAGATGCAACGAAGAAGTATATATGCCACTTCTAGATTTCAAATTTTCAAAAATTTCATGTGCAGAAAACAAAATACACGTAACGTGCGAACTTTAGCATACATGTCTTATGAAATTGAATCCATGCTGATTTTATTGCATACCGTGTCATATGTGAACAAATGCAATTTACCGCTATCTACATACGGTCCCATATATGGGCAGTACAATTGAGTCAACACTGCATGTAGTCCCGAATATGCACACAACAAAAACGAAGCATCAATTTGCAATCAATGAGGATCTGGTGTTGTTTCTTCAATTTTTAGACTCACTTATGATGGTTTTATTCAAAGAAATATGTACAAACCGAAATATTCATAGGATTCTGAGAAATTTGGGTTCAAATACAGAGCTACTCACCTTCCAGGTACGTTTGATTTCAAACTGACTTTCACAGAGTACATTTTTATAATAGGGTATAGAGTCGTCACTCGCGTCATTTTGCCGAATGTATGGCGTATGGCGCCATCTGGTGCTTTGTGCAAAGTACTTTCGCAATAGGCTCCCTAGACTTTTAAGATTTTAAATAAATATTTCGATTGGAAATTAAATAAAACGAAATAGATAATACAAAAATCTGTTTTTATTTCTTTAACCTTTTCGTACAGTACACATGTGCTAATTTTTGAATTTCATCATTTTCATCGTAATCAGTTCTGGACCCTGATAATAACTTGTTTGTGTTTTTGCACCAGTTATACACAAATATTATTATTACCTCGCAAGTTTAATGTAGGTACTGCATTTGGGCTGAGTCTTTTACTCCAGGTGCGGTCCTTTTCATCAAAGTGTACATGACACACTCGATTAGAATCAAAAATAGTTTGATCTTTTAATAAAAAAAGATCACCACCAATAGCATCAATCCATAATTTAAATCGGTTTGGTTCCTTGTTTGGGTTAGGAAATAAATGCAGGATAACATTATCTGCCCCTGTAAAGAGAAAAGAATTGTCAGTTAGTATAATAGCCAGACTACAAGTTGTATTATACTAAATATAACACACTCAACTTAAACATAGGCCCAAACATTGATTCGCTAACAACTAAGCCTAAACAAACTAGTGGCGAAACGAGCCACATAGCTATTAACATAGAATAAAATCAAATGTAAATTGTACACTACAAGTTGCACATCTAAGCAACAAGGAAACATTTTACAATATTATTTTCCTGTAAATCGTAGAAATAATGCAAGTATAGATCACATCCACATTCATTAATTGTGTTAGTATGTACTCCCAAAAATGTGATGTGTTATCCACATCACTTTTGCCATTTAGTTAAGTCTTGTATGTACATATAGGACCAAAATGAACTAATATTACTTAGATTGGTTGTAATTTTAAATGCACTTACGTGTTTTGCAGCAGGCACAACATCTTTTCATAGGCATGGTCGACAAAATCCAATTCACAATACAAAACAGTAAAGTCCAAATTCTCAGCCACAGGTCAGTCGATGATAGCGGTAATATCGGAATCCAAGTAAAAGCCAGGTCAGTCGGGAAAAGAAACAGTGTTATAAGCCGGGTCGTCATTAAAAATTTACAAAATACAATAAAAGCATCCATTCACCTCAGAAGAAAATAAACGGATTGTGATATTTCAATATTTGTAAACAGTCAATGTTAGTAACACGTTCCATTTCCGAATGAATCACTGTAATTTATATTTGTTTAAATAAATAATTAACATTTTCTGCTCAATTATTAGTAATTATTATTATTTTTAGTAAATAAACTACCAAATATTAAATTAATATTTTTTTGTCTGCTTTCTTATGTTTTTTTTTTCTGTTGAAGAGAATGTAAGTGCCAGTGTCTGCGTGAAATGAAATAAACACATGACAACTATGTTGTGATGTAGCCACAACAAAAAAAAAACAGTAATACCAGTGTAATTAAAATATTTGTTTGTAAACTTTTGAATAGCACCATCTAGTGTTATGGCCAAAAAACTTTTTGAAGATTCTATCAAGTTGTTCGAAGTTATAACACCATGCTGACTTTAATCTTTTTCTATCAAGACTGCCAACATTTCACCGCTACTAAACGTCAAAGTACACACCTAGTCTATGGTTTCTAATGCTGCCATAACTCAAACTTGAAAAGAATTTAAATTTATGCCAAAAACATTTGATGTGCAAATATGGGACGCAATGCGGTAAGGGGTTAAGATCTCTAATACTTTCACTTTTTATTTGTTTGCCCTAAAAATATAACAGTACCTACTCACGCCCTTTTAGGTAATACTTTTTTCTCATTCAATCGTAACAAATTAATATTTCTACAGTCGTCCTTTTTGTCCAAAAATCGTCCCATTTCAGGTAGTGAATCGTCCGAAAGTCGAGGTGGGTACTGGCAACACTGCAAACTGATTATAACAATGATCATGAACTTGAGAACTTGACTGAAGCAGTGTTACTCACCAAATAGTATAAGAACATTTCCAGATTTAGCAGTATTATCAGATAACACGGTTGTAGTGACAAATACACACATTAACAGTACGTAAACAGAACCCGGCGCACTCGCCATGTTGTTCGCCCGGCTGTTAACAAAGCAGAACGTTATTTGACGTGTCTCAGTGAAGTGTTGGCACTTTACGACCGCTGCCGGTGCCCTACTTATCGTTATCGATCGCTTTGCCTCCAAAATTCAAATAATTTTCTTTAAAAAAAAATGGTTAGTCGGAAATCCATTTTGTATCTATTCGATGTGGACGGCACCCTCACCAAACCTCGCCAGGTCATCACAGAGGAACTGAAGCACTTCTTGTTGGATAATGTACAAACTAAAGTAGCCGTAGGACTCGTCAGTGGATCGGATTATGTCAAAATAGCTGAACAAATGGATGGGGCTAAAGTGGCTGCCAAGTTTGACTATGTGTTTTGTGAAAATGGTGTGGTGCAGTATCGAGGCGGCAAGCTGATCAGTTCAGAAAGCATCCTCAGTCATCTGGGAGAGAAGTTGCTGCAGCAAGTCATCAATTTCTCACTCGGGTTTATGTCTAAGATTGAACTACCTGCCAAGCGGGGCAACTTTGTTGAGTTCAGGTCAAGCATGATCAACATCTGTCCAGTGGGGCGGTCCTGCAGCCAGGCAGAAAGAGATGAGTTTGTAAGATTTGACACTGAACACTCAGTAAGACAAAAATTTGTGGAAGCACTACAAAGTGAATTTAGAGGTTCAGGCTTGACATTTGCGCTTGGAGGACAGATCAGTGTTGATGTGTTCCCTACTGGCTGGGATAAGACATACTGCCTCAACCATGTAGCAGACCAGAACTTTGAAGAAATCCACTTCTTTGGAGATAAAACAATGCCAGGAGGTAATGACTATGAAATCTACAATGACTCACGGACTATCGGCCACAAGGTCACGTCACCCCATGACACCAAAGAACAACTAGTGAAGTGCCTTAATATTTAGTAACTCTTTGTATAATATGTATTGTAAATGCTTTTATTATATCATTAACATCAATGAGCTGTCTTTTGTTCTTTGCTTTTATTAATTTTGCCAAGTACATGAAACAGTACTAATATTATGATAACCTTGTAGATAAGTGTATCAAGATTATTCTTGTTTTCAATAATATGAAATGAGTACCTATTTACTAACACTTTGTCCAATCAAACTGTACTAAATAATTTTATTATATTATTACTATGGGAAACCAAATCATCATGTTATTCTTGCCGAGAGCCGACATGTTTTACAAAACAGACTGTAATTTTCAACAATTTATTTAGAAAGTATGTAACTATAAAAGATTCAAAATGCCTTGCATAATATAAATATTATATAACCATCAAAAATATGTACTCTGGTTTACACATCAGTAAACATTATTATTATCATAACACTTATTGATATGTCAGATTTTTCTACACCTAATAATAAAATTTGAGCTTCAGTGACCCTCATAGATGGGTTTCCTCTTCTCCATAAAGGATATCATGCCTTCCTGCCGGTCTTTTGTGGGAATGTTAAACTCATAGCACTTCTGCTCCACCTCATAACCATCCTTGATGCTGAGCTGTATGCCTTCATTGATGGCTTGCTTGGCACACCGGAGGGCGATCGGCGCATTGAGTATGATCTCCCGGGCTATGGTTAGCGCCTTTTCTAGTGCTGCATTGTTTGAGCTGCTCTGTGGTACCACATGGTTCACTATGCCTGCAATTGATTAAGTACATAATGTTTAATAAGGAAATCTAAAACAACAAAGTTTTATGATCAACAGGTGATCTTCAACCCTACCTAAATCCTTGGCTTCCTGGCCACTGACTATTCTTGAAGTGTATATCAGTTCTTTAGCAATATTGATGTTGACTGCTCTGGGCAGTCTCTGAGTGCCCCCAGCGCCAGGGATGAGGCCTCGGCCAGTCTCCACCAGACCCAGCTTGGCTGTTTCAGACACCACCCTGATGTCACAAGCCAGGGCCAGCTCCAAGCCTCCCCCAACTGCTACACCTTCAATAGCTGCTATTGTTGGCATGGGCAGATCTTCTATTTCTATGAATGTGGCTCTCAGTCCTTTGACAAATCTGGCTACTTCATCATCTGCCATCTTGAAGCGTTCTTTCAAATTGGCCCCTAAAATAAACCAATACAGAATATCATTTTATAGACAGAAGTTTGAACTAAACATAACTATGGGAGGCTAAATAAATATCGTTTTGCACACTTCAATCGATTGACAAACAACAGTATTTAAATAATTATGTTCCGATTCTGTAAGCAGTTCGTACTTGGTAACAAACATTACATTATCAATCTGATAGATCAAAGTGGCTCTAAGTCATTATTTTCTAGAACATTGAACTTACTAACTTACACAAGGTTATTTAAAATCTTGTATGATTCTTACCAGCACAGAATATGCCAGGCACCATGCTGTGCAATATGACCACAGAAACCTTGGTGTCCTCCCTGATCAACTGGTTGACTTCCCTCATGGCTTCAATCATGTCGAAGCCCAGCGCATTGCGATCCTTAGGACTGTGCAGTCCGTACAGTGCGATGCCTCTGTCCGTCCCTAATAACTTCTCATAAACCACAGGACTCGCATTCTCAGTATACTGCTGCGTCTGAGTCGCTAATAAACGCACCGACCCATTTTTTATTAATGAACTGTATCTATACAGCCTTGGAATCAACATTTTTATTTCTCTTGCCAAAACAGTTTAACATCCAGACTAATATCTAGACCAACCACTACCTATCGTATTATATGACAAGAGCAAATGATTTTAAGCGATTCTTGAATAATCTTATCATCACCATACAAGTTATACATAACTTCGATTTGAAATTCCGTCCGTCCGTCAGTCAATTAACAGCTTATGTTGACCGCCACGCAAAGATTATAATAACTATGGCTGCGTTCCGAGTTGGGAAATAATCGATTTGAGCGTGCTTAAACCCGTACCTACCGAATGAAGAATGTTACCTAATTTTAATTATTAGCACTCCATATTCTCTGTCAAAAATAAAAAATACTAGTGAAAGAATTACTTCGATACGTCAATTAGTTTCCGATTTAGAAATAAAACTTTTCCGCAAAAGCCATTAAACGAAGAGAAGAAGAAGAAGAAATAAAACAAGTTGTAACCGCACGACGCGGGCTGCCGGTGACGGTGTGACGTCATCGCACAACACGCTCAGTCTGGCTCACTCAGTCCGCTCGCGGTCGCGCGCCCGTGCCGTCGAAATTATACCTAAATACTTTAAAAAATGTCCAATCCAAATACTAGGAAATCATGCGTTGTGCCTAAATGTAAAAATACAACTACCAATTCGCCGTTGTTTTTTATAGTTCCATGTTAAAGTTAGCTGGCGAGGATATAGGAAAACAGTTAAGAGAAACGAGAAAGGTATATTTTTTATCTTACTAGAAAAAACGAATGAATCAGATGACATTTTTTATCAATAGTCAGTATTGCTAGGCAACACAACCATAGAGTACTAACTAAGGAGTATACATTCCTCAATGTTGTATTGTCTATACATTATCTATGAATGCAATCTGTCATCGTTATGTCAAATACATTATAATGAGATCTAAGCTAAACGTAACTGTCTTTAATTTCTAAAAATAAATCTCCTGGAATCACAAGTCAAAAGCAAGAAAAAACATGGTGTCAGTTATGGGATAATACCACAAATGATCGATAAAAAGGGGAACACTCTTATTTCCAAGTTTTCAGATAAATTTTTCGTGTCCACGTACGTATACCTACACCTGACTGAACACACAGCGAAATGTCCGACAAACCAAGCATCGTTGTTTCAAACAATTTAAAGCCTCTGTCAATCGCTAACGGAGAAAATGCAGCGGAAAAATGGAAGCTGTGGAAACAAAAATTCCAAATTCTTAGCGACGCCAATGATCTAGACAAGCAACCGGAAATAAAGCAGGTAGCCATTTTTTTGAATTCAATCGGTGATGAAGGCTTAGAAATCTTCAATTCTTTTAATTTGGATAGAAAAACAGTAACTTTGGATACAATTCTCAAAAAACTTGACGAAAAATTTAATCCCTGCAAAAACACAACCGTGGAACGATTTAACTTTTTCACCCGTCATCAAAGAGATGGAGAATCTTTGGACGAATATGTAACAATTCTCAATAATATGGCACAGACATGTCAATTCCAAACGCTGAAAGATTCTTTAGTCAAGGATATGTTCATAATAGGCATAAAAAATGTGGAAATTAAACAAAAACTCTTGCAACAAGAAGTAAACTCAGTTGAAGGAGCTCTTCAAATTTCAAAAAGCATTGAACTGTCCCATGAACGCTCTATAAAAATTCAAAATATAGAAAAAGAATCGATCCAAATTGTCAAAAAAGAAAACAGCAATAATTTCAGAAGACAGCGAAGCATCTCAAGGAAAAGATCAAATTCGAGAAATTCTAGTCGCACAAGAGACAACAATCAAGATTCCGGGAAGAAGACTCATAATGATGCGACTCCATGCAGAAGATGTGGACAACCATATCATCGTTTTAAATGTCCAGCCAAAGGAAAAGTTTGTTCTATTTGCAAAAAGCTGAATCATTTTGCCAACTATTGCTATTTTAAGGATAAGTATCACAAACCTAGAACTGTAAGTAATATTTTAGATAATAATTCGGAAATTCAAAATGAAAACCAAAATAATTCTAAATTTAGTCAAGACTTTATTATTGGTACAATAGGCAATGGAAAATCAGATAAAGATTCTAATCAAAACTGGATTATTAATATTGATTGCTATGGTCACACTTTGAAATGTCAAATTGACACAGGAGCTGACATAAATGTAATTTCAAACCAAACTCTGGATGAAATTCAGTCAAAAACAAAACAAAAAATACCAGTGTTTAAAACAAATAACAGAATTTTCTCATTTTCAGGACAAAAAGTAGAAAATATTGGAAGTTGTGTACTGAAATGTTTATTTGACAACAACCTCGAAGTTAATATTTATTTTGTGATTGTGACCTGCCCCTGCAAGACAATTTTGGGTTGGAAAACGTTAGAAAAATATGGTATTGTTAAAAGAATATTCACTCTGACAAAAAATCAGGAAAATAAAGTTCAAACTTCACCAAGGTTTGTACAAACACTTTTGCAAAAATATAGTGACACTTTCGAAGGATTAGGATGTTTACAGACAAAAATTCATCTAGATATAGACAAAACTGTACAGCCAAAAGTATGTCCTGTCCGTAGGATACCCTATGCTTTAAACAAAAAGTTAAAACAAGAGTTAAACCGAATGGAAAAACTGAATGTCATTGAAAAAGTCACAAAACCTACAACTTGGGTAAACGCTATTGTCCCAGTAGAAAAACCTAACGGATCTCTGACAATTTGTCTCGACCCAAGACCTTTCAATAAAGCAATAAAAAGACCGCATTATCCTTTCCCTACTTTTGACGACCTGAGATCACAAGTGCAAGGTTCAACTATTTTCTCAAAGTTAGATGCAAATTCTGGGTACTGGATGTTACCACTTGATGAGGAGAGCAGTGATCTGTGTACTTTCAATACGCCTTATGGTAGGTACAAATTCCTAAGGCTCCCTTATGGTATCAATTCTAGCGGCGAGATTTTTCACAGGGTTATGACCGATTTGTTTCAAAATTTGCCCGGTGTAATTTGTTTTGTTGATGACATTTTAGTATTTAGCTCAAATGAAAAGGAACATAAACAACACTTAGAAAATGTATTTAAACAAGCAAAAGAAGCTAACCTCAAATTCAACATGTCTAAATGTAAATTTGGTTTGAGTGAAGTGTCTTATGTGGGTCATGTTTTTAATAAAGATGGTGTTTTGCCAGACCAGCAAAAAATTAAAGCAATTCTTGATATGCCTACACCTACTAATGTCAAAGAACTTCAACGTTTTCTAGGAATGATTAACTATCTTGGTTCATATATTCCTAACCTCTCGAGTGAAACAAGTATTCTGAGGGATTTACTTAAAAAAGACAATTTATGGCAGTGGACTAGTCAACATGAAGAACATGTCAAAAAATTAAAATCTCTTATATGTGAGTCTCCTACTTTGGTTCATTATGATGTAAATAAGCCCATAAGGATGTCTGTTGATGCTTCAAAAGATGCTGTTGGTGCGGTGATCTTTCATGGTATAAATCCTATTGCATATGCATCAAAAGCATTAAGCTCAACACAACAAAATTATGCTCAAATAGAAAAAGAACTCTTTGCTATTGTCTTTGGATGTAAAAAGTTTCACCAGTATATTTATGGTAAAACAACTCATGTTGAAACAGACCATCAACCTCTTGTCACTTTGTTTAAAAAACCCTTAGCTGATGTCCCTATGCGTTTACAGCGAATGATGATTTCTATTCAGTGTTATGATTTAATAGTATCCTATACAAAAGGTTCTCAAATGTATGTTTCTGACACTTTGTCACGAGCTCCAATTAATAATACAGTAGTAGAAAAATTCGACTTTAATGAGTTGGATGCCAACATTAATTCCCAAGTCAATTTATTAACCAGTAATTTAGCCATTACTCAGGAAAAATTGGATAAAATTTTATCTCACACTAATTCAGATGTCTCCTTACAACAACTGAAGGAGTACTGTAAGGATGGATGGCCAAGTTGCAAAACGCTTTGCGATCCATTAGTAATACAATATTGGCACATAAGAGATGAAATACACGTTCTGAATGATATTGTTTTTAGAAATAACTCTGTAATCATACCAAAATCGATGAGACCAGAAATTCTCTCAATTTTACATGAAGGTCACCAGGGAATAGAAAAAACCAAAAGTTTAGCTAGAGGAATTGTATTTTGGCCTAACATAAACAATGACATTGAAATGAAAATAAAACAGTGTGAATCTTGTATTATCTTTAGTTCAAATAAAACAAAAGAACCACTTCTGTCACATGAGCAGCCTAATTTACCATGGCAGAAGGTAGCAACAGATTTATTCGAATATAAAAGTCAGAAATATCTTTTAGTGGTTGATTTCTATTCAAATTACATAGAGATAGCCTTACTTAAAAATGATTCTAGAAGTAGCACTGTAATAACTCATTTGAAATCTATCTTTGCCCGTCATGGAATCCCGTTAAAGTTGTTAAGCGATGGAGGACCACCTTATAACTCAAAAGATTTCAAATCTTTTCTCAAAGAATGGGATATAGAACACATTGTCTCGAGTCCCCATGTTCCAAGGTCCAATGGTCTTGCAGAAGCCTCTGTAAAAATAATAAAAAACATTTTTAAGAAATGTGAACAAGCGGGTACAGATCCTTACATTGGATTATTACAATATAGAACTAGCCCTAGAGGAAACCTCAAGTCTCCATCAGAACTGCTGATGTCTAGAAAATTAAGAACTAAATTACCCACTAATATAAAAAACCTAAAACCCAAAGTCGTTAATTTTTCAGAACATAAGTCGAACAAAGAAAAGAAATTGCAAAAGTCAAAGTCATATTATGATATGCATGCAAAAAGTCAACAAGATTTTCAAGTCAATGACCTCATATTTTTCAAGAAAAACCCTAATGATGTTAATTGGTTTAAGGGTATAATTATGTCAAAAACAAAATTTCCAAGATCTTATTTAGTCAAAGATCTAAACGGGTCAGTGTATAGAAGAAATTCACAACACATAAAACTTTTTAAGTCAAATCTGTCTAAGTCAAGCAGTCAGCAATCACAACAGTCGCAAAATAAAGAATTGTCATACAATAATAAAAAGTCACAAACTGAGTCATTCTCTCAAAAAACGTTGTCAAGTACTCAGTCAGTCAAACAAAATTGTAATAATAATTCTAACTGTAAGTCATTATCTGAAGATGAGGATAATTGTATAATAATATCTTATTTAATTCCAAAAGAAAATGTAGAGAATAGTCAAGAGAATGTAAGTCCTGATTCTTTTGTATCTGTAAATTCAAGTAAGTCACAGGTTGATCTTGATGAGAACAATATGTATTCTCCAGAATTTATAGAAATAGAGGATGATAGAGAAGAAATATTTATGTCTGAACAATCTGATAATAATCAGATTATATCACAGTCTTCAAGCATGTCCGAGTCTAGTAGTAATATAAATAATAATTTAATTTCTGACAATAATAATTTTGTAATTCATGATACTCAGGATCTACCAGAAATAATGGATATGTCGTTCAGTAGTGACACACCTCAAGCAAGGTACAGTCGGAGTGGTAGATTATTGAAAAAACCAAAAAGATTGGATTTATAAATTGTGACAATCATTTATTGTGAAATGTAATTAATAATTTTATTTTTGAAATGTTTATTGTATTGTTCATCTAATTTAAATTTAAAATGTAATAATTTAATTTCAACTCCTTTTTAGAAAAAGGGCATGTTGTATTGTCTATACATTATCTATGAATGCAATCTGTCATCGTTATGTCAAATACATTATAATGAGATCTAAGCTAAACGTAACTGTCTTTAATTTCTAAAAATAAATCTCCTGGAATCACAAGTCAAAAGCAAGAAGAAACACTCAACATCCACCCCTGTTGATGATAATGCCAGCCATCTTCTTTAGCATTTCAAGTCTGGGCCCATATAATGGTTTTGTTAACATGTCAGCTATTTCTGTCTGGTTGCTGGCACATTAGTCCAGTCACTTTAGGGTTTCACCTCGGAATTCGAGATAATAAGCTGGAAACTCGTTTACAGCTTCATTTTGGCGTTCTGAGAGTTGTCTCAAAAGTCTCATAGTATCTCGTGTCTGCGTCGTAAGTTATTAGAGGTCAAAGGTCACGAAAATCGGTTTTTCGCGATTATCTTTGTTTCTATGGCTCCAATGACCTCAAGACCTATGAAAATTAAAGATACGAAAATTTGCCACAACTTTTGTCTTAACTTTTTTTCTGTACGCTCAACCCTTTTCGAGATAGAGGGCGGAGAGCACCCAGCGCTCGGATTAAAAATGGAGAACAACCAATCCAACATTTGTGAAGGCTGTGTCTATGGAAAGGCGCACAGGCATTCATTTGGAACAAGGGTTAGAGCTACTAAATCTGGAGAACTAATCCATGCAGATTTATGCGGGCCATTTCCTTATTCGATTTCGAAGTTTCGATATGAACTCTCTAAGACCACGTAAGTCCAAAGAATGATGATTTCATTAAACAGTTATTCTTTGGACTTACGTGGTCTTAGAGAGTTTTGTTGATGCCTTTAAAGATTATAATTCTGTAAATACATATTTCTTACGGCCGCGATTCATACATTAATCAACGTACAACTTAATACTGACCAGCAAATTGCAAAAAACCTAAAAAAAATTGAATTTCGCGGGCTACCCTGGCGCTTTCGCCTTAAGAGTAAAAAATTAATAGTGTGGTTTCTTTTGTTATGTAGCACATCCCTAATGTAAGTGTGTGTGAGCAACCCTATGGTTGCCATGGTGTGTTGATTCCTAATTCAGAAATTAAGCAAAAAGCAAATGTTGATTTAATATTCTAATATAAAATATTAAGCTGAAGAGTATTTGGTATTTTCTCCTATTCCCTGCTTGCCGCTCCCAACTCCAACAAATGGTAGCAGAGAGCGTGGTTACAAGGAAAAATGAGCGCCACTGCCTCATACCGTATTGAAGCTCTCTCCAAAGAAAATTATGATACGTGGAGCGTGCAGGCTGAAGCAGTTCTAATTAAAAATGGACTGTGGAGATACGCCAGTGGATCAATCACCGAGCCAAAAGAGGAAACAGCAAAAAGTTCCTTGAAAATGATTTGCTTGCTCGATCAGAATTATTACTGATCATCTCACCGTCAGAACTTAAACAAGTGCGGGGATGCAAGACATCCAACGAACTATGGCTTAAGCTAAAAGGAATTTACCAAAGCAAAGGTCCTGCTCGGAAAGCAACTTTGCTATTAACAGCTGATATTAAAAAAGGCTGATTTATAAAGATGATGTCCGTGAACATTTAAATAATTTTATTGACATCGTGGACAAGCTAGCGGATATGGGCGTTAGTTTGCATCCCGATCTACTAAGCATAATGATGCTTTACAGCCTTACTGCTGCTTACGAGAATTTCCGTATAGCAGTGGAAACTCGTGACACCTTACCGTCTCCCGAAGAACTGAAAATAAAAATCGTTGAAGAGAGTGAGGCACGAAAAAATATTAACTGTAGTAAAGAAAATGAAGAAGCCTTTTTCACGAAGAAAGGAAAATATTGCCAAAAGTGTAAAAAGAAAGGCCATACCACTCAGGCGTGCTGGAGTCAAAAGAATAATTCTCCCAAGAAAAAATATGAGAAAACACCTGAGAAAAATTTCAATGTATGCCTAAACACAGGAAAAGAGGTTACTAATAAAAACACGTGGTGTCTTGATAGCGGTTGTACATCGCACTTTTGTGGTAAAAGCCTCTTATTTAACAGCATGGAGTCAGCGTCAGGAAATTTGAAGCTGGCGTCAAATAAACATTACGCAACGATTGAAGGAAAAGGAAAAGTGACAGTGTTCAAAGAAAAAGAAAAATTTAATTTGAATGACACATTGTTTATTCCTGATTTGACAACCAACCTATTGTCAGTAAGTAAAATAACTGAAAAAGGAAATAAAGTCATTTTTGAAAAAGAAAAGGCATATAATAATGGAAAATGATGGAACAATAATACTGACAGCAAAGAAGAATAACGATTTATACTACCTCGAATTTGATGAAACAAATGAGACCGCAAAATATACACGCACAACTGGAAATGATAGCAAAATCATGCAGTGGCATCGAAAACTAGGCCATATCAATGAAAGAGATTTGGTTAGGATGGCAAAAGAAGAATTGGTGTATGGACTTGATGTAGGTGAAGGAAAACTTGATAATTGTGAAACTTGTATAAAAGGAAAACTGTCAAGATTGCCATTCCCGCGTCATGAGGAAATATACACCAAAATGCATACTTGGCATAGAAGTATCATACAAAAACAAGGAAATGATTATCAAGCAAACAAAGAAAATAGACGAAGCTTTGAGAACATTTAAAATGGAGGAATGCAAGTCTACTACTACACCAATAGAACCAGGCATTGCACTAGAGTCAAACAAGAAGGAAATAGTAGACCTGCCTTACAAAAATTTGATTGGCACATTAATGTTTTTAGCTGTAGCTACAAGGCCGATATTGCATTTGCTGTAAGCTACTTATCGCAATTTAATGACTCTTTTGATGAAACACATTTCAAAAGTGCAAAACGTGTTCTAAGGTATCTAAAAGGTACAAAAGATATCGGTTTAAATTTCAAGAAGACCGGATATAAACTATATGGCATGGCTGATGCTGATTGGGGTTCATGTAAGATAGACAGAAAGTCCTTTTCCGGATATTGTTTTTTTGCTGGAGCTCCTATCAGTTGGGGATGTAGAAAACAAAGAAGCATTACGCTATCCACAGCAGAAGCCGAATATAGATAGATAGATAGATAGATAAAACGTTTATTTAGTGCAACAAAAGACACAATACAGGTATTAAAAACATTAAAAAAGGTGAAAAGAAAAAAAAAATTAAAAATAACAAAGATTAAAAAGATAAAATGAACCATAGACACCTAGCTCATAAACGTCTATAACGTCGATCAGGGCGGTGTGTGTGAACATACAGAATTGCTACAGAACATCAGGGCAGAGCCAGGCTCTCTAAAAGACAAACTGCTGGCTATTAAGGAACGCCTACGGAGGACGCCGAGCAACAACACAAATAAAAGCCCATATGAGCTCATGTTTGGCAGGGAGATAAGAGAAACACCCTAAGTGTTCGTTTCAAGACGAGGACGAGCGATGAAAAACGTCCGCCGACTGATGAGGCAAGGGTACGCTCTTTTACTGTTGGGCAGAGAGTGCAAATACGCAGCTACACAGACGACCAAATTAAATGGGAATTCGGAACCGGGGTCATGTATGAAAATATTAAATTGTCTCGATTTTTTTTCTGCACTTATGAATAAGCTAATACTATCTACAAAAAAAAGTATCAGATTTATCTGATTAGTATTTCCAGAGAAATAAATTAAATTCTGTTAGAGGCGGCCATCGACAGTAACCCACGGATTTTTATTCAATTTCCTTAGCCTACTCAATTAAAAAGTAAAAACTGTAGATAATCTGTACCGTCTGACATCCATCCATCATAACTTGTCAATTTGTCATAACATAACCTCACTTTTCACCTCTTGCTTTGTGTTTGTTTGCGATTTTATGGATATATCTTTACGACGACCCTCACGCTTTGAATACTGGATTAGATTTCGACTGTCTTCGCGACGACCCCCACGCTTTGGACACTGGATTAGATTTTGAGAGACCTTTGTTATGATGGATGGATGCCAGACGGTACAGATTATCTACAGTTTTTACTTTTTAATTGAGTAGGCTAAGGAAATTGAATAAAAATCCGTGGGTTACTGTCGATGGCCGCCTCTAACAGAATTTAATTTATTTCTCTGGAAATACTAATCAGATAAATCTGATACTTTTTTGTAGATAGTATTAGCTTATTCATAAGTGCAGAAAAAAATCGAGACAATTTAATATTTTCATACATGACCCATTGCACTATCAAATAGAGACTGATTCTTGCAAAAGACATGTTGATCAGATGCTGGGTACTATAATTCCAAGAGAGGAACAGTAACACCGAGCCCCCTTCGGAACTTAGCAACTAGACGATTTGGGACGGAGGTGTTATATATGTGGCCTCTTTGTTTGAGCTTCATTCCTCATATATTTCTTTATTACATTGTCATGGATTGTCACGGCGACATATAATAAAAGTATGGATTGCATTGTGCGATATTTAATGCAATTTTTATAAAGGTTTAGAGATGTTGATTCACAGATGTCAGAAGTGTGTTAGTAGTATTCATGGTGATTATATTGAAAAATAAAATTGGTTTCGTTTAATTTCCTTCATTAGTTCATAGTTAGGCCAATTCATTATGGGACCGCCCTCGTATGTGCAAAACACAACCTCAACTCCATGCGATTAACGATGGACGGCGGCGAACTGGGCCGGCGACGCGACGAGCGAGCACGAGCTAGCCGCGAAGTTCGCCGAACGATGGACGATAATTCATGAACACACGAGTTTCGGCCATTTCCTGGCCGAAACCGAAACTAAGGCCGAAACTAGATTATTTGGCCGAAACTGGCCGAAACCGAAACCGAAACCGAACTTTCGGTCGGTCACTATCAAAAAAGCAAAAAACTGGTTAAGTACGAGTCGGACTCGCACACAAAGCGTTCTGTACCACAAGGCAAAAACGACGAAAAAAAAAACACGTTTTTGTATGGGAGCCCCCCTTAAATATTTATTTTGACGTGACAACGTCTAATAAATCGATGAAGGCACACACGAAAAAACATGACTCATGTAGCGTTACCTCGCGGCCATGCTCTGTAGCGTTGTAGCGTTCCATGGCGGCTTGAAGTGCAAGCGAGAGCGCGGAACGAGCGATGAGAGACAGATGATGGAACGCTGCCGAATCGGCCTCCGCGTTCGGCAATTTCATTAATGTTTTGTTATGACGTTGTCACGTTAAACTATCGTCCGTAAACCGACTTTACAGACAACCGATTTTTATTATGTTTTTAATCTATGTTTCGATACTGGTATCTTTCCTACATCCCTTAAAAGGGCTATTATATTCACTAAAGGTACTCGAAAGCCTCATCAATAAAAGATTTGTTAATTACCTTGAACATTATCACCTATTATCCTCGCAGCAATTTGGCTTTCGCAAAGGTAAATCCACTACAGACGCAGTACACGATTTGCTTAACAATACATAACATAGACAAAAATAAGAGGGTGTTAACTATGTTTATAGATTTTGTGAAAGCCTTTGACACTGTTCCAATTTCTTTCCTCTTACTAAAACTGGAAGGGATTGGTGTCAGGGGCTTGCAATTGGATCTCTTCAGAAACTATCTTTCGGATCGTGCTCAAATGGTTAGTATAGATACCCACAAAAGTGAAGAGCTTCCCATCCATTATGGAGTTCCCCAAGGAAGCATATTGGGACCGATGCTTTTTCACGCTAATTCGGTACCTACGGGTTTAAGCACGCTCAAAGCTATTATTTCCCAACTCGGAACGCAGGGATAGATAGACACTACTTAGGGTGCCACTAGGCGATATTTTTTCCATACAAATTTAAGGAGAGTATTACTCCACTGTTTAACATTGTGCATCCAAAGTTAAACATGATATCGTTTTGCCTTATTATTAATTTTGTTTGTACGGAAACAGAATAGTAAAATAAAAACCCATTAAAAAGTTATTAGCCAACAAAGATTCGTTTTTCTTGCTATTTTTAACATAATTTTGGGTGTTATAATAAGTAATAAAAGAACTGTAAAATCAAGTCCGTACCGACAAAGCTCAGTTATCGAAGAGTTCAATAAACTTTATTTATAATTGATTTATGCAGTGGATTTTTTTATAAAACTAGATTTTCCAAAACACTTTTAGAATTTTTTTACGCGCCTATCAGTTCGGAACGGTGTTTCTGTGCGTGAGAACTAGATGATGTGCGTGTTCTAACTGCTCATCACTAATACTAGCTCTGTCAGACACGAAACTAGATGAGACAGCGTGCTTTTCGGCCATGACCACCAGTGAGTTCGAGCTCGCGACTAGTTTACTCAGGGTACGTTCCGAGTTGCGCTGTAATCGATTTGAGCAATCGCGATTATTCGCGATAATGTCCCGTGATTCGTCATAGGTGACGTAACTAGCTAAAAGCAGAGCTTTGTGAGGGCTCGCGTCGTTTTTCTGCGTGGTAATAATCTTTAAGGCAGTTTTTTTTTAATATCTTTATTCGTAATTTAAATTATTATTTTTTTTACTGATAACACATCTACATATAAATAGAAATTATTATGTTAAAGCACAAATCAATAGGCGTAATAGTTTTTCCGTAAAGTGTACCACAAAATGCTCAGGTTGTGGGATATAGCATGATGACATGCGCCATCTTGCGATAACGCCGACCATGCCCTAAAATAATAGCACCGTGAGTGCTGTCAAAAATCACAGTTGTGCAGTTGCTGTTTTGTTTTGAGTCGCATCATATCTAAACTAACGAAACATTTCGAAATTGTGCTTTTGGCTACATTTGCCACCTATACCTAATATAAGAAGAAGAAATTTTTGGTGTATACACAAAGAAATACTGTAATATCGTTTTGACATTGAAGTGAGCACTATGAGCGCGTTCACATGATAATGATCGTTCCGAATTGTTGACAGCCCTCAGCTGTCATAATCGTATTAATCTAAATGGGAACGCATGTGAGATGATGTGAGTGCTGATGCTGTGAGCGATTATAGCTAATTCGGAATGCAGCCTAAATTTATGTTGTGTTGGCTTGTCAAATGTCAAGTAGTGATGTCAAGACTTTGTCTACTTTTAGCGAATTTTAGTACGATACTTGTCAGTGACTTTTAGTCTGTTGGAACCTGTTTGCGTAGGGTTGGATGGTGTTCCCCCCCGGTGGGTTCCCGCATTGTCGAGGCGGGGGGCTCAGTAGCTGTGGCTTAGAAACCCACGGTGAAGCAAAGAGGAACCCGAGGAGGGGCCGCTCGTCAGGGCTTTTGCTGATAAGCCAACGACGTAGCGGCCAAAAGTAGGTTGCGGTGCCGCTTGGGCGACATCGCAACTGAGGCGGGCCGCGATGTCGTATGGGGGGCATCGCGGCTGAGGGTTGGAGGCCGCGGTGGGAGAGGAGTGCCGGTATTGCGGTGCGCCGCTCTCCCTACCTTCCGTGGCCTTGACGGGGTCGCCACCGTATGATGGCGGACGCGGTGGGGCTGCAGGGGAGGAGCAGTGTTGGTATTACGTTGGCTGCTCTCCCTATCCTCTGCCAGCCCCGGATCTAAGGGGGGGGGGGGGGCAAACCGGGGCAATTGCCCCGGGCGGCAGTTTCATGGGGGCGCCAAATCCTTGAGACAAGAATTCGAAATATCGAACAAATGAAGCCTCTTTTCCTACAATCTCATAGGTTTTTATCAAGTAATCGAATCATAATATAATATGTTTGAAAAACAAACTTTTCTATTTCCATACGCCCAGTTAGTTTTTGAACACATACTAAGTGATTTATGAACGCATCTTAACAGATCAAGCAAATTTTTGAACGCGTACGGAGTGTCCGTGATCTTTCTGCCAAGGGGAATCCCCGTCACATATCTTTACGAGCCGAGCCGAACAAATTCAAACAGTTGAACGTCAAGTGACAACACTGTTTGTTTATGTGGTTGATTGCGTTTGCGAGTAATCAGCGTTAATAAAATAAGTAATTTATTAGTGAAATCATATATTATCGTAGTGGAAATCAACAATTTGCAAGTTTTTCTCAAACACTGAAGGGCGCCATTGTCAAGGTTTTGCCCCGGTTCGAATAAATCGTAGATCCGGGGCTGTCCTCTGCAGCCGAAAATTGGCAGGCGGCGGGGCCAATGACCTGACCCGTCATAGGGGGACCAAGGGTGCCCAGACACGGGGTCGTCTGGCTCTCATGTGCTGGTTTGGTCCCTCGGGTGATCACGGCGTGCTATGTGTTCTGGTGCGCCGGTGATGGGGAGTACTCCCCAGAGGAGGGTCCGGTAACGGACAACCTAGCCGCGGCGGGTTCACGGATGAGTGCTAACGCGTGCCCGTGTTCCCGCCGTAAGCGGCAGAGGAGGACACCGTGGAGTTTTAGTGGGTTAGAGTCCCACATAACTGCACTATCTCCCCGTGGTAGTGCAGTATGCATGAGCATTTCTCCACGATAAAAAAAGGGTTTGATGGTGTTCGCAATTCAACGAAAAATACATAGGGTGGTGGCCGTCAGAGCTATCAATGGGTATCGCACAATCTCTTACGAGGTGGTTTGGCTTGGTGATGGATTGGCGGGACAGGCTTTTGAGCCCTACCGCCTCGCTACCTACTACCGCTCGCGCTACAGTACTTGATGAATGGTTCGGGAGGAGGCACGGTTCCCTGTCTTTTCAAGCGACGCAGGTGCTCTTGGGGCATGGCTGCTTTGGAAAGTGCCTGTGTCGCATAAATTAGGGAGCCGGTCGCTCAGTGTCACCATTGCGTCTACTGTCGGCAGGCCACGGCGCGACATACACTGGCAGAGTGTACCGCATGGGAGGAGCCGCGCCGTGCCCTCGTATCCGAAGTCGGATCTAATACTGCGGAGCGTGCGCGCCCGTTGGCTGTGGTTAAGTGGGAGTCGGGTCTTTAGCTTCATGCTCTACCTTCGCCGAATATAGGCACTTTGTTCGACGACACTACTTTCTGCCTCACTGTTTCCTTGCGACTAGGAGCTCTTCGTAGTTCTCCTCATCACTGTCATTGTGGCGAAGTTGTCAATAGCTTCGGATCCGGCTTGTCTTGCAGCCGAAGTGCGGGTCGCTTAGGTGCGGCACGCGAACCTTAATGACATCATCCGACGAGCTCTTGTTACCGTCGGCGTTCCAGCTTTATTAGAACCCAATGCCCGCGACGATGGCAAGAGACCTGACTGCATGAAGGTGGGTAGGCCTTTAGTGTGGGACTCAACGTGTGTCAATAGTCCTGCGCCACCTTCCACAGCTGTTTCTGCGGCTGCGGAAAACCTCAAGGGGCGAAAGTATAATAGAGCCTTACCGGTAAGTATATTTTCAAGACGTTTGGGGTTAAAACCCTCGAGCCGTGTGGTCAGAGTGCTCATGGTTTGTTCCATGAAATCTTCAAACGGCTTGTCGATACTTCCCGTGACCCAGGAGCTGGGCTTTTACCTTGGCCAGAGGCTAAGTATTGCCATACAACGTGGCTATGAAGTCCGTCTCTCGGGTGCATTTCCAGACAACAGTGATGTGGAAGAATTTTTACATTCCATATTTTAGTTTCTTAATAAGTTTTAGTTCTAACTACTAACTACTTAACTAGCCGGTCGATTCTGTAAAAATCTCACCGTGAAAACTTAGGTGAAGTGAGTTTGTTTTTGCTAGGACAATACCTAGCAAAAACAAGCGAAGCGAGCGAAGTGAGCGTGGAGTGAACTGTCAATAGTGTCAATACACTATTGACAGTTCACTCCACGCTCACTTCGCCTAAGTTTTCGGTGAGATTTTTACAGAATACCACCGCTGTATATTACTCTGTCAAAATCTCACCGTGAAAACTTAAGTGAAGTGAGCTTAAAGTGAGCGGTCAATAGTTTCAATCCCTAGCATCAGGTCGAATGACAGCTCACTTGACCGCCCCACACGTTTTCTCATAACACATTTGACATTGGCAGAATTGTCGACATCGGCCATACATCGGCACCGGCACATTTTTCTCTATGGCTAATGGCAATAGTGCCGGCGGCACTATTGCCATTAGCCATAGAGAAAAATAAAATAGAATAGTACCGCCGCTGACGCTGATCCACAAAATCCACAAATCAAAATAACCTAAATTGATTTGATAAATTGATATCTTTGCTACTAATGACTGGATTAAGTGAGTGCAAGCAGGAAATCAGTGAAAAATAAAGACCGGACGGCGCATTGTTACTTACTCTTCGAAATAACATCGATTCTCAGCGGTGCGCGACAAATAAATTTAAATATTTGTGATTTATTTATTTCTGTTTGGCATTGATAGACCAAACAAGTAACAAAAAGCAATCTAATAAACCAGTATTAACTAAGTACCCAGTTAGATTGCTTTGTTACTTCGTAAAGAATATGTAATAATTAATAATAGCAGCACGCAGCTCTAAACTACGCTAGGAATTTTTAAGTCAATGAACTAAACACAGTTTATGATCAATTTAGTTTATTTCAGCTACAACTATGCCGCGTGAGCCTTATGTGGTCGAACTAGATCCAGATACGAAAACTATATTAAAGATGTATCTATTCCAAAATGTTGAGAATGTGGAAGTTATAAGAAATAACATTGTCCAAGGTATTTGGAGCTGCGCTGCAGTCAAGCCCCAGTTAGTAACAGAGCCCTTCCAAGTAGCGGTCGCGGCAAACAGGGCCGCGCTGTCTCAGAAACAGAATGTAATGGTGACCAGAACAGTGTTTTCTGAGATATTGTATAATTTATCAATCTCAAAAAACATCACACAGAGTTTGAGCAACTTTGGCATAGAGAAGGACACAAAGCTGTTGATTTGTTTTCTAATTACTGAAGAATCAGATGCAAGTAAGGAGATTTTACCCCAAATTGAAGGTGACTTGTTACCTATGAGCGACTTGAAAGAATTTACATGTAAGAAGACTCTGAATAATGTATATAAATTGAATAGTATACCAACTAATCAAGACTTAACTGATGTTATTGTTAGCAGAATGGTTACTAAGAACTTTGTAACACATTAAAATATAGATGTCCGTGACTACCGCAGGACCACCAACGCCAATCGCTTCCATATTTGGTAAATAATTAGTGCGCAATTGGTACTAATTAGTACTCGAACAAAATTGGTACCCTAGTAGTTTTCGAGAAAATCGACTTTGAAGGTGGTCCTGCGGTAGTCACGCTCGTTTCAGCAGGACCACCATGAGCGCCGAAAAAGGGCCCACGCCACAGCTATTCTAAGTATACAAATAATTAGTACCCATAAATGTGATTTATTTCGTAAAAAAACAGAACTGTAGTATTTGTATTTACCAAGAAATCGACGATGATAACTTTCTCGCAATTGTTCAGCAGGACCACGATTTTGAATGTTGATTCCAAGCTAGAGAAGTTTGTCGCTTTCCTCAAACCTACATAGAAAATTAATTAGTACCCTGCAAGATAAAATTAGTACCCAAAATTCAAAATGAATACTCCAGTGGTTTACGAGATATACCATGCCATTGGTGGGGTGGCGGTAGTCACGGTGCCAAATTTTCATTTCAAGATTTCTCTATTAAAAACTCTGTGATTTCTTCCCAAATTTATACAAAAATTAGTACTCTTAGAGAATTTAAAGCGACTAAAAATGTGTACGTTACCCCAGCAAGAAAGTGTCTCCTAGAGTTATAGGAGTAGAACGTATAATATGTGCCCTATCTGCTGTAAATGTGCCCCCAAATAAAAAATGTGTGCCCCCTGTCGTTTTGGAAAAAAACGGAAAAAACGATTCCTGCTGGGGTAACGTTTTTCTAGCAGGAAAATTCTAAACGAATGATCGGAGAGAGAAAAATTGTGCATGGCCAGAGAGCTTATATGTGTGCCAAAACGTGCCCCCAAAAAAAAAATCTGTGCCCCTTCAGGTTTTCGAGATATTGCATTTCCTGCTGGAGTAACGTTTTGATGAATCGTATATCTCTACAACCATTGCATGTGCCCCTGTAGAATAAACATACACGAGTAGCTCTTAATGTGTGCCCCTTAGTGCCCCAATTAGATTTAAGAAAATATTTATAGTTTTCAAGTTATAGCGGTTTTATGAAAACCCGAAAAAACATCGCAGCGCCTAAATTAGACGAGAAACAAGTTCGCTGAAAACTGTATTCGGTCCTTCTTGACGCTAATAATAACCATACAAAGTTTCAAAACAATTCATGCATGCGTTTTTGCTAAAGGCTGGCGTCCTTTAGGGACGGATCGGGGCGGGTCGCATTGGAACGGGCCGCGGTTCTGTGATGCTCTTGCGTCCATCTGTACGGGGCGCGGCGGACCGCCTAAGCGGATTTGATCTTACAGACGTGTTTTCGTGCTTGGACTGACATCGCGCTACCATAGACAGCTCAGACGAAGAGATGTTAGGGTTTCAAATCCTTCTTGAGGAAGAGCAAAAAAATAAAAAACGACGACGAGTACACAAGGTGTGGGTGCATGATATATGCCAGAAAAGAAATATCTAGGGTCTCCTAGATCATACAGTTCTCTATACTTTTGCACTAAAGAAATAAGCAGTTCTTCGTTCACTTTCGTTTATTTTTATTAGCACGGCACGTGCGCTCACATCCGCCTGCCTGCGTCGACTAGACGGATCGGGGCGGGTCGCAGCGCACCGCCGACAGAAATACGCCTGCGAAGCGATCCGCCAATGCGTTGCCGCCCGCCGCGCTCCGATCCGTCGCTAATGAACGATATTTCATACAAAACATAGCCAGGCGTATTTTTGCGTTGCGATGCGGCCCGACCCGATCCGCCTAGTGGACGCTAGCCTTTAAAGTCAAAACGATGGTGTCATAACTTTGACGGCAAAATACAAGGAACCGGCTCAATCCGAGATGTGTAGATGTAAACCAAAATCATGTGCCTTTAGTCAAAAATATATGGTGAAAATATTCAGCTTGGAATGTTTCGCATTAAGTAAATATAAACAAAAAACCAAAATATGTAAACAACGGCTGGTTGTCCGACCAAATTCCAATGACTACTAAAAAGCGACTGATTCATACATATCGATGACCTTCTTTATTGGACGTATTATACCTAAGCGGTCCGTACAGTCGCGTTCAAAAGTTTTGGGGGCTAATTAAAAAATATATTAAATGCACCTTGTGACTATAATAAATTAAACAGCTTGTTGATGTGGAAATTATTATTTTTATTCCCTTAATTTTAATTCTTAATGTAATTATTGCATCAAATCACAGATCAAAGTTCCTACCTATAAATATTAGAAATTATTTGCACGTTGTGTAGTCATTATTATTTAAATCACAGATCAGTTTTTCATCTAAGTCTAACATATAATCAGTAAATTCGCATCACAAAAATCACAGAATCAAATATCAAATAATATTCTCATCAAAATAATATTCTAATCATCATACAACCTAGCACTGGCTTGCAAATTGCAAAAAACGTAAGAAAATTTGTATTTCGCGGGCTACCCTGGAGCATTCATCATAACCGTGTACAATTTTGTCTATTCTACCAACGATTATATTAAAGCTGATTATGTAGTGTCACATAATTTTGATTTGATGGCGTTTTAGATATATAAGTGTCATTCCACAGTCAGGTGATAATGTTGTTACGTATATGGGATAAATATGTTTATTTATAGCCAAATACCATCAGATAATTTGTGCAAATTCGATGTTTACAGTTATATCTTTATGCGGTTTACTATACAACACACTTTATCTGCATCTATGTATAAGCAAATTACTCGTAAGAAAATTATTTATCTGTGATTTAAAATTTAATATTTTTTTTACACAATATTATACTTAAGGTGAATGGGTAGTTGCGACCGCGAAATTCAAATTTTCTTACGTTTTTTGCAATTTGCAGGTCAGTGTCAGGTTGTATCTTGATCAAAATATGATTCGCGACAATAGCAGGTACATATTTAGACAAGTATAATCATTAGAATCAATAATACATCTTTCTAAGTTAGATTTCTACCACTAACACTTTTCCATAAGAGATTGGTGGTTGGTGGTAGAAATCTAACTTAGAAAGATATATTAATGATTCTAATTATTATAATTCCTTAAATATGTACCTGTTATTGTCGCGAATCATATTTTGATCAAGATACAATCTGACACTGACCTGCAAATTGCAAAAAACGTAAGAAAATTTGAATTTCGCGGTCTACCACTACCCATTCACCTTAATACTTAATACTGATCTGTGATTTTTTGTGATGCGAATTTACTAATTATATGTTAGACTTAGATGAATAACTGATCTGTGATTTAAATAATAATGACTACACAACGTGCAAATAATTTCTTTGATCTGTGATTTGAAGTAATAATTACTTTAGGAATTAAAATTAAGGGAATAAAAATAATAATTTCCACATCAACAAGCGGTTTCATTTATTATAGTCACAAGGTGCATTTAATATATTTTTTAATTAGCCCCCAAAACTTTTGAACGCGACTGTACGGACAACAGCTTAGGTATAATACGTCCAATAAAGAAGGTCATCGATATGTATGAATCAGTCGCTTTTTAGTAGTCATTCAAATTTGGTCGGATAACCAGCCGTTGTTTACATATTTTGGTATTTACTTAATGCGAAACATTCCAAGCTGAATATTTTCACCATATATTTTTGACTAAAGGCACATGATTTTGGTTTACACCTACACATCTCGGATTGAGCCGGTTCCTTGTATTTTGCCGTCAAAGTTAGGACACCATCGTTTTGACTTTTAGCAAAAACGCATGCATGAATTGTTTTGAAACTTTGTATGGTTATTATTAGCGTCAAGAAGGACCGAATACAGTTTTCAGCGAACTTGTTTCTCGTCTAATTTAGGCGCTGCGATGTTTTTTCGGGTTTTCATAAAACCGCTATAACTTGAAAACTATAAATATTTTCTTAAATCTAATTGGGGCACTAAGGGGCACACATTAAGAGCTACTCGTGTATGTTTATTCTACAGGGGCACATGCAATGGTTGTAGAGATATACGATTCATCAAAACGTTACTCCAGCAGGAAATGCAATATCTCGAAAACCTGAAGGGGCACAGATTTTTTTTTTGGGGGCACGTTTTGGCACACATATAAGCTCTCTGGCCATGCACAATTTTTCTCTCTCCGATCATTCGTTTAGAATTTTCCTGCTAGAAAAACGTTACCCCAGCAGGAATCGTTTTTTCCGTTTTTTTGCAAAACGACAGGGGGCACACATTTTTTATTTGGGGGCACATTTACAGCAGATAGGGCACATATTATACGTTCTACTCCTATAACTCTAGGAGACACTTTCTTGCTGGGGTAACGTACACACTAAAAATCCAGATTCCTAAGTGTTGTATTTTAAGAGAAATTAGCTTTCATTACTTTTCCATACTAAATCTCCGCGTATAACCCGACCAAATTAAGTTGTCAATGGTATTAAGCTGTTTAAGAGATGTACACTCGTGCACATAAATTTATGGATGTCGAAAATCGTTGATTTCTCGGTAAATACAAATATTACAGTTCTGTTTTTTTTCCGAAATAAATCACATTTATGGGTACTAATTATTTGTATACTTAGAATAGCTGTAGCGTGGGCCCTTTTTCGGCGCTCATGGTGGTCCTGCTGAAGGGAGCGTGACTACCGCAGGACCACCTTCAAAGTCGATTTTCTCAAAAACTACTAAGGTACCAATTTTGTTGTTCGAGTACTAATTAGTACCAATTGAGCACTAATTATTTACCAAATATGGAAGCGATTGGCGTTGGTGGTCCTGCGGTAGTCACGGACATAAAATATAGACATCATAAAACAAATATCACAGGCCTACTGCTTGACTGAGATGGTGCCTGAGGCAAGCTGCGTGATGCAAGAGGAGTTGGTGATGTGTCACAAGAGCTGTCATTCATCTCAGTTAAACAGTAGGCCTTTAGTTTGTCAGTGTAACCCTCTACTTATCGTCTCTAAAAAGTCACCTTTTTAGCTATAGTAACCAAAAAAATATAGAAAATAATTTGAATTTGAACCAACATTTTTCATTTGTGAGTTTCTCATTTGTTATCAATTAAAAACAGGTAAAATTAAAGACCAGTATTTTAAACATGTTTTATTTAACAACAACAATTATCATTATTATTTAAATGTACATTTAACTTATATAATATGTAATATGTAAAAGCAAAAATCAATCACTTCATAGATGAAATGCAAGTTTCAGTATACACAACAACCAATTGGCAACTTGTCCATTTGTTCATTGTATTGACATAGTTGAGGTTTGATCACAACTGGTGACAACCGCTTTCAACTAACTATAGTTTTCTATGGCCACACATTTCATAAGTGAATTCTGTAATACATCTCCAATATTAACAAACTTTTGTTCAATGAAAATCAACATAATTATCAAAAGATACAAACTATTCATCATATTACAGTTAAATGCTCATTATATCACTTAACACTATAGCTACCGGTATCCCTCATTTCATTGCAATAGAAATGTGAAATGATAAAAATTAAAAACCTGTGAATTACACACAGGCATAATTGTAACATCTATTCTACAAACGAACACAAAGTCGTTAACTTATTACGTAGTGAACAAAACCTTATACTTAATTAAAAAAAAATGGCAGCTAGTAATTATTGAGTCTTAGGAACTTTCTGTAAATCACAAGACAATTTAAATCATTTGGAACGAAAAAAATATACACATAATTATCTTGGCTTATTGTAGTAAAGAAGAAGCTTACTAATACATATGTACAAATACGTAGTAGGCGCTGGAGTACTTGTGTATAAGTAATATATTGTATGACAACGTTGTAAGTATGTAGCACCTCGTGAACACTTTGTGGCGCGCTACTGTGGCGTGTGGCGCGAGGCCTAGGGGTGGCTTGCGAGGAGCATGCCGCCATGTGAACACTAACTGGGAAACTCAACAAAATAATATAATCATAAACATAATTTTACAATATTATTACAATAGTCAATTTTAGAGATAGCCTTAGGATCTCATTTTGTCAATTAAAGTTTTAGCAAATGTTACAAAATTAAATGATAGAAGTCTAAAATTGCGTTTAACAAATAAGGTAGGTGCTAATCGAGTAAGTAATGTTGCGTATTCAGCGTTGAGCCCACCTCACTAAACGATGGAAACACGGACACGCCGAGCGCACGGACCGGCGCGCGGTGCACGGTTACGCTTGTGCATATCACATGTAATTTGCAAACGCGATATATTTGCCAAAAATGTAAACAAATATGAATTAGTGGAAAAATTACTTTAATTCCTACACAATAAAGTTCAGTGCGTGCCACGTAAGAAGAGACTTGACCCCGCCTCCCCCGCCTCTTTCCGCCGCCCCTATGACGTTCGGTCCCGTCCCGCACTCAGACCTCATACCGCTAAAGATACCTAAAATCGTGTTCTGCGCATGTCAGACCACGTGGTGTGTCAAGTCTCTTCTTACGTGGCACGCACTGTACACTACAACTTCAAACATTTTTAAGTATAACTTTTTCAATAGCGTGTGACTTGAGTGCTAGTCACTCTGAAAACAACTTAATTATAATTGAAATAAAGTTGATATTTGTTTAACTTGAAATAGGGTAGGGGTATGCAGCACTACGCACTTTTACTATAGTATCCGTAGTTTCCACAATATCCATATGACAAAATCGTCAAACGCCTACATTTACCTACATAAAATATTAAAAATATTGCATTAGTGGTAGGTACATTATTTATGAGCGTAAAGATGACGGGATCAAGTCCTGAATTTAAAATAAAGGGCCTTTTCGGATAAGGAGGTGGAGTCTTTCATATCGGGAATACAAAGGTATGCTCATTCCCAAAGTTTCAGCCTTATTGGTGGTCACGTGACCGTTTTATTAAAAAAATAAGGTTTTTCGTTTCGTTTCAAATATCTCAGCCGCATTTGAAGCTTTCTTAATGATCGTTACGTAATTTTTAAGGTCTTAAAAGCGCGCACCAAGTGTATGTTTTTAAATTTTTTTGGAGGGAAATTCAAATTTTTTCGAGACTTGAAAATGTTTAAAAATTCATTAAAAAAAACAAAAAAAATAGAAATCACAAAAAAATATATGTTATGTACTATGATCCAAAGAATCACTGTGATTTTTTTCAGAATTTTAAATTTGGTGCTAGGGGGTAAAAAAAATCAAAAACAATTTTTTTCGCAATTTTTTTGTATTTTATTAAAGAAATACTTTCCACTTGATTAATTTCTTTATATTTCTATTTATAGCAGGTATCTTTGAGGGACGTTGATAAAAACACCTCGTTGCACGTTTGTAATAATTATACAAAGTTGATACGACAGAGGGGCTTTCCTTTAAACTGCCTATACTAGATACCATTTTCAAGCTCTGTACCAAAAATCAATTAAATAGGAGCAGTAGTTTAGTCACAAATGATTTTTGAAGTTTTTGCTACGTTTGAACACGATGTATATTTCCTAACAGCTGATTATCTCATACGCATAGGTCATGCACCTTAAAACGATAATCTGAGTATAAGATACATTGTTGCCGCACAAGTACAACCAAATATTTCACGAAGCAATAAATACACACACACTTGCACTTTCACTATGAGTGAGAGTGACAATCATAGCAAAACCCCCGCGCCTTTTTCCCGCGCGTAAAAGGAATAGAAATAGGTCAGTGTGTTGCTATTGCATCCTAGATCCTTGCGAATTTGCTAAAAAACTTGTTCTTTCAGTGGACAGTGCGCACGCGTCATCCATTCGGGATGTACGTTACGTAACACGGGAGCCCCGCCGCCGCCGCCCCGTTATGTTTTGTCGAACTCGCTGACAATAATTGTGATTTTGTTTTGTTATTGTGATAGACACTAAATAAGTTTACTACAGTATTTCTTTTTTTTATTGTGACAGGATACGTAACTTGGGAATATTATTATTTAGTGTTAGTGTTTTTTTTTTGTGATTGACTGTTTTTATTGTGATAGGATACGTAATTAAACGTTGGTTGTGTGTGTGTGTAATAATTAAAGTGTTCAGCAATGCCTCGTGTAACTTACACGGCGGCGTCAGAATACACTTACATGATTTTAATTTACGGTGAATGCCGTGGAAACGCAGATTTAGCTCTGCGAACATACCGAGAAAGGTATGGTGACCGGCGCAATAGCCCTAGGAACGCCGGCAGTACAAAGATTACGGGAATTAAAGTGCTTAGCGACGGACAGTGATTTAATTAGAAAAATAAATAACAATATTCTCCGTCGGTATAATTTGTGCATTAATTGAATCGAGGACACATCAAGAATTTAAAAATTTTGTGTTTTTGTGTGTGCGCGTACTTTACAACCTTACCTAACATAAAATCCGGCGCGAGCGGTCTAAACCGCCCGCCCCCCGCGCCCCCGCCAAGAGAGATAACTCACACGCACACACGCACACGCGCTCCTGCGCGACTTTGTTACCTGGGCATCTAAGGTCAGTCAAATCACTACATAGTATAAAACAAAGTCGCTTTCTCTGTCCCTATGTCCCTTTGTATGCTTAAATCTTTGAAAATACGCAACGGATTTTGATGCGGTTTTTTTTAATAGATAGAGTGATTCAAGAGGAAGGTTTATATGTATAATAACATCCATTAAATAGTGGAGAAGTACTGTTATTTTTGAAGTTTCTAATGTGATGTCGTAAATAATTACATTTTTTCCGCTTACATTGCAAACACAGGCTGAACCCTACGAGTTTTATCAAAATAATGTACTAAGTATTGTACACATTGAAAAGGTCTACAGAAAAGTCCGTGATGGTATATGTCTATCTCTTATGGATAACCCACAATAACTTTTTTTTGTCATTTACTTTTTACGACAAATAATGGCTAATTTTCGAAGCGATTTTAACCAATACAGCATTAATCCTTAACCAATTAAATACCTTGAATACATTGTTCATTTAATATAGATCTATATGGCCCTTTACACCGTATGATTTAAGTGAATATTTTCGAAGATATTACATTGCACCCGTGCGAAGCCGGGGCGGGTCGCTAGTTTATTTATAAAGGATGGTTGCGTTTCACTCTGACTTTAAGCTATTTAGTTTGTTTGAAAAAAAAAAAATCTCATTTTTGGCGCTTTCTATTTTTGTACTGTATCGAATTAATACTATACACGTATAGTATACGTAGTGTAATTTAATGCCCCTCTGTCGTATCAACTCTGTATAATCGTAACAAATCGAGAAGCATCGACGCGCGAAAACGAGACAGGCAGCGATATGGCGCCGAAGGCGAGAGAACGATGCGCTCGCTTATCTATTTACCTACATATATCAAACAAAACCCCCGCGTTACATATTTTATATTTCAATATCATGTTTTGTTTTGAATTTTACATTAAAATTATATTTTAAGTTCTTTTATTATATCATTTTGTAGGACAGTAATGTCTTCCAGTAGTAGTGCACATCAATTTGAATTATAAGAAAGCTTGTTTACATTTCAACAATAAAGGCTCGTACAAACAGGCGCGACGCGACAGTGCGACGCGATTCTGCGATATATCATCATCCTTTATTTTATTTCAGATTCATCCTAAGATTACATCCATATTTGTTAGTAAAATGCGAGCTTAAAAACGAGGTGTTAGTAATAAATAATGGGTTTAATAATAATAAAGTGGCAGGTCCGGGTGGACTTCCCGATAATGGCGGCAAATCACTAAACGACTGCGTGCAGCCGTATCCAGCGCGCCAGTATCGGAGAGTCCCACCGGTCCGCCAGCGCACGCAGGATGGTGTTGGGACTGTCGCGCGTGCGTGCGCATGATGGCCGCAAAGCCATCCGTTGGTTGCAGTGGCGCGGCAGCCCCATCAGCACCCGGAAGGCGTTATTGTATTGAACGCGCAGATCGCTGTATGTCCGCTGTGTATAGTTAACCCGTTGTCCGTTGTGTGTGTTTGTGACAATAGCCTCGCGGCCGCGATATCGCCGCGACGCCACATTCATTCATTTTGTATAGCATCGCGGCGATATCTCGGCCACGAAGCAAGTCGCTCCTGTGTGAAGTGTCGCGCGCGTTTCCATAGAAATTGTTCTACGGATGTATATTGCAGAATCGCGTCGCACTGTCGCGTCGCGCCTGTGTGTACGAGCCTTTATTGTTGAAATGTAAACAAGCTTTCTTATAATTCAAATTGATGTGCACTACTACTCTGCCCCCGATAGTTAAAAAGACGTATCTAACAAAAAGTAAAAACGGAGAAATAAATGTTTTAATGAATAAAACGGGAAATCGTATGCTGTCTTCGAGTAAATTAATATTTTACATACTTAAAGTTGAAAATAATACCCTCTAATAATAGGCTTTAACCTGGTTTAATAATAATATGAATTTATTAAATTATTATAATAAAAATAATGAAAAAACAGTTTCATCTTAGCATAAAAAATTAAGGAAAATATTACATACTTAATTGAATAGACGTAAACGGCTAGATGCGTCCTTTAAATTTCAAACACTTTTGGCTGTACTTTTTTTCTAAGTATTTAGTTTATCTATCTAATAAATGATTTTAACATAAATGGGCGCATATAGGTATTTCCGCCTTTTTTCTTAAGAATTAGAAAGTATGTAGATAGCCCTTGGCTTAGGTAAAATGTTTATAAAATATTTAATAATCCTTTTATCTAAGGTAGTATATCAGAAATAGTACAGTAGGTTCGTGGTTATCATATAAGTCATAGCGTAATTTATTATTTGTAAATAAAACACAATTTTTTATTCAATGTAAAGTATTAAGACGATTATGGCAAATGCGCCTACGCTAAAAAAATTTTACGAAGTAAATTGGGCGCAAGTGGTCAGATGTGGTCTTTTTTTCTTAATGTGAAAACAGTTTTTTTAGCGCGTTAGTCGCAAATACCTATTTGCGTCTTATTAACTTCCTTTTAGAAATAGGGACAAATATGCGCCTTTTATATTACTGAACTAAAAAAAAAACTATAAAGTATAATGACATTATGTACATAAATGCGACTTTTTAATTAAGTTTCACATAAATTCGTCTTTTCATCTTCAATCGGGTGTAAAAAAATGAACAGAAGCGCCCTATTTTGTTGTGCTAAAACCGCACTGGAGGAAGTTAGAAAAATATAAAAAATACAGGCAGCTGCGCCTTTTTTTTCTGATTTCGGCAATATACATAACTCAAATCTGGAAAAAATGTTAGATGCGTCTTTTTTCCTATCGGGGGCAGTACTGGAAGACATTACTGTCCTACAAAATGATATAATAAAAGAACTTAAAATATAATTTTAATGTAAAATTAAAAACAAAACATGATATTGAAATATAAAATATGTAACGCTGGGGTTTTGTTTGTATATGTAGGTAGATAGATACGCGAGCGCATCGTTCTCTCTCGCCTTCGCGCCATATCGCTGTCTCGTTTTCGCGCGTCGATGCTTCTCAATTTGTTAAGATTATATAATTACAAACGTGCATCGAGGTGTTTTTATCAACGTCCCGCAAAGATACCTGCTATAAATGTAATATAAAGAAATGAATCAAGTGGAAAGTATTTCTATAAAAAAATGCAAAAAAAAATGTTTTTGTTTTTTTTTTACCCCCTAGCACCAATTCTAAAATTCTGAAAAAAAAATCACAGTGATTCTTTGGATTATAGTACAGACGCCAGCACGCTACTAAGCTACTACAATCTGTCAAATTTCTTTAATAGATTTTCAACTTTATCACTGTGGGAAAATTTGACAGTTTCGGGTAGCTTGATGTGCTGGCGTCTGTACATACATTGATATATAAAAAACATCAATGAGTACATAACATGTGTATTACTATTTTTAATTGATCACAATTTTATTCTGGGTTTTTAACTGTTTTAATATTATATTTTATAAGTAATTTTAATGTATGTTTTGAATCTATGGACTAGAATTATGTCTGAAATAAATAAATAAATTAAATTATAACATATATTTTTTTGTGATTTCTATTCTTTTTGTTTTTTTTTATGAATTTTTAAAGGACATTGTAAAAAATGGCCTATGAATCAACACGCATGAAACATTTACTATAATTACTAGTTCTTTTAATAATATACATTACAAATATTTCAATAGAACGGACACTTCTTAATTTCGAAAACATTTTAAAAAGTATTCACTTCCGTCATAATCATCAGTGTTGTTATTTTTTGGTTCAATTTGAGGTTTTTAATAGGCAATACCTTTGCCTATAGCTCATACAGCCAAGTCTTTGTAACAGCACTCTTAATAAGAGTTTGACACAGACAAGCGTCAGTATTCTCAACGCTTGATATACGATAATGGTTTTTAGTTACAAACGTCCGCTATGATGTCGCGAAACCATAATATGGCTTATCAAAAAACTCGATTGAGCGCTGTTTGAAAATCAATTGTCAGTGTCCATAGACACTGACAATTGATGAATTGACAGATGACATTTGACATTTGCTAGTAATGTCACTTGGCGCGCGCATTCTGCTATTGCTACTATACCGAATGTTTTTATTGACGTAATTATAACCTCAAAATCCGAAAGTGTTTTGATTTTTTCCGAATTCTCAAAAGTGTCCGTTGTTTTAATTTAAGTTCAATCGAATATATACATTATTTAAAACCCAGAAAGTAAATACACCTTCCTGTTGGATCTTAGCCCAACTATGTATGGACGACGAGCAATGTCCTTTTTCAAGTCTCGAAAAAATTTGAATTTCCCTCCAAAAAAAATTGAAAAAAATACACTTGGTGCGCGCTTTTAAGACCTTAAAAATGACGCAAGGATCATTAAGAAAGCTTCAAATGCGGCTGAGATATTTGAAACAAACGAAAAACCTTATTTTTTTAATAAAACGGTCACGTGACCACCAATAAGGCTGGAACTTTAGGAATGAGCATACCTTTGTATTCCCGATATGGAAGACTCAGTGTTATAGCTTTACGTTCGGGGGCATTTTTCACCTCCCTATCCGAAAAGGCCCTTTCACATGAAAGTGTTTGTACTACGTATGTACTATTTGTACCCTAAACAAGACATTTGTACCTCTAAAGGTAAAGGAAGTACATATGTCAAGACGTCCCTGTTCCCGCCACTTTGACGTCGGCGAGACCTTCTGGAAGCGCTACTCAGAGGCAGGTAATTCACACCCCAAGACTTAGTACAGTAAAAGCTCCTTATTCGCGCTTCCTTTATTCGCGTTTTCACTATTCGCGGATTAAAAAAATGCTACCCAATTCCTATATTCGCGACTAAAAATTTCTTTATTTGCGGATCTAATAAGTACATACCTACATAATAATAAAATTATTCCAATAAGTATCCAACACAATATCCTTGTCAAATGGACTAATAAAAAAGTAAAATAGATCTTATTACAACTTTACCAAAAGTATGTTGTTAAATGATATCGCCGAGGACTTTGACACAAGCCGCCTTCGCCGCGAGCAGTGTTTTTGAGAATGTAAACAAACAGAATGAAAGCAACCTTATAACTCAATAAATAAAGTATATTTTTAAATGTTGTTGTTCCGTTTATAGTAAAAGCCGCTTTGCGTGTTTTATTGTTTCGTCTTTCACATTCGTTACAAAAATTGTGATCGAGTAACACGTCTCTACTGCACTCTTCCTAGGTATGAACATTGATCCATCTATGGAACGAAGTCTTATTTTTAAGAGGCAAGTTGCTAATGCGGCTGCTGTGTATCAGTCTGAATTGAAGGAGCTTTTGAAAACTGCTAAGCAAGAAAAAATTACAAAATTCTTCAAACCATTGCCTAAGCCTTAAGATAATTAATTAAAATTTTCAAAAACTTCAATTAAATATTTTTTTTATATATTTGTTGTTTTTTTTTGTCACCTAGGAACGTATCCCCTATAATCCCATATAAATTACCATTCCGTATTCACGGTTTCTGTATTCGCGGCATATTTATGGAACACATACCCCGCGAATAAAGAACTTTTACCTACATATCAGGTATATACATCTCTCATACTCAATTTACAATACAATTGTAAATTAGTATATAATATATAAATATAATTAAATATATAGTATAATACATATACATAAATATATAGTATAATTATAAATAAGCTAATCAAACTTTTTATATAAGTAACTTTATCATTAGAACACTAAAGGCAACAGTTATAATTGTAGTTGGATCAATATATATAAATATAATTATCAAAACTATTTTGGCTGTTTTGATTTCTGCATAGATGTGTCCATTTGTAAGATAAATGTTACGATGACACGACGAATTGACCCAATTGTATTGTAAATTGAGTATATACCTGTACATTAGTACTAAGTCTTCGGGTGTGAATTACCTGCTTCTGAGTAGCCGCAGAAGGTCTCGCCACTTTGACGTCGAAGTGGCGGGACCAGGGACGTCTTGACATACTTCCTTTACCTTTAGAAGTACCTACAATTGTTTTGTTTAGGGTACAAATAGTACATATTATGTAGTACAAACACTTTTATGTGATACATTTTAAATTGGGGACTTGATCCCGTTATCTTGCCGCTCACCACTATTTTATGATCTAAAATAGCTTTAAGGTGTCACTAGTCGATATTTTTTTCCATACAAATTTCGTTAGACACACACTGTTGACACCACCACCACCACCACCACTGTTTGACATTATGCATCCAAAGTTAAACATGATATCGTTTTGACTTATTATTGATTTTTGTCTGTACGGCAACAGAATAGTAAAATAAAGTCATTAAAAAGCTATGAGCCAACAAAATTCGTTTTTCTTGCTATTTTTCACGTAACTTTGGGTGTAAATAAGTAATAAAAGAACTGTAGAATCTTTAAAACCAAGCCCGTAGCGACCAAGCTCAATTATCGTAGAGTTCAATAAACTTTATTTGTAATTGATTTATGCAGTGGTTTTTTCATAAAACTCGGTTTTCCGAAGCACTTTTCGAATTTTTTTACGCGCCTGTCAGTTCGGAACGGTGTTTCTGTGCGTGAGAACTAGACGTTGTTCGTGTAGACTAGCGTCTAACTGCTCATCACTGTTACTAGCTCTGTCGGACACGAAGCCAGATGAAACAGCGTGCTTTTTGGCCATGACCAACAGTGAGTTCGAGCACGCGACTAGTTTACTCTTAAATGGCCGGCGTAGCATGCGTAGTTCATACAAACGTAATACCAAAATAATTTGTAAATAAAATATATTCTTAAGGCGAAAGCGCCAGGGTAGCCCGCGAAATTCAATTTATTTTTAGGTTTTTTGCAATTTGCTGGTCAGTATTAAGTTGTACGTTGATTAATATATGATTCGCGGCCGTAACAAATATGTGTCGGAAATACGTCATTCGTTTAGTAGCGCTGGACAGAGTCTAGCCTGAGTCCGTGGGGGAGTCGAGAGCGAGCAGCGAGGTCCAGCGGCGCACGTGACCATTGGACATCGGACGGACAACATGTGCTCAGAAACTGTCCCGCGTTCCGTATCTGGTTGTGTCGTGTACCTACAGTGTGTAATTTGCTAATGTGATTAAATTGTTCGTGAAATTATAATCTGATTTGAACTGCAAACGGTTTTTCTATTGCGCAATAACGAACACATACCCACAGTACGCCCACAATAGTTAAAATATGGCTGATAATAACGACACACACTATACCTTCTCCGTTATCAGAAGTGGGATTAGTGTTGGTTCAAGCGCAAAATGAGAACGCTAAAAGCGAAAGTGACCGTTGACATTTGAAAAACAAAGTGCAAACATGCGAGCGCTTATTAAATAATCGTGTGGATCTGTCCAAGTTGGACCCAGACAAAGCAGATACGAATGCGCGCTCATAGTGAATGTTGTTTTGGACATAGGCTGTATGCAGAAATACCTTTGCCCAGTGACGCGCCAGTTTAGCTTACCGCCATGTTAGAAAAAAAAGTGTCTGTAACCGGCGTTTGAGTTCGACGTAACCCGTTCCCGTAATTAGAAAACGCGATAGGACGCGTGTGCAAACGTAACAGCACACAATACGACAGCTGATTTGTGTTTTACTGAAAATTCACTGCAAGGAGGTCAACTTGTTGTGGCCGTCATGAAGGCGCACAAAGGAAGCAGTATCAACGTGGCTATCGTAAATAGTACGAAGGACGTAGCGTGGAGCTATCAGTGACGTGGGGTGACTTCAAGAATCGAGCCAAGCGGCTGCTTGGCTCGATCGACACGAAGGGCTTCACCGACGGCTGCAGGCTCTCAGCCGTCGGTGAAGCCCTTCGTGTGCTACAAGTGAGGGAATCCAGGACATGTCGCGGCCCGCCCAAGTAGCACAAAATAGCTTTATAATCGATGGATAACATAATTAGTATATTATTATAGCTTTATAAGAAGTCTACATATAGGCATTATAAACCACTATACAGCTCTTGTAATGCTAATTTGGGCCCCAAATTATACAGACTTAAGTGTTAGAATGGCATTTTAGCAGCATTATATTGGTTGTCTACCGGAATGATAAACGCATTATAATGGGCTGTGAAAACAGGTTAAAGCAGTGCGCATATGTTAAATGCGGCTCTTATACAGCTTGTACCATTACAAAGGCAAAATAAAAACATTTTCAAATATTATTTTTAATTTCTGTTATTATTAATAAATCTTGTGTAAAAAGAACATGGATACTTTCAACAAAAAAATATAAGTGCTACAAGGCAAGTAATTAAACTCTTGTTTTTGTTCTCTATGAGTGAATTAAGGTTGCGAGTATCAGTTTACTGTGAAAGTATGTATATACTAGCTACCCGCCCCGGCTTCGCACGGAAACATTATTATTATTATACATATAAACCTTCATCTTGAATCACTCTATCTATTAAAAAAAAACCGCATCAAAATCCGTTGCGTAGTTTCAAAGATTTAAGCATACAAAGGGACATAGGGACAGAGAAAGCGACTTTGTTTTATACTATGTAGTGATTTGAATCAAATATTTCATGCGCCTTCAAATTAAAGAACTATTTATTACAAAAAGATGGTGGAGGTGGAGCACGTGCTGCAAGCAGCAACGGCGAGTGGATGTTTGCGTCGTACAATTACCCTCAGGCACGTTAGAACATAAAGGTTAACACACAAGGACGTGTGCAAGCAGAATGACAGTGGTGGACAGCGCTACACTCTTTGGATCTACTGTACGAATAATCGCTGATCAAGAACGGTGCTTTTCGAGCGAGGAGTTTCACGACTTCTGCCAAGGAAACAGTGGATTGCAACCACTACAGCCATTAAGCCAGCTACAGATCTATTGTCTACAGAATTTGGTGAGTCGTTTTCATTATGTTTTGACTCGGGTACCGAGTGCTTCCCTGGTAAACAACAGCAAAAAACGGTTACATTGTTAGGTATAGCCCAATCTAGTTAACAATGCAATTTTTAAATACGCTCACGATACGTTACGAATGATGCCAGTAGGTTATGTACCAGTCGAAGTAGATTATGAACACAGTGGTGATGAGCCAGCCTACATTATGGGAACCACACGAGTGGGGGTTCTCTGTCGGCCGTAGTAAAAAGTGTGTAGTCACAGGGTGATGCACATGGATCCGTGCGCTGGATGTGTGAGAGTAATGCGATTGCTGGTCAACCGGAGCGCCGTGGCGTTAGAGTGGTTTACTCATCTGTGGGTTTCCAGGTGTCTAAGAATCTTAGAGAAAAAAATTATTGTTGTAATGTGGATAGCGATGGTACATGGCTTTGGTTGATGTTTTTTGCTATGATTAATTAAAGTTTGATTACATGGCTCTGGTTGATATTTTTTTTGCTATAATTGATTAAAGTTTGATCACATGACTCTGGTTGAATCAAGTATGCTCATGATCGCATAGGAAGGATACCACAAGGTCCCTAGTGAAAGAAAGAAAGAAAGAAAGAAAATACATTTATTAGTAGAGAGCATTAGCATTTATTTTTTTTAGTGAAGAGTTAGATGTTAGAAGATGCTGGTGAAGGCCCATCAGCTCGTTCCGATTAATGTTAATGCATAATGTATGTCTTATGCCTACGATTTACCGGAGAGAAGGCCCGGTAATGTGCATAGTGTTTTGGGCTTATCAGTGTGAAGGACTGATACTTGCCTTTTGATACTGGGCTTGCCAGAGAGAAGGACTGGTACTGTCCCATGTATGTAGGTTGACTATTGTAATACTTGGTGCATTAATATTGTGGTTTAGGCTCCTTAAGTTGACATTAATAAAACCTGTAGTATTCCTTCGGAAGCAAGTTCATCATTTAGTATGAGGTCAGGTAGGCCGGGCTTAATATTGTCTACAAATGGATTTCGTTTTTTTGCCAGGTAACATAGCACACGAGGACGTGTGACTTGTCAGTATGGCCGTGTCGGAAATACGTCATTCGTTTGACTATTCGGAACGCCAGCGCCATCTGGTGGCGCTGGACAGAGTCTAGCCTGAGTCCGTGGGGGGGTCGAGGAGAGCGAGCAGCGAGGTGCAGTGGCGCACTTGACTATTGGACATCGGACGGACAACATGTTCTCAAAAACTGTCCCGCGTTCCGTATCTGATTGTGTCGTGTACCTACAGTATGTAATTAAATTGTTCGTGAAATTATAATCTGATTTGAACTGCAAACGGTTTTTCTATTGCGCAATAACCAACACATACCCACAGTACGCCCACAATAGTTAAAATATGGCTGATAATAACGACACACCCTATACCTTCTCCGTTATATGTATTTACAGAATTATAATCATTAAAGTCATCAACACAACTCTCTAAGACCACGTAACCCCAAAGAATAACTGTTTCATGAAATCGTCATTCTTTGGGGTTAAGTGGTCTTAGAGAGTTGGGTTGATGACTTTAATGATTATAATTCTGTAAATACATATTTGTTACGGCCGCGAATCATATTTTGGTCGACGTACAACTTAATATTGACCAGCAAATTGCAAAAAACGTAAGAAAATTTGAATTTCGCGGGCTACCTTAGAGCTTCCCCCTTAAGGTAGTGTAGTAAAAAAAAACAAATAAGAAGCCAACTCGAGCCTCAAGCGAGTGATAATAGCCTAAACACGTAGGGCTGTCACTTATAGTTTATTTAATCGTCAAAAATGCATATATATTCAATCTCTATACAAAACAATTTTCCCCTGCAGGGTCAGCATCAGGGATCTTTAATGAATTTTTTTTTAATTATTTTTTCTACATAGACCAGGAGCCGACTATATTTTTTACATTACCTACGTCATGTTATCTGTTTAGTTATTTGAAAAAATACGATCGAAATATGATTAATTAAAACGTGGTTTTACTGAATCATGTATTTCTTCAAATAAAATAAAATTATTATGAAATTGTTAAAGGAAGTAGGTAGATACACGTACAAATTATTACGAGCAGCAGGGCAGCGGCGGAGCGTGCGCAGGCGCGGGCGATATTACGTACGGCGGAGCGTGCGCGGCGCGGGCGATATTACGTACGGCGGAGCGTGCGCGGCGCGGGCGATATTACGTACGGCGGAGCGTGCGCGGCGCGGGCGATATTACGTACGGCGGAGCGTGCGCGGCGCGGGCGATATTACGTACGGCGGAGCGTGCGCGGCGCGGGCGATATTACGTACGGCGGAGCGTGCGCGGCGCGGGCGATATTACGTACGGTGTAGCCACGACTGGCGCACCTTTAGCAGCGATAAATTTTGTCAGTGTGTGCGTGCGACGACGTATACTTACGAGCGCGCTCACGTACAAACCGTGTTGGTGCGTATGTATGAAGATATCCTACTCATTTGTATTTACTTTGGTAGTGAGTATTTATTCCGATTGGATTACAGAATATCTAGGTTCCCAAATATACATTTTGAAAGGACTCTGATATAAAGACGAGATATGAGGAATTTCAAATTTCTATAGAAAATTTATTTTTCTCATAACTCGTCTTTAAATCAATGTCCATTCAAATATTATTATTCCATATTTGGGAACCTAGATATTCTGCGGAATAATATACACACTACATTAAGAATATGATTGATTTACAAATTATTTTGCTATTACGTTTGTATGAACTACGCATGCCCCGCTGGCCCCTTAACTCGCGTCTCTCGCCTTTCTGATTTATGTCCAGCTCGATTTCCTGATTCCAGTGCACGCTTCAGGCGTCATAAGCTTAGTCTGTTGTGATACGTTTACCGGGTTTTTCAAACTGACATATTGTCCGTGAACAGTAATTGCAAAAAAGGCAAATAGGCAATTATTCAGGCTACTACAGTGCAGCCGTCAAGAGAATGCTTTTCTGACACGACAATTCTAGTAGCTAATAAAGGTCAAATTCGCAAAACAAGTATTTGTTTGTATGAAACTGACAGGTGTCAAAAACGCATTCTCTCGTCGGCTGCACTGTAACCAGCAACTTGCGGGCAACTGTCAAGACACACGTGTGTGCGTGTGTTGTCACTAGGCACAGCTTCAGGTCCTGTAGTAGCCCAACTTGCGGACAACTGTCATGCCACGCGTGTGGGCGTGTGTTGTCACTCGGCACAGCTTCAGGCCCTGTAGTAGCTCAACTTGCGGACAACTGTCATGCCACGCGTGTGGGCGTGTGTTGTCACTCGGCACAGCTTCAGGCCCTGTAGTAGCTCAACTTGCGGACAACTGTCATGCCACGCGTGTGGGCGTGTGTTGTCACTCGGCACAGCTTCAGGCCCTGTAGTAGCTCAACTTGCGGACAACTGTCATGCCACGCGTGTGGGCGTGTGTTGTCACTCGGCACAGCTTTAGGCCCTGTAGTAGCTCAACTTGCGGACAACTGTCATGCCACGCGTGTGGGCGTGTGTTGTCACTCGGCACAGCTTCAGGCCCTGTAGTAGCTCAACTTGCGGACAACTGTCATGCCACGCGTGTGGGTGTGTGTTGTCACTCGGCACAGCTTCAGGCCCTGTAGTAGCTCAACTTGCGGGCAACTGTCATGCCTCGCGTGTGTGCGTGTGTTGTCACTGTCACAGCTTCAGGCCCTGTAGTAGCTCAACTGTGGCTAATGAGAAACGATTGAATTTCTATTGTTATAAATCAAATTTTGATTTTACAACAGGGAATGCATATATCGATCATTTCTTCACCTCGTTTGCCGTCCGCACATATTACAACACACGACTTCACATAGTACAGCCGGTCTATTGTCTTATCTTATGTACACGATAATTACATACCTACTTAAAGCGTTACATTTTGTGAATAATTTCATTAATAATACAATATGAATACAATGTGTATGTGTATTATTTGGCTAAATTGTCTGCAACGCGTTGCGTTCGCTGCGGCGGCGTGCGTTCAGTGTATGTTTGACTCACCAATTTGAACGCCACACTCATATGTACAGTTTCAGATAATGTGACATGTCTGTGGGACACAATATAATGTGGGATAATTGTAATATCCCATTATAGCGCGAATACACTGTTCTGTTATAAACATTTTCTAATAAAATTATGCTGTAAGAAATAAAACACGCAGACAATATCCATAACGTGAGGTAGCTCTGGACACAAACGTGTAATTACTTGTATAAGATATTCGTATCCACTTTGAGCTCAACCCTCCGACAGAAGGCACAACCAATTATAATTATTTGCAATATAGGGTTCACAAGCCCACAGACACGTGCGCGTGCGCAGCCCACGCGGCGCGACCCTCATCGTCAATAACAATAAATTAACATTACAGTATAGGTATAATGTAGCACCAAATATTCTTACTATAGGCGTTCGAATTCACACCAGCACATACCAATATGTTCCTATTGCAGAAAATATTAATTTGAACGTCGCTATTAATAAAAATAAATTGCAATATAATGTGCCTTATCTCGTAACTATTAACCGTAAAGTTCTGAGTATGTTTCGGTAACTTTTTGATTACAATTAGTGTGCAATCGAACGCCGTTAGATCTATATTCTGTCGGGTACATATGAATATAACCACAGATCAACATAAATGATAACTGTACGATTAGACTATCATTTATATCGACTTGTACGACAACCCTAAAATACCTATACACTAAATAAGTATTCAATGACATATTGACGAACAAAAACAATATTTAAATGTATCATTTAGATTAGATATTCTAAGGACTGATTTTTCAATAGTCAGATAAGTTTCATCTGAGGAATAAATATGACAGTTTTTGTTTAGAAAATATGTCAAACCGCCACGCGCCAGTTTAATTTTTCAGATAAAAGGTATCTGGCGATGGAAAAATCGGCCCTTAGTGGATAATGTATCAGGGACTATATAGAAAGCATTACTAACGGTACGACGTCGCTTAGGAGTAAACTAGGCTAGGAGTAGACCATGTCAGAGAATAGATACTTGTATGTATATAGTTATGTACATGTGTTGGGACAGCCTCGCGCCGGCCGCGGCGCACCTGGGGGCGAAACGATCCATTTATTGAATGAAACGTATGTGACTGAGAGTGATTAACAATGTATTGCATTGAGAAAAAGAGAGAGATCAAAGAAAATATGGATTAATTGTGTAAGGGATGGGAAAAAGAAGATTGGAGTATTACAAAGTAGTATGTGATTAGGCGCTTACCTGTAGGCGCGTGCTCGCGCTCACTGGTGGAAGGGCAGCGGCAGCGCCAGCGAGTACAGCGAGGGTCACCGGCGCGGCTCCGACACGTACACCGACACCGTCGAGTCCTTCGAGCCCACGCCCATCGCGCATCTGCCACAGTCCAAGCATTTATTTCAATTAGGCTCATTTATGAGCCTTTTAAGGAGCTTACATGACCTAAAGCGCGGTCACTGTCGGAATGCATAGAAAAGAAAGAGAAGCGCGATGACACAACGCTAGTAATTTATTGCAAAATATGAAACAATTATTCCATTACAAAAAAATCTATTGCTTGGACTAAAAAATTAAAACACTAGAGTTTCAGTATGTTGCTTGTAGAATAATCTGACAAAAAATCAGAATATTAGTAGGTTTTTATTTTAAAAAGAAAGTTTTTAGAGGTATCTTCATGATTTTTTTCTATCGTATCAAATTTATTTATTTATTTATTAATCACAAAATCCACAGCTCTTTGAATTAATTGTATTATGTTTTCAACACACTATCAACCTAGTATATATCCTGAAGAATATCATATATTTTTTTGATTTTGTTTACTGTAGTCGATCATATACTTTTAAAGTTTCTAAAACTTGCGTTTTTTGCGTTTAGGTCCTGTAAGCCCCTTAAGGCACTTAACTTTTAGTTAGCAGAACTTAAAAATTTATAAGGAAATAGAATTGATTTTAATAAAGAAATAAATAAAGAGACTTGTAGTCCTATAGTCGGACTTTTAATTAGCTGTAGTAAAATGACAGCTTATGTGTTACCACTTTTTACCGAAATTTAAATACTGATGTCACAAAATAATCGATTCATCCAATTAACATTCAGTTCTAAATCGATATAATAATATGTAAAATTGATTTTATAAAAGGCATAATATTATTAGAGGTTTATAATGAATTAAGGTTAAGATAAGTTAACAATAAAAAAATTGTGCAATGCCAATTATTGTTCTGTCATCACATCAATGATCGGATTGGATTTACGAATACGAAAACGCATTAATTCTAATCACAAAAATTTCTTTTAAATATTCTTGTTTTTGAGGTTTTTGGTGTTTTGTAAATAACCCTTTATACTTGTATAGTAAACGTTATTCCTAATGAAAATTTTAATTTATTTAAAAAAAGTCATTTCTAAGATCAATAAACATAGTAGGACTGTTTACAAATGAAACAAAATTATCTTTAGTAAACTATGTACTTACGCTGATTGGAAACTACAACATATAAATATATTTTGATCCTACAATACAAAGAATTGATTGTTTACTGTTAAATCAAAATTGGTCAATTTAGAATATCTAAATTAAAACAGAGTTTCATTGCGTTTTAATCACATCACTAGTAGAGATAGTGTGGCAACATTTTTTAACGAAATGACAGTAAGAAGTGGCATTTTACTGCAGCTAATAAGTCCGGCAATAGTTACTCTTTTAAAATATTGAACAATATTTTGTTTACATTAATTATATTATGTGACGATGATATACGTGGCATAAAATTACTGTACTGCAATAGGTACAGTCACGGCCATAATTGTTTTGTTAAAAATACCTACCGAAAATAGCTACATATCCAACAATTGTACCGTTTTTAATACAACCAAAAAATAAGATGACCACAAAAAATATGTACCAACTTAATAATTTTGTGCTCGACTCTACTCGACTCGAAAAATGTATGTAGAAGTTTACATGGCAGTTGAGTATACTTCTACATGTTAAACCAGGTCGAAATTATCATGGTTGGAGAAGACTATTTCTTGACACCAAATTAAAAAACGTAAGCGTTTCGCGGTAATCATGTGAGGATTGTGGCGAGAAAGGCTCACCACGTAATCCTCACCAAGGCACATTTATATCTCTGGAATCAATTAATGACTATTTTCGAGATTTGGCACAGCGTTACAACTATTTCTTGACTATTTTTTGGAATTGAAACCAAGTTGATACTCCCAGCCGTTTGATTGCACTAGAGCTATAACTTCGGAATCATAATGCGACTATTTTTTTGACCTATAAATAGTCACTTATGACTATTTCGTGACTAATTTTTCGCGTTCTCAAAATTAATTTTCATGAAGTTTTGAAAGGTGAGAATTGGGGGAAGGACACTCATGTTTGAAAGTACAAATCTCAATAATACGTTTTTTTTTTATTACTTTTTGTTGCAAGCTTGAGCGTCACCAAAACTGTCTGATGAGGTTACCTGAGCGGATGGAAGGTGAGGCAGGAGACTGGTCCGATGCGCGCGCCCATGAATCCCTCGTGGAACTTGATGGTGTTCAGCGGAGTGCCATTCAGGTCGTAGATGCTGATGCTCTGGTTCACTGACCCACTGATAGACAAGTTTTATTAGCTGTTGCCTGCGACTTAGTCTGCGAGTAATTTATATTTCATAATTTCACATAACATGGCACAGCGTCACGCCTGTGCTCCACAGGGGCAGGCACTCGCACGGCGGCACCTACAGTACACGCACAGGTCGCCAGTTATGTTTCAGTAGCACGTAATACGGGGCGAGCCTATTGCCGTCAGCCGGCACAGATCCAGACTACAATCATCCAAAACCACAAATATCCAGGATAAAAAGAAGCCTATGGCCTTCTCCAGGTCTCAGGCTACCTATCTATCAATTTCATAACGATCGGTTCAGTGGCTTGGGCGTGAAAGGGTGACATACATATAGTTACTTTCAGATTTATAATATTAGCATAGAGTCATCATCTGCCTGCCTTGTCCCAACTATGTTGGGGTCGGCTTCCACTCTATGGAGCTGAATACCAGTATTTTACATGAAGCGACTGCCTATCTGACCTCCACAACCCAGCGAGTAGATGCGATACCCCTTGGTAAGACTGGTTGTCAGACTTTCGGGCTTCTTGTCTACCCGTAACGGCTGTCAAAGATCCACGAATGACAGCCGGGACCAACCGCTTAATGTGCTTTTTTATTTATTTATTTATTGGTCTACCAACGATTGTTTACACCAGTTATAGGCAAAAAAAAAAAGCAAAAACAGATAAACAATAGTGTACAATCACTTAAAGGTAACATCAGCAAATTTATTGCTGAATCGATTCTTTCCTGCGATTCGGATAGATTTAAAAATCGATCTTGTTTAGGAATAATCGTCATCCCTACCGGTACGTCTGTCATCTGCCTTGACAGTTGCATCTGCGTGAGACGAAACACAAAAATAAATATTTTCACAACGGAACTATGAAATACATATACAGTAAATAATTAGTAATATCATTATTATAACGTAGGTAACGTTATAATAATGATATTACTAATTATTTAGCTATTTATGAGTTTAATATCATTTTTGTGATGTTTTTATGTAAAGGCTCATACTTACGTAACTCGTACAAATGAAGAGAACGAAACGTCCATCATCACTATACGGAAATGTACCTAGCAATCGTTAATTTACCGTTTATCTTAAAATCATAATTCCGGATACGAAAACAAAATTCCTGAAGTGAAAAGCTTGTAAAAAATAAGCAAATAATTTGTATATTAATTTGGTTTTCATACGTGCAACTTTCCTAGACTGGTTTTAAACAATCTCCTTTTGGACAATCCATATTAAATTATTTACTTTTATAGGCCGGACACGTCTCGCGAATGCGAGATGTGGGCAAAGATCGTCACTCACTGGACGCCTGAGGGGAGGACATCGCTGTCGAGGTAGACCAAGGCGCAGGTGGCGTGACGATCTAATATCATTTGCAGAGCCAACATGGCCAGAGATCGCACAAGACGGGGAGGTTTGAAAGAAAAAAGTTTGCCCAGCAGTGGGACACAAAATAAGAAAAAAAAAAAAGTGTTATATAGTCTTATAAATATAATAAAAAAAAAACTAGTGTAGGCCAGTACGTACCAGGCGATGAGGTTGCACAGCGGGTGCACGTCGATGGCGGCGAGCGGCGCGGGCGCGCGCACGAGCTCGAGCACGGCCATCTTGCGCGTGTCGTAGATGCGCACCTCGCCGTTCATGCTGCAACGCGACGGGCGCACCGATTACTTAACTGTTCATGTACAGTCTTTCCACATGTATTTTACCTCTGATTTTGCATCACTGTCAACACCACAGTGATCTTTATACCTATTCGTTACAATAAGATTGTTGCCGCTGACACGTCTGCCAAAATTACAGTGATCTTTATTTTCGTTCTCATAAGGTGGTGGGTCGTCGCTGTCAGAGGTAAAATAACGTAGCAATAGTGGTTAATGTCGGTTTTGTAGAATACTGAACGTGAAACTGAATCGTTTTTTATTTGTGAAAAGTCTCGATGACAACGATAGGTATAAATTCAGGATGTTCACGGATTTTATTACTGTTTTGAATTTGTACGTGTCAGATCTGTGACCGAACCACCAATTTTTATAGCAGTATATTTTAATAGGGGTTTTATAGCAGTATATTTTAATAGGGTGACCCGGTTAAAATAAAAATTGTACAAAATTATCCATGTCCGACTAATGTAGATGAAACGAGGAGGTTTGTTGCATTTGTTAACTTCTATAGAAATTTCATTCCGAACTTTGCTGAGCTAGCTTATCCACTTAACAAATTATGTTGTAAAAATGCGTCTTTTATATGGGATGAAAAGTGTCAGTCGTCATTTGATAAGTTAAAAGGAAAAATCTTATCTCCACCGGTTTTGCAATATCCGGATTTTTCAGAACAAAATGAGTTTAATCTTCAGACAGATGCATCAAATTATGCAATCGGTGCAGTTTTGTCAAACAAAAATGGCAGGCCTGTATCTTTTGCCAGTAGGACACTAAACAAATCGTAAATAAACTATCGGAAATAAATATATGTAATTTTATTTTATTTTTACCTCGCCATGGGAGGTGTAGTGTGTATGTAGTGCTTAGTTGATGTCTATGTATGTTGTACTTATGTGTATACATGATAAATGATTTTATTTTTGTAAGTAGGTTTGCACAAACACTTTTACACGTCAATCATATATTTTTTAAACTAGATGAGGTCGCCGTTTCCTATCTGACTACTTCAGAGTAGTCAGATAGGAAACGGCGAAACAAACTCAGAGGTCATAGTCTCTTTTAAAGCCCAGACATAATCTTTTATATGAAGACCATGTAGTCGATGTCTGAGATGGTCTTTTGAGGAAAGAACCACACAGATTGAGAGGACTGTCCAGTCAGTGCACGCATTTGTCAGAAATCGTGCAGCTCAACTAAAGAGTTAAGGAGCTCAACGATTCGACGAACAATACCAACGAAAGGACATTTGGGTAGGCCACATAAATTACTCAAACTGCCAGACCATGGAGTGAATAATAAAAAAAAAAAAAACACACTGGCACTCCGGTAGTGCCGACAGAAGTGAAAACTTGAACAATTACGAGTGTATTTTGTGAATCGTCTTATAAACAAAACACGCGTGTTAAGGTGTGTTCCTTATTTTATAGGGTTTTTTGCAAATTAGGTATGATGACCAAAGTGACTGGTTTATTCTTCTCGTGAAAGGAATTTATTCAGATTTACAAATAAGCACACAGGATAGACTTCAGTTCGTGGTGTTGGTCGCGGCAGTGCTTCGTTAATCATTTCTAAAGTGGTAACTAGATAAACTAATAAGGAGCCTGTATGAAATTTTACACAATGTTACCTTTGTTCGATTACCATAATGTTTGCAGAGGCGTATTAGAAGAGGACGTAGATGGTACGATTGATATTAGTTACATTTTTACATACTATTGGCCTTGTACATAAAATGTATTTGAGCTCGTCGTCAGTTATATATCCGTGGTTCAGCGCCATCTCGTCGTTGTTGGATGAACTACGTAGTTAGTACGCGAGGCCCTCGTAGTTCTTCCCGATGTGCATAGATGGCGCTGTCTTACGTTTTACGTCTTACGAATTTTCGATCAGGGTCACGTGACCTGACGCGAGTTTAGAAGTTTTTACCCATTCCAAAAAAAGTACACAGCGCCGCTAAAGAAGTTTTCACAGTACCCCGCCAGCAGCGCGCGTGCGCCCCCCGGCGCGGCCCCAGTACCCCGCCAGCAGCGCGCGTGCGCCCCCCGGCGCGGCCCCAGTACCCCGCCAGCAGCGCGCGTGCGCCCCCCGGCGCGGCCCCAGTACCCCGCCAGCAGCGCGCGTGCGCCCCCCGGCGCGGCCCCAGTACCCCGCCAGCAGCGCGCGTGCGCCCCCCGGCGCGGCCCCAGTACCCCGCCAGCAGCGCGCGTGCGCCCCCCGGCGCGGCCCCAGTACCCCGCCAGCAGCGCGCGTGCGCCCCCCGGCGCGGCCCCAGTACCCCGCCAGCAGCGCGCGTGCGCCCCCCGGCGCGGCCCCAGTACCCCGCCAGCAGCGCGCGTGCGCCCCCCGGCGCGGCCCCAGTACCCCGCCAGCAGCGCGCGTGCGCCCCCCGGCGCGGCCCCAGTACCCCGCCAGCAGCGCGCGTGCGCCCCCCGGCGCGGCCCCAGTACCCCGCCAGCAGCGCGCGTGCGCCCCCCGGCGCGGCCCCAGTACCCCGCCAGCAGCGCGCGTGCGCCCCCCGGCGCGGCCCCCCCCCGGCGCGGCCCCAGTACCCCGCCAGCACTCACCAGCCCGTGAGCAGCGCGCTGCGCTCGGCGCGATGCGCGGCGGCCAGCACGGGCGCGGCGTGGGCCTGCAGGCGCCACAGCGCGCGGCGCGGGCAGCGCTCGTCCCAGGCGCGCACGCTGCCGTCGCCGAAGCCCAGCAGCAGCAGCGCCGGGGCCGCGCCCTCCGCGCCCGCGCCGCGCCACAGCGACGTGGCCGCCGCCTCACATTCTGTACGAGGACACTCTTTATTATTGTACACCATGTGTACCATTTACATATACCATAAATGCACTATTAAAGACGTCAAATAAAATACAAGTAATACCTATTAAGGGCCCCTTTTCCGAAATTTACGTTTCTAGATCGAGTTGTTTTAAGAGAAATCACCATATTTAAATTCGCAAAAAAATATATAGTACAGATACATGTTTAATCTAGTGACTTTTTTGGTTAAAAACACAATATTTAACATTTTGCTCGACAAAAAAAAAATCAGAAGTAAAGTCGATTTTGAAAGTATTTTAAGCTGTATGAGACTTGGGGGAACGCAATTTGTATGAAAATTTAACATTTCATTTACTAATCAGGTTTAACAGGGATATTATTGGATAGATTTATAATATGGCACTTATTTTTTTCAATATAAAATAAATGCGTGAAAAACGACTCGCGCGCACCGCGCCAGTGTCCTGCCGGACGTCATCGAGGGAGGACCTATGCAATTTTTGCTCGCAACCACATTATCGTCTTCGTGCGCGTAATAGTGCATACTTACCAGCGTAATGGCAAATAAAAAAACAAAATTAAGAAAAAAAGGGCATCTGAAGTGAAGAAAATCCGAAAGTGTATTGCGTAAGTACTTATTCTATAAATACGTCACAATATTATTACTTGTGCTTCTCTACACAGACTAGCGAAGTCAGTATGACTAGAATTTGAAATCTTTAATATTTTTAATGGAAACATTCACCTTTACATATTTGTACGTTACCCCAGCAAGAAAGTGTCTCCTAGAGTTATAGGAGTAGAACGTATAATATGTGCCCTATCTGCTGTAAATGTGCCCCCAAATAAAAAATGTGTGCCCCCTGTCGTTTTGGAAAAAAACGGAAAAAACGATTCCTGCTGGGGTAACGTTTTTCTAGCAGGAAAATTCTAAACGAATGATCGGAGAGAGAAAAATTGTGCATGGCCAGAGAGCTTATATGTGTGCCAAAATGTGCCCCCAAAAAAAAAATCTGTGCCCCTTCAGGTTTTCGAGATATTGCATTTCCTGCTGGAGTAACGTTTTGATGAATCGTATATCTCTACAACCATTGCATGTGCCCCTGTAGAGTAAACATACACGAGTAGCTCTTAATGTGTGCCCCTTTGTGCCCCAATTAGTTTTAAGAAAATATTTATAGTTTTCAAGTTATAGCGGTTTTATGAAAACCCGAAAAAACATCGCAGCGCCTAAATTAGACAAGAAACAAGTTCGCTGAAAACTGTATTCGGTCCTTCTTGACGCTAATAATAACCATACAAAGTTTCAAAACTATTCATGCATGCGTTTTTGCTAAAAGTCAAAACGATGGTGTCCTAACTTTGACGGCAAAATACAAGGAACCGGCTCAATCCGAGATGTGTAGGTGTAAACCAAAATCATGTGCCTTTAGTCAAAAATATATGGTGAAAATATTCAGCTTGGAATGTTTCGCATTAAGTAAATATTATCAAAAAACCAAAATATGTAAGCAACGGCTGGTTATCCGACCAAATTTGAATGACTACTAAAAAGCGACGGATTCATACATATCGATGACCTTCTTTATTGAACGTATTATACCTAAGCTGTTGTCCGTACAGTCGCGTTCAAAAGTTTTGGGGGCTAATTAAAAAATATATTAAATGCACCTTGTGACTATAATAAATGAAACAGCTTGTTGATGTGGAAATTATTATTTTTATTCCCTTAATTTTAATTCTTAAAGTAATTATTGCATCAAATCACAGATCAAAGTTCCTACCTATAAATATTAGAAATTAGTATATAAAGTAATGAAAAAAATCGGTTGTCTGTAAAGTCGGTTTACTGACGATAGTTGAACGTGACAACGTCATAAGAAAATACTGATGGAATAGTTGCATTGTATTTGTTAATATTCGCTTGCACTTCAAGCCGCCATGGAACGCTACAGAGCAAGGCCGCGAGGTAACGCTACATGAGTCATGTTTTTTCGTGAGTGCAGCCAGCTTCATCGATTTATTAGACGTTGTCACGTCAAAAATCCAAGTACTTGATAAGACAGGTATTTTTAAATAGGTAAGTCAAAACAATGCCATTAAATACTTACCACCGCAGATCGTGCCATAAAATTCAACACCCACAACCACATAATTGTTATAAAATGCTTAATACGCCACTTTCAACCAACTCAAAAAAAAGTAAACAAACAGTATCAGTGCAACTGCGTGACTCAACGTAACAGTGTCCTTGGCGTCATAACATAACTGCAACTGTTTACCAATACCAAGTAATAATCCAAACGCACTTCCTCAATAAACACTTCGTACCTATTATTCATAATAGAGCGACGTTACACGTAACCTGTCTCTGTCACACTAACACCGTACGCGTACTAACTGTCTCACTTTCTCCAAGCTAGACAAAGCGACTCCTTGCGACACGACGTCAGCGGATGCCGCGGGGCCAGAGATATATGCAGCGGTGTGGAGAGGCAAAAAAAGGGAATCTTCTATTAAGTAAGGTGAATGCTCCAACCAGCCCGCAAAATTCAATTTTTTTCTGTTTTTTTTTTTGTTCCTACGCCTTTATGAACTTGGAGGGTTGTATTGGTGATTTTGATGATTATAATTCTGTAACTATATACGTCTTACAACCGCGAATAATATTTTAATCAACATACAACCTAGCACTGGCCTGCAAATTGCAAAAAACGCAAGAAATTTTGAATTTCGCGGGCTAGTTGGAGCATTCCCCTTAATGATGAAAAACTTACAATGCGTGCCACGAAAGATGAGACTTGACACACCACGTGGTTTGACATGCGCAGTACACGATTTTAGGTATCTTTAGCGGTATGAGGTCTGAGTGCGGGACGGGACTGGACGTCATAGGGGCGACGGAAAGAGCGGGGGAGGCGGGTCAAGTCTCATCTTTCGTGGCACGCATTGTACTGTTAATTTATCTAACCTACGGCTTATCAATAAATATATATGTACCTAATATAAAAAGACAAATACGGGCTTTTTATTTATATACAAAAAAGAGCTACCTTTTTTAAGTAGTAGGTATTCATCACACATTTCATGAACTATATTTTTTTTTAAACATCGGGACCAAGTCAAAGACCTGGCAAATATCTCGATGTATTTCTTTCGTTCACACATAAATTACTGGGTGTATTTTAATGAAATTTAGAATCGAGAAGATAGCTTACCTTGGAATAGCACTTAGGCTACTATTTATAATGTACTTAATCATGCGTAACGTCATAGAAACAGCTAGTAGAATATAATCCAATAACAACTTTATTTAATTACTTATTACTTTTGTAAGTCAGTGTACTCAGGCACAACACGTGTGAACCGGTTAGTGAGTAAAGTAAAGAAGGTCATTGATATGTATGAATCCGTCGCTTTTTAGTAGTCATTCAAATTTGGTCGGATAACCAGCCGTTGCTTACATATTTTGGTTTTTTGTTAATATTTACTTAATGCGAAACATTCCAAGCTGAATATTTTCACCATATATTTTTGACTAAAGGCACATGATTTTGGTTTACACCTACACATCTCGGATTGAGCCGGTTCCTTGTATTTTGCCGTCAAAGTTAGGACACCATCGTTTTGACTTTTAGCAAAAACGCATGCATGAATAGTTTTGAAACTTTGTATGGTTATTATTAGCGTCAAGAAGGACCGAATACAGTTTTCAGCGAACTTGTTTCTTGTCTAATTTAGGCGCTGCGATGTTTTTTCGGGTTTTCATAAAACCGCTATAACTTGAAAACTATAAATATTTTCTTAAAACTAATTGGGGCACAAAGGGGCACACATTAAGAGCTACTCGTGTATGTTTACTCTACAGGGGCACATGCAATGGTTGTAGAGATATACGATTCATCAAAACGTTACTCCAGCAGGAAATGCAATATCTCGAAAACCTGAAGGGGCACAGATTTTTTTTTTGGGGGCACATTTTGGCACACATATAAGCTCTCTGGCCATGCACAATTTTTCTCTCTCCGATCATTCGTTTAGAATTTTCCTGCTAGAAAAACGTTACCCCAGCAGGAATCGTTTTTTCCGTTTTTTTCCAAAACGACAGGGGGCACACATTTTTTATTTGGGGGCACATTTACAGCAGATAGGGCACATATTATACGTTCTACTCCTATAACTCTAGGAGACACTTTCTTGCTGGGGTAACGTACACATAAAATGACGATCCGAATAGCGCAGCGGTAGTGAGGCCGCCTTACGATCTTAGGGTCCGGGTTCGAATCTCGGTAGGGGCAAATGTTTGTGTGATGGATGAGCATGGACATTATTTTGTTTCTGAGTCATGGATGTTTGCACATAAGAAGTACTTAAGTATTTACAAAATAAAGGATATACCTATGCAACTATCTGGTGTCCACGACACAAGCCCACGATATTTATTTATTTACTAGCTGTTGCCCGCGACTTCGTTCGCGTGGAAATTTGAAAGTGTATGAAAAAAAAACATGTAAGTATGCAATTCACACGTGGTAGAAGTGAAACCTTCAAAAAGAGCACTAAGAGAACCACGAACATAAGAAACACTATATAATGCTTCCTATCTCATTTTCTTCCACGTTAAATCTTATGAATTTATGTCTGTCTCTTTTTACTGTCGCTTTTTCGTTTCATCGACTTTCAAATCACAACGATGCTAAAGAAGATTTTACTTAAAAAATAGCCTACGACCTATTCTCAGACCTACCAAATATACACAAAAATTTGGCCAAGCCGTTTCGGATGAGTTCGATAACAAATAGTTAGTTCTTATTTTAAATAACTCTAGTAATTGTTCTTTTTTAATTTGGCTTTTTGAAATTTAGTAATGAAATTTATTCCATTCCAGTGCTCAGAGACCTCGTACCGGAAAAGATACTTTGATGTCCAAAAAAGTACCGATGGGCACTCTAAAGAGGGGCAGTATCCGTAAGTACATTATGTACATAATAGTATACTAGGACGGAGCATTTCTACCTGTCCACTACAAGTTTGCCGTTATCTCCCGTCGCGCTTTAGCTTTCTTACTTATCACGTGTCATAAGTATCTCATGGCAGTAAATGATTTTTCGTTAAAATTTATTTCAGTGATTTTGAAACCAAATCCCTTTCTATACTTTAATGACATTCCATTGTTTCAGAAAAACTAGTAATGACGCAGATGATCCCCTTATCGTTGAAGCTGAAAATCCAGAAGACAAGTTTCAAAGGACAACTGGAAAAGACGAAGATGATTTCCTTATTGTTGAAGGTGAAATTCAAGAAGACCAGAACAAAATAGAATTTCATTGAATGTTTGCTTTTTGAGTATTAAGACAATTAATCGATCACGTAACCAGATTAAGCCAAAACTTCTTGTGAGTGTTATAAAAAAACCAGACGTGATAAAAATATTTGACATTTATTTTTACTGATTAGAAGGTAGTCACAAAATAAGCGATAAGGCCGCCCATTGTATGTTTTGTATTAATAATTGTATTTTTTTATGTATTTTCTGGTGTACAATAAAGTATATACAACGTGTAACAGAAACCCTATAGCTATCCTTAAGCACTAAAGATAACAGCTGGTATAGAGTCACTATACTTAGTTTCAACTCAAAATAAAATACTCCAAGAATTGATACCAAATTTTCGGTATCTTAGGTTTCTGAAATTCAAATCATAACAAACATGTCACCGCACTACGTAGGTCAATCACTTTATTTGCCAATATCACGATAAATCTCTTCCGTAATTCTGCGCGCCTAGTACTGTACTAGCCTACCAAACGCGGCGTCTTTATCGGCGCGAACTGACGAGATCAAACATGCCGCCTACCGCTTTGGCGGTGCGGCGCGCCGTACCGCCAAAGCATAGGCGGCACGTGCGCGCGCGCAATACAATACCTACTTTACCGTGATGTAAAAATTAATGTGTAATTATTGATTTTCAGTTTACTCGTTAATATTAATATTAAGCCAGAAATTGCACGTAAAAACCGAGATAACAAAACTTACGTAAAATATCGAAACAAAGTTTAGGTAGGTTAACTAGTTTCATCTCTTATTATTACTTATTACCGAGAAAACAGTAAAATCTTAGTTTTGCTTAATTTAGTAAATTGACTTACATTTTTAAAGGTGGGGTTCGATGTGGTGGCCTTGGTACTGTATGCACAAGGCCGCTCGCTTGTTCATAGACTCCTGAACATTGCATAGCATGTCTGGTGTGATTGTCCTGAAAGCGGCCTCAATTCGTACTTTCATTTGGTCCACTGTATCACACTGCACTGCGTACACTGCATTTTTAATGTACCCCCACAAAAAAAGTCTAACGGGGTTAGGTCTGGGGATCGCGGAGGCCAAGCCACGCTTGTGCTACCACGCCCAACCCACTGAGGAAAACGCGCATCTAAATAATGGCGAACATCTCGAGCAAAATGTGCCGGTGCACCGTCATGTTGGAAAATTAAATTATTCCTCATCACGAGATTGACATAGCTTAACACTGGTAGCACTGTGAGGACATCGTCTAATTCATTCCTCAGGAAGCTTAAATAATTTTGGCCGTTTAAGCTTTGCGGCAAGAAAACTGGTCCTACGACAACGTCTCCAATTATATGCCCACACGTTCAGTCGCCATTGGTGTTGAAATGACGACTCTGTCGAAGCATGCGGGTTCGTGTGAGACCAAACATGTTCATTGTGGATGTTGCTTATTCCCGCTCTCGTGAAGGATGCCTCATCGGTCCATAGTATTTTTGAACCAAAATCTGGCGAAGCTTCCGACTGGTTTCTGTACCACTCGCAGAAGGCCACGCGAGGCAAAAAATCTGCCGGTATCAGCTCCTGGGTACGACGGAAGTGGTATGGGTGCTGACCGTCATTGCTTAGCACTCGCCATACCTGCATGTGGTTAGAGGCACCCAGCGCTAATGCAGCTCGACGTGTGCTAGTGCGTGGATTGAGTTCAAAATGTTCCAGAACAGCTTCTTCAAATTCTGGATCGGTAGTACTCTGGCGACCCTCTGAAGCAGGTGCGTGGAATGACCCAGTTTGGTACAGACGATGTACCATCCGGCTAAAACATGCCGACGAAGGCAGCTGTCGACGGTCAGCATCTGGTCTACCCTCAATAAAACGGTGACGGTACAGTTCTCGGGCAGCTCGCAAATTACCATGTTCTGCTCCGACACACAACATCATTTCGTAATATTCGCTATTACTTAACGACATTTTCAAACACAACAAAAAAAAGTCAATTAGGTGTAGCCGTACTGAACTGATGCGCGTGTCACAGGGACTAGAAACGAGTGCACTAGACACGGAACAGACGTCGACTGGCGAGCAAAACAATAACATAACAATGCTAAATAAATCTCCTATTCCCTGCTATCCTGGTACCTAAATATTATTTCGTTAAATTTAGATACCTACGAGTATAGGGTGGCTGTCCCAATTAGTGTCCAGTACTATTAAAAAATATTGTTCAAGGATTCAAGATTATTTTACATCTTAATAATTATTTCAACTAAACTCCGTTAAACTTTCAAGTAAATCTAACACACCAGAGTTACGTACCTAATTCAAATTCAAAATTGAAAAATCATTCATTTTTTTTTCACCGCATCACGCAGCGGGACGCTGAACGTCCGCGCGTGATTTTTTACCAAATTCAATAAAAACGTGCTTCTGCGCGTGGAATTCTCCGTTCCACGAACCCCGCTGCGTGACACGGTGCAGTGTGGGCCTCCGCTTAGATTCTTACTGACTAAAAACAACATTCCCGCAACCTCGGAAATTTCCGCAACCTCGGAAATTCCCGCAACTCCGGAAAATTATTAAGTAATTTCAATCCATTAAAAATCATAATTTATGGGGCCGCGTTATCTCTTTAGAAGTTGTATTTACCAGGAGTAATTGAAACTACAGGACGGCAATTGGTGCACTTACCCTACTAACCCATTAGGTTTACACACACTAAGATGCTTACATTGTGTGTGTAACGACGTAATCAGGGTTCTGTGAGCAAACGATTTTCAATTCGGCAATAACAATTCCTAACTCATGCGGTCCTAGTACTTTTATTAATTTCTTTCCACAGTTAGATGCAGTTTTGCGACATTTTTTATTGACTTCGTTTGAATTATACTAAAGACTAAACGTGCTCAAACCAATAAAACCCATGTACTATTGATAAAGCACCGACAGACCGTGAACTTCCGATAATTCTTTCGGTTAGTCCTACAGACAAAAATTATGCGGGCGTGCTATTATTTTGTAATAAAAAAATAGTATTAACTTGCTGTTAATAGTTTTCGACAAATTATTAAAAAAAAAACCTTATTTTTAAAATTATGAACGGAACCGTGCAACCGAACTGTGATTTTATTTGTACTAGGAGAAGCATCAATACCGAAGAGGTGAATTGAAATGATGTTTTGGGTTCAGTTGGACAAAAATTCTTGTTCTAAATCCTTTTTCTATTCTAAGTTTTAATGGCAAATAATAATGTTTATTTAAGCAATAAAATTAATTCTTGGTAGGATACACGTAGGTAAGGATTCGATTTTTTATGATCAATTCAATGGTACGAGCTGACGATTTTTCGAAACAATTCGTTTTAATGCGATCTTCAAGCAAATCGATTCAATAGTAAGGTGAATCGAATCTCCTGGATCGTATGTGTAAAAATTATTATGATAAGGGCTCATAATAGTTCAAGTTCATGTTTGCCCAAAGTATTATGCTGACAATCATAAACAGCGAATAGGTAGGTTTATTTATTTCAAACAAGATCAATTACATACATAATTATGCCGACACTTTTTAGCTTGTCCGCATTATTTATGTTAGCACTAAGCGAAGATTGAAACATTTGATTTTAACCGACTACATCTGTACCATCTGAATGAAAGTCATTTAATTACGCTGGAAAGGTTATCAATTATTAATATTATTGATTAAAAGTTTAGACGTACCTACCTGACTGGCAACTGTAAATATGTCACAAAATAAAGGTGTGTTAAATGTTGTTTAGAATTTGTTGAATTTTTAGTAGATCGATTCAAGAGCACGGGATTCGTTCTGTGAATCGATTAAAAACCAACAAGTGTGTAAATAATACGTGACAGTGCAAACAGGTACCTAAATATTATTTCGTAAAATTTTAATACCTAGACCAAAATCAAAGTTTAGGAAAAGTCAGTAATAATATTTTGTAAACAAAAAATAAACATGCGGAACCTTTTATTCATTTTATTCAGAAATACCAGGAGTAAGAGGTTTATTTTTACTCACAAATGGTTCACTGACACCGATCAGCTGATTTAGTGCTAGTGATGTGTTTATTTCAATTTGAAAAGTTCGGTTTCTGGTATCAATGTATTAAAAATTCTCATAAGTTCTGAACATGTAGATATAGGATTAAAAAACCCTTCCAATATCGTTTGATATCATCCAAAGAAGCCGTGCCTTTGGTATGTATATACCCTTTCCGTTACACGTTGTATAAATAAATAAAACAAATCCAACGGTTTGTCTTGTGAACAAAAAAAAAAATTGTAAAGTAGTGTAATATTTGAACTACTGATTTATTTGTACTGTGGCGTGCTCGTCCGCCGCCATAGGTCACCGGAGTTCATATCGCGACGGCTCCTGTGCAACGCGGGCGCAAGCCGAGACCGTGCGTAAAATGCCTAAAGTTTCGGGAAAAGGGGCCCTTAAACATTATTTTACACGAAAATCTAATGAAATGCGATTTACTCAAAGGTTAGCCGAGTTCATCGGCTCCATCACGCCAATTATAAATAGGAAAACTTCCCCTCTTATCATTTATTTATTAAACTTTATCAATAAATAAATATAAAATTATATAAATATCACATTCATACACGAAATATTTTAAGAGGTATACCTTTAAGTGGTAAAGAAGCCAATACAAACGAAAAAATGTATCAAGTGTTTTTTATTTTACATAATTATTATAATTTTAAAACTGCTTGAGACATTTTACATAAAACCTTTACTCCTTATCCTCTTTTCTAATGGACGTCGGGCAGCGTGATAGCGTGTAGGTGATGCGACTTATTTGAAATACTTGTATTTAAAATGTAAATGCAAAATACCTATTTTGCATTTAAATATCTTAAAAAAAAAAGCATTTTGTATTTTATTTGAAATACTGTTCAAGACATATTTTCCATTTAAAAAATGCAAAATACTTTGTGGTTAAGTTTAGTCAACATTACCAGACAAGCTTCACATAAAAAAAATGAACGAATGGATGGCTTGTATTGGCTACTAGAGGCCCTGCACGTGCGCGCCGACGCGTTATGACAGAGACAAACTGACAAGCTTCAAATTAAAGTTTTACTGTGTAACGGTTTTCGTGGTTTTGTTGCTGTGATTGATTGGTTGTACCAATACCACGGTAGACTTGGAAATCTTTCAATATTTAAAAGATGAGTGCACAAGTCTGGCGATATTAAACAATTATTCTACTATAAAAAAAAGTGTTTTTAAAATACAACATGCTTACCAAGCTCAGCACCAGTAGAAGACTTTTTTCATAATGTTGGCATGATAATGCGACCTCACAGAAGGAAAATAAGCGATAATGTGTTCGAACAACTTGCATTATTAAAAAGTGTAATAAATAAAGAGAATTTAATTGAACAAAAGGTATTTGTAATTAAAAGAAGTACATATTTTGAAAATACCTATTTCACATTTAGTATTTAAAATACATAACTATTGAGTATTTTGCATTTGAAATAGTAAATCAAAAATGTATTTGCATTTTGTATTTTAATAAATTTCTTAAACTATTTTGTACATCTCTGGGTGAGGTTGTGTTCGCCTGCATTGCTCGTCTTTGAGCGATCGCGCTAGCACGGTAGTCAGCAGCGTGGGCGGCGTGAGCGTACATACCGGTGTCGTGTCGGTGAGCAGCAGCTCGGTGCTGGCGTCCCAGAGCCGCACGTGAGCGTACATACCGGTGTCGTGTCGGTGAGCAGCAGCTCGGTGCTGGCGTCCCAGAGCCGCACGTGAGCGTACATACCGGTGTCGTGTCGGTGAGCAGCAGCTCGGTGCTGGCGTCCCAGAGCCGCACGTGAGCGTACATACCGGTGTCGTGTCGGTGAGCAGCAGCTCGGTGCTGGCGTCCCAGAGCCGCACGTGAGCGTACATACCGGTGTCGTGTCGGTGAGCAGCAGCTCGGTGCTGGCGTCCCAGAGCCGGCGCGGCCCGCCACGTGAGCGTACATACCGGTGTCGATGTCGGTGAGCAGCAGCTCGGTGCTGGCGTCCCAGAGCCGGCGCGGCCCGCCACGTGAGCGTACATACCGGTGTCGATGTCGGTGAGCAGCAGCTCGGTGCTGGCGTCCCAGAGCCGCACGCGCGCGGCGCGTCCCGCCACGTGAGCGTACATACCGGTGTCGATGTCGGTGAGCAGCAGCTCGGTGCTGGCGTCCCAGAGCCGCACGCGCGCGGCGCGTCCCGCCACGTGAGCGTACATACCGGTGTCGATGTCGGTGAGCAGCAGCTCGGTGCTGGCGTCCCAGAGCCGCACGCGCGCGGCGCGTCCCGCCACGTGAGCGTACATACCGGTGTCGATGTCGGTGAGCAGCAGCTCGGTGCTGGCGTCCCAGAGCCGCACGCGCGCGGCGCGTCCCGCCACGTGAGCGTACATACCGGTGTCGATGTCGGTGAGCAGCAGCTCGGTGCTGGCGTCCCAGAGCCGCACGCGCGCGGCGCGTCCCGCCACGTGAGCGTACATACCGGTGTCGATGTCGGTGAGCAGCAGCTCGGTGCTGGCGTCCCAGAGCCGCACGCGCGCGGCGCGTCCCGCCACGTGAGCGTACATACCGGTGTCGACGTCGGTGAGCAGCAGCTCGGTGCTGGCGTCCCAGAGCCGCACGCGCGCGGCGCGTCCCGCCAGCGCCAGCGTGCGTCGCGCCGCGCACCAGCTCAGCAGCGTGGGCGGCGGCGTGGGCGCGTAGGGCGCCGCCCCGGCCGCGCTGTGGCCCACTGCAACACGACACGCCGTCAGACCCAGGCTAACCCCGAGCAGCATAGCTATTTGTAAAAAGTAGTGCTAGGCGCTATGGTGACCTAACACTTCTTTCTCGGATATGGTTTATATGGTAGAAGTTAAAGTCTCGAATCGTAAGGGAAATAGCTGTATATTTAATCACTACAACACTTAGTTACAAGACAATGGTAAAGGAAATAGCTATAAAATACATATAAATCACTATAACACTTAATTACAAGACGAATGGTAATGGTTTTGAGCTCGTGGTGTCTCTAGTGAGATCTGAACGCGAACTGGCCCACATTTTGGCGGACGAGCGAATGTGCATACTGGCGTTCGATGCAATTATGCATTTTCGGTTAGTGTTCGATTAAAACTCGAACACTATTCACAACCATTGGGCAGGCTTCCGAGTCGAAAGGCACATTTTCGGTTACCTGATTTGTCTTGCCCCAGACAGCAAATAACTGTCGGAAGAATAGCGGACGTCTACTTAGTTTAAGCTGACAACATTTTCGGGTTTTGGATTTGTGTTTTAGAGTTTAGAGAACTCCTTCGATAACACTGATTGTTCCATTCGGCACGGAAGCGTATCGAATGGTTGTAAATAACTTTGCAGGTTCCGTTATCCAAAACAGTGGAAATAAACATCGCGTCAGAAAAGCGCCACATTGCGTCAAAAACGTGCCCGTGCCAAGTACCTTTAACTCTGTCAAGAAAGTCATCAAAAATAATTATAGGCAAATGGTGTAGTTCCCAAAAACATTTTGTCATAAATTTCTAAGAAACAACCGCTAAAAAATAGTTCCAATTTGTTAAACATGTCTCTTGTTCTACAACTCGGCGTATCGTTGCACTGTAGCGCCACCAGCACTCTCACTGCGTGACGCACTATCACCCACAATCTGAATAATTTTAAAGAATATTGCTAGTCCATTGCTTGATATGTTCGATGTGTCTGCTCCGCAACGTAAACAACGCAATGAATGTTGTTCAACTGTCACAATGAAAGCCTAGCAATGGCTTTCATTTTGACAGTTCAACAACAACTGATGTGTGTTACGCAATTACCTCGCTGGGCACATAAGGGGGCGTCCATAAATTACGTGAGGTGTTTTTTTAAGTTTTCTGTCCCTCCCTCCCCCCGTGGTGAGATGTCGTGAGATTTTATTCAACCCCCTCCCCCATCCCCCAATCTCACGTGAGATTTTTCAAAATGTGGGTTTCTTACGTAAACGCGTTAGATTGTTATTATAAAAAGAAAAAAAAAATTGCTTCGTGCTTTTATTTACACAAATATGGTGGTTTGACAGTCAGTAGATGTATAATGTCGAAGAAAAAAAATAAAAATGTCGAATGAAATTATTTTATTTCGAACGAATTATTGAATGATCTTAATCGTATTACGATATACGCTTAAGATTAAATCTTAAGCATGTATAATCTGGATTAAATAGACCAAAATAGTATAATTTGTTTTTGTTTCAATCAGAAAATAATTGCGTGATATTTGCTGAGACCCCCCCCCTCTCTCCAACGTAAGATTAGATGAGATTTCACTCGACCCCCTCCCCCCCTTAAACATCTCACGTAATTTATAGACGCCCCCCAAGTAAAATAAGAAAAAAAAATAAAACGAAACATTTGAAAAATAAGTTTGTAAAACGAAATGACACACGAATGATTTCATGTATTTCCTAGAGCAACGGTATTTACTGTAGACGCGCAGATCATGAAGTTACTAATTTAATTGATTCTTATCAAAAATATATCATAATTTAACGAACGAATAATTAGTCTCGTCGTCCACAGTTCTACCTTGCACTAACAACAGTAAAGGACATGCGACGTACACGTAATGTAATGAGCACTGCTCGGAATAGTTAATGCATGCCGCATGCCGTAAAAGTACTACTCATGTTACGGGATTACAAGAGACAACCAATCTCGGAATCCCGCAGGCGCATTCATTTTAATATAGGTAAGGGGTGTGTTCGAAAGCGACGTGAACCATACATTGCACTACCTATTCCGACGTGAGCGGCGCTGGCGAGTGGAGCGCTACAAGGTCTTGTGGCGCCTGAATAACGTTGCCAGGGCGCTGTTGACCACATTTGTGAAATTGTATTGACAAAACAAGCAACAACGATGACATTTTGTCCACGCGCCAAAAGAGCCTTGTAGCGTTGTGTGAGTGAGATGTTGCGACATGTACTCACGGCTGGCGTCCTGCTTGCCCTTGGTGGCAGCCTGCTTGTCCTCGGCCGACGCGAACTGCTCCGACACCAGCTGCGCTAGACCTGCTCCCCAACACGACACCCAACGTCAACACATGACAATCGACTTCACTTACTATACAAACTGTGGCTCTGATTCTGTGCGCACCAGCTTGACGGTAACTGGTTACTATGTTTAAATAGCAGGTCAAAAATATTTATTGGAAAAGATAAGAACTGTCATATTATTTTGTGAAATTTAGCCTGGAGCAAACTGTCGGACGCGACCTAAGTCGTCGCTGTAATGCTCGTTTTCACTAACACTAAACAACACCTAAATGAATGCTTAAATTAAAGCGCGCGATTGGAATTTCAAAGCTCTGCGTACCACAGAGATATGTTCGGCGTAGCACCAAGATATGCTCTGCGTAGCACCGAGATATGCTCGGCGTAGCACTGATATATGCTCGGCGTAGCACCGAGATATGCTCGGCGTAGCACCGAGATATGCTCGGCGTAGCACCGAGATATGCTCGGCGTAGCACTGATATATGCTCGGCGTAGCACCGAGATATGCTCGGCGTAGCACCGAGATATGCTCGGCGTAGCACTGAGATATGCTCGCTACTTACTATTCTTAGTTTGTTTCTGTAGGTAGGTAATGTTACTGACAAGGTACATCGTGCAGCATCAATCGGTTACTATTGACTAGGCACTACTATAATGTTGCTAAAGTCTTTAACTATTGTATGCCTAAAGGCGGGTCATAGATGTACTTCACATCATAAACTGTAACACCATATTTTTACCTGTGTACCACAATAAATAATTTGAATTTACTTACGTTCGATACTTTGTTCGGGCTTTATTTCACAGATAAAGTGCCGCATGATAATAGACTTACAAAATATAAACTAGTGAGACAGTTGTCGCAGCCCGTCAGTACAAGATAGTCGTAACTGGTAGGAGATCAGTCGCTACGCCGGTACGCCACAGAATCAGCGCCAACACTGTTCTACTGTGTGAAAGCTAGCACTTTGAAATCATCTAAACAAGAAACTACAACCAAAAGACTGTTTGTCCATTAACAATTGCCAATATTTGTTAAATGATGGTTTGAATTTTGTGGGCATGCAGTTATGAATGGAGTCGAGTATTGGTTTAGTCACACGAATGGCATGAAAGTGTTAGTTACGTTCGTAACAAGATGGACTGTAGTGTTATATGAACAATAACGTTGAGCAAGTTATGTAAGCACCGACAAGTCACAAGCCCTCCACCATGCTCTCTGTTGTGATACGTTTACTGCACCACAACAGTTATAGTTATCGAGCTAGGGTTGTTTAAGAATGTGTTGCCGTTTGTATAGCGGTCACAATATTATGACAGTAGATGACGGAATCAAGTCATTTGTTGTAATTTCTGACGTTCAAAAGTGCCTTTTATGTGCCTATTTGAAATAAATGCTTTGACTTTGACAAGGTGTCAAAAAAGGCTCTCTATATTCCCCGTCATTGTGCGGCGTTATGTGACGGCACCGCTTTCTTAACACACCGCTACAGCGTGTGGTATATCATACGCCTACACTCCCGCCCACTAGGTTAACCGTTTTTTGACAGATGGAACTAGTGATTGCAGACATTTCGATAATGTACACGTTAATTTGTATATAGTACCAATATAGATTTTTGCTGTCGAATAAAAAATGGTGCGGTTTCTATGCCTGTGTTTATTATAATAATTAAATACAAAACAATATAGATTAGATTAGTCGCTTTGTTTACTTTCATTTCAATTTTGCAGGTTTTACAGCGGAAATCAGCGTAAAAATAAAGTATGCACTGGTTTGCAGTATCAATTGTGTTGTAGTGTATACACATAAATATGGGATTTACTACATATTAACGTTTTTTATGAATATATTTATGAAAGTTTTAAAATCGAAATAAAACATTAACATCTTTTTATGGTGGCAAATCCGTATCCTGGCAAATAATTTATATATTATACACACTTAACTCAGTTTATTAACCAAATGAATAAGATTTTTCATATAAACTGTATCCCCTCTTTTTAACCCCTTAAGGGTGGAATATTGAAAATCGTCTGGGGTGTGCTCATTACTTGACTCAAATATTGTTTATAACAATTTTCGAGTTAATCAAGCCACGCAGTAAAGCCCTCCCCTGTATAATTAACTACCCATTTTGACCCAGTTAGTGGTAGATTTTCGAAAAAACTGATACACGTTATTCTTTATTTTTGGTCTTAAGTATAAATTAAATACCGAGTTTCGAGTTAATCGGACGGCGCGTTAACATTCTTCCATACAAATTTTGACACCCCTTAATGGGATAGTTTAGAAAAAAAAAATGCCAAACTTCATAATTTACTTAGATAAGTATTCGTGCCAAGTTTCAAATTTATTAACTAAATGAATAAGATTTTTCATATAAACTGTATTCCCGCTTTTTAGCCCACAGGGGTGGAATTTCGTAAAATCGTTTGGGATGTGTTCATTACTTGATTCAAAGATTATGTATACCAATTTTCAAGTTAATCAAGCCACGCAGTAAAATCCTTTTCTGTAAAATTAACTACCCCTTTTCACGCTACGAAAAAAAATATGTATTAATAAAATTTACTATCCCTTTCGATGGTATTTCACATCCACCACGTTGGATTTTAAAGTCGTTGTTTTTTTCGTAATCAGCGACCCGATAAACAATACAAACGAGACCCATGTTGATTTTCAAACTGTCATTTCCCCCTTTTAGGGGTTGGATTAAAAAAAACTGAAACACTTAGGAGTACTCCTGTGATGTTTCGAATAAAATAGTCTAACTAAACGTGTTTCCCCATACAAACTTTGGACCCCCGTTTCACTTCCTTAGAGGGTGAGTTTTGGAAAATCCTTTCTTAGCGCACGCATCCACCATAATAGCTATCTCATCTCATCTTAATCAGCCTATAATGTTCCCACTGCTGGGACACAGGCCTCCTCTCTGTGAGAGGGAGTGGGACGTAATCCACCACGCGGGCCCGGTGCGGGTTGGTGGATGTCACATGTCTTCGAATGTCTTGTCATAATAGCTATATGTGTGCCAAATTTCAGCGCAATCCGGTCAGCGGTTTGAGCTGTGCGTTGATAGATCAGTCAGTCAGTAACGGTTGCCTTTTATATATAAGGTCCCATTCAAATAGATGGACAAAGTTTTAGAAATCATTCTACCAAAATAAGGACGATGGTAAAAAATATATAAGAAAAACGCATAGATACTTACAAGAAAAATAATACGCTAACGAAAATACACTAATGTGCCGGCAGTTTATTATTTTAGGCCAAAATAAAATTACTTTAATCAGTGTTTTATTTTTTGCTTGGATATCTTTGGTTAGACGAACTGAGCGCTGTGGTAAAATTTGTCTATCTATTTTAATGGGACCCTGTATATATGTAGATAGATAGATTATAATATATAGATTGATATTTGAGTGGATGCAAGGTTTTTCTATACTGATTTACCTATAATAAAATTATTATTTTCGATATATTCATTTAAAGCAATTGCATTCGATCCCATCACTTAGTACGATAGAATGTAACTTAATGTGCATAACAATTATACTATTTTTTGTCAAAACTGATACACGTACGGTATTATAATGTCTGTAAGAAGTAATAAATAAGACAATTCAATAAGATAAGGTAGTTTATATATTTATTTTATTACGCATTTTAAAGTTAACTTTTACGTATTCTGGAATAGTTACGTTCTAAGGCAGCTGTCAAAAAACGGTCAATCTAGTGGACAGAGTGTAGTGTAGTGTCATTTCTACAGGGTGTAAGGGATATAGACGCGCAAACTGTTGAAATCAGTACATGATTCTAAACCCAGCGTTGAAAATTTTAGTCGGTTATACCATAAACTATCAATGTAGGTAATTATACATTTTGATCGTGTAGGAATTGTAAAGTGTGAAACAGTATGTTTTTGGAACGAAGTTTCTTAACGCGGCTTGCGGTGGGAATCGACTGGTAGAAATCGTCACGTAAGGAAAAACCTTTATGCGTCCTCCATTCGACTTTCTCTCTCTATCAGTCTCTTTCTATTATATACGAGTGTGTGCGTGCGAGTATCGCGTAGGGAACGTCGTTCCTGAGTGGTTTCCCCAACCGAACACGTTTTTTAAAATAACCTGATGATGATAGGGCGCTGGAAACTTGTGCTAAATTCATGGAAACAGTTTTCGCGTGGATATCCCTAATCCAGTGTACATACAGTATGCGACTGTGTGTGTGTGTGTGTGTGTGTGTGTACGTACTGTAGACGGCCTGGCCGGGCGGCGGGCGGTAGTCGGCGGCGGGCCGCACGTCCAGCGCGCGCCACGCCGACACCAGCGCCGGCTCCATGCTGCTGCCCGACGGTCTGCGGGCAACACATTTATGTCAAGTAGCCCCTGACAAGGCACTTTTCAAAAAAATATATAATTAATTCTAGTTGCCCCTTCCAAAAGGTAAGGAATGGGCATACAATAGGTTTATAACGTTTTAGAATATTTTGTATACATTTATTTTGATAATATGTGAAGACGCGTGCTGGTCCGCGTTGAGGTATGCGACCCACGCACAGCTTGTACCGTGCCCCAGTCCCAGATGTAGTGTAGTGTACCTGTAGATGGCGAGGTTGCCGGTGTGCGAGGCCACGGCCAGCAGGGCGTGCTGGTGCGCGTTGAGGTAGGCCAGTGCCGTGATGCGGCCCACGCACAGCTTGTACCGTGCCCCAGTCCCAGATGTAGTGTAGTGTACCTGTAGATGGCGAGGTTGCCGGTGTGCGAGGCCACGGCCAGCAGGGCGTGCTGGTGCGCGTTGAGGTAGGCCAGTGCCGTGATGCGGCCCACGCACAGCTTGTACCGTGCCCCAGTCCCAGATGTAGTGTAGTGTACCTGTAGATGGCGAGGTTGCCGGTGTGCGAGGCCACGGCCAGCAGGGCGTGCTGGTGCGCGTTGAGGTAGGCCAGTGCCGTGATGCGGCCCACGCACAGCTTGTACCGTGCCCCAGTCCCAGATGTAGTGTAGTGTACCTGTAGATGGCGAGGTTGCCGGTGTGCGAGGCCACGGCCAGCAGGGCGTGCTGGTGCGCGTTGAGGTAGGCCAGTGCCGTGATGCGGCCCACGCACAGCTTGTACCGTGCCCCAGTCCCAGATGTAGTGTAGTGTACCTGTAGATGGCGAGGTTGCCGGTGTGCGAGGCCACGGCCAGCAGGGCGTGCTGGTGCGCGTTGAGGTAGGCCAGTGCCGTGATGCGGCCCACGCACAGCTTGTACCGTGCCCCAGTCCCAGATGTAGTGTAGTGTACCTGTAGATGGCGAGGTTGCCGGTGTGCGAGGCCACGGCCAGCAGGGCGTGCTGGTGCGCGTTGAGGTAGGCCAGTGCCGTGATGCGGCCCACGCACAGCTTGTACCGTGCCCCAGTCCCAGATGTAGTGTAGTGTACCTGTAGATGGCGAGGTTGCCGGTGTGCGAGGCCACGGCCAGCAGGGCGTGCTGGTGCGCGTTGAGGTAGGCCAGGGCCGTGATGCGGCCCCACGCGCGGCGCCACGAACCCACGCACAGCTTGGCCGCCGTGCCCCAGTCCCAGATTCTGTCAATGTACAAACAACGTTTACTCTCATATCTCAAGCACAGTTTAAGTGAATGCCAGCACGGCTTTGTAAGGGGTCGGTCGACCTCGTCTAATCTCACTGTCTGTAGTGACTACCTCTCGGAGTGTATGTCACAGAGGTCCCAAGTCGATGTTATATATACCGACTACAGCAAGTGTTTTGATCGAATAGATCACGTGATCCTGTTGCGCAAACTTTTATCGGTGGGCATCAGGGGTGATCTTTACCGATGGTTCAAGTCCTATGTGGAGAACAGATGTCAGACTGTAGTCCTGAATGGATACCGCTCTAAACCCATGGATGTCCCTTCGGGGGTTCCCCAAGGATCTTTGCTAGGGCCACTGTTATTTATTATTTTTATTAACGATATCTCTTCTTCTTTCCGGTATTCAAAATTATTACTTTATGCCGATGACATGAAGATAATGAGGCAAATAAGTACAGTGGCAGATGCTCATATATTACAGTCAGACCTTAATAGTTTTCAAGGCTATTGTATTGATAATAAGTTGGACCTGAATGTCTCCAAGTGTTATGTTTGCTCCTTTACACGGAAACGTATCCGGATCGTTTATAACTACACGCTTTTTGATACAGCACTAGATAGGGTCAACACTATCAGGGATCTGGGAGTTACCTTTGACGCTAAGCTCCTCTTTGATGCACACATAGACAATATAGTTAAGAAAGCATCAAAAGCACTTGGTTTCATTCTGCGGGTATCCTCGGAGTTTAAAAATATAAAGACTATTAAAATATTATACTGTTCTTTTGTTCGCAGTCATTTGGAGAATGCCTCTCAAGTCTGGAACCCCAATTATAATGTCTACATAAATCGTATTGAGAGCATACAGAAAAGGTTTTTAAGGCACATTCAATATCGGTCTAAAACGTTTTTAACGAATTATACTTACCGTTGCAAAAAATTTCATATCCTTCCACTATATGAAAGGCGAAAAATATCGGATCTTGTGTTTCTCTTCAAAATTGCTAATGGAACTACGGGTGTTACCGAGTTGTTGCACAAAATCGGGCTGCGAGTGCCGTCTGTGTTCCTACGTAGACCTCATTTATTGCACACCCCAGTGGTAGCCACTACATATTATAGACGGAACTCGTACCTGTTGAGAGCGAGTCGATTGTATAACGCAACCTGCCAGGAAGCTGATATCGACATTTTCAATACTAGTGTTGCTAAATTAAAGAAAATTTTAAATAATTGCTTCTTCGAGCGTAAATAGTATTTTTCTGTTTTGTCATAGAGTAATTTTTTCATCTTATATTTTCTGTTTCACATGATTTATAAACTACACGTGGAAACTTGTAATTGGCTTTATTTTGTATACATTATTTTACCTACTGTATTTGTTTAGCTGTAAGTTTTCCTAAAATAAATAAAATAAAAAATAAAATAAAATAAATCTTGAAAGTCACCATTTTTTTACATCAGAAATGAAAAAAAGACAAAACTGGTGACTGGTGGTAAAGATAGACAGATCATGTCGTGCTGTAATGACCCCATTTCGTGGTCCTCCTGGACGACGCACGAGGCTGTCAGTCTCCAGGTATCGATGGTTAATTCTTTGAACGGCAGAACAACTTGCATGAAGTTGTGCACTTATGTTTCGCTGACTAAGCCCAGACTGAAGAAGTGCCACATCTTGCGCGGCTACTTCAGCACATCTTGCGCGGCTACTTCAGCACATCTTGCGCGGCTACTTCAGGTGCAGTATCCATAATTTTAACATTAGAATAATGTATTAAAAAATAAGTAAAAACAATTTCGATACTATTTTTGTGCAAAACGAAACAAATAACTATTGACTTGTTATTGTTCCATTTATCGATATACGAAATATTTTAAAAGATGCACCAGGTGGTAAAGAAACCATAGATACAAAAAATCTAAGTATTTATTTTTAAAATTATTTTACGCAAATAATAAATACTGGTTCCTTTTAGTTTTTATAAATGATCAAAAGAGTCGAACGCTAGCAAGCCGCGCTCGCGTCTCAGTCATGGACAATCCGCGTGTTGCACCGCCTGCGCCTTTGCTAACACTCGTCGGATATGGGGCAACAAACGTAACAAGCATGTATCATAGGGAAGCATTAAGTACCTACCTACCTCGTGAGTGCCGATAGTGATGTGATTCCTCCTGCGATTTTACGATGTCATTTCTTTCCAGAATTTGATCCTTATTAACGACACCATCGGAGGGTGCAATAAAACAGGCAGTGTTTTTTTTTTTTCAAAATCTACGATTTTGATTCCTAGCTAGAGCAATTGGTTTTTCAGAAATTTAATGATGTAGTTTTAGTATTCATCAAAATCGACTCAGTGACTCCTTTAAGAATTTTTCGGTATTACCAATGGTATTACCTATAGTTTCGGATTTCGTCATCCATGCTGACTTGAAACATTAATTCTGTATATACAGACGAAAAAATTATTTCAAACAGATTTCTAAAAGAAATCTGTTAGAAATAAATTTTTATCTCATGATCTTTCATTTAATCTAGTTAACTAAATAAATAAATAACTAGCAGCTGGCGGTCTAAGCAGAAGCAGGCGTCCTTCACTCGGCCGTACCTACAGCGAATAATGCTACACTTTCGCGTGGAACCGTATTGACTCCGCCACACGGTGGATCGAAAATCGGCTGTAGAAGACATAGGATCTCGATGTCTTAAATGTTATTTTTTTTGCTGGAAATGACTTCTGCCGATCATTACTGTTCTATAAAATGTCATATGAAGTAATTGTGTGCACAAATGGAAGAGTTATAATTTTTATAAGAAAAAAAATTATGGAGCTGACATGAAAAATGAGGATATCTCTGGAATCGCAAGGTTGGCCGTTATATCCTTGCACACTGTTATAGTACTATTTATTTGTGAATTTTTGACATACTTAATATCGCGGCATCACTTGCGATTTTTTTTTAAATCTTCAAAATTAAAAAAAAAAGAAAAGTATATGATACATTTTAATGCTTAAATATGGCTATACCAAGTGTAATTTACAATATTTTTTATGCTTAGACCAAAACATTCTAAGAAATCACAAAGTCGTATTAAAAAAAAAAAATACAAAAATACAAAAATATTTATTTCAACTTAAACATTGTGTCATACATAAATTGAGACAGCCCCAGTAAGTTACAAAAGTACTTGTGTCGGAGCTGCCTCGCTCTTCCCATAAGTGGTAACTTAACAATGATGAGGCGTAAAAGGTTTTTAAAGAGAAAAAAAAAAAGGGATATAAGTAAAAATAAAATAAAACATTAATTTAGCAGCTCTCAGTGTGTGTTTGTGTTTGAATGTAAGTGTGTAAGTGTTGTTTACTACCTAGTTTGTGTATTACCTACTTTGTGATTTTCATTTGAAATGACATGGTAATTATGAATTACGTAATACGTAATCTTGTCTAATGCTTCAAGTCCACATTAGCTAATGATTAATAAAACTTAATAACTATATACCTAGTTAAAAGGATACGTACCAAAATAATTTGGGGTACTCGCTAATTTAGCAATTAGTGCAGGATTAACTTAATGAAAGTAATTAGATAAATGTGATACCATCATTAGTCAATAACAATAAATAGTCAAACATTGGATTCACAACTTCAGTTCATTTAGAGCATTTCTAATACTAACATCTATCCTACCGTGTCTTTTTACTCAGTGATCGTGAATAATGGAAAGCATTATTACAAATTTGGATTTGTTTGTTATTCTGAGCAATCAGGATGCTTCGTCTTTCGATCACGAAATATTGGTCAACACACTTGTTGTTCGACTGGGCTCTAGCCTTTCAGATGAAGACAGTGTTACCGTGAAAGAATTTTGTCGAAGATTTACAGTTCAAAAGAGATGGTTACGATCCCACAGGAAAAGTGAAGTTTTTAGACGTGATTACAGTAATTGGCTTGAGGCAAATATTGACTGGCCAAACTGCGTGCAAACCAATTTGCTCATTCAAGAATCAACAAGTGAAAATATTTCTACTGAACCTGTACCTGAACCTGTATCATCAACTTCAACTATGACAAAAATATCTCGAAAGCCGTTTGAAGATCTAAGTAACAAGCAGAAGAAGAGACGATCTGATGAATATATAGGCGATGACCCTAATGAAGTAGCTTATTCAGCTGCAGTACTATTGCAAGGAGATGGTCGTGAGGATATTGCATCTGTTATTGAACATATGCTCCAAAATCCAGAAGCAGCAGCAAAAATCAAGGAAATGTTGAACAAACCAGCTCCTTCAACAATATTTTCACCAGAAAAAGCACTGGGTTTGCTACTTTCATTAAAACTATCGAAATGGCAATATATCACATTAAGGGAAACGACTATTCGAGAAGGTTCAAAGGAGATATATCCGTCTTACTATAAAGTGCAAAAAGCTAAGCTCCAGTGCTACCCTCCGAAGACATTTGTGACTGTAACGGATTCATCTGCTAAGATTGCACTACAAGCGTTACTAGATTTATTTTAAATATACACTACCTTAATATGTTTGATTTACAAATTATTTTGGTATTATGTTTGTATGAACTACGAATTAGCAGGCGTAGTTCGCCGGCCCCTTAACACTAGCTTGTTTTATAATATTAGACGCCAAGAGTTCGTCGCTGACCTATAATTCATTAGAGAAATATATTTGAAGACGAGGATGATATTTTAAAGAAGCTGCCTTAATTAGTACCCAATGTTATGGTGAATTAAATACCCGTAGTGTAATTTTATTTTTGCTAATAATTTGCTGTTCCGAACCTCCGAAAAGAATCCGGTAGAATCGAGTCGTAAGGAGCTTTCGCCACTGATGTATGCAGTACTGTCGTGCGTACTGCACGCGGTACGTGTGGTACCGTACAGTACAGTGCGTGTGATACTGACCCGAAGTTGTCCTTGGAGGCGACGGCGGCGTGCTGCTCGTAGGGATGGAACAGCACCACGGCGGGCGGCAGCGGGCAGCGCGAGTGGAAGGCCTGCGTCTCCAGCCGGGACACGCGCGTCGCCAGCAGGCCTGCGCACACGGGAGGTCACACGGGAGGCCAACAAACAAAAGGAAGGCAACTTGCCCAAAATTGAGGCGGTTTGGATGTATAGGAATCATAACGAAAGGGCGCGGTGCGGTGCAGACATTGTAACACATCGCTTTCAAAAGTATAGGCCCTCGGGCCGCGCGAACTGCGCGCTCGTGGTGCGGCCGGCTCTCGCAGTCCGAGCGCCAGCTGTCGCCGGCCTCGGGCCGCGCGAACTGAACACTTAGATGTATGTGTCTCACCGGCCGCCTCCTTCCTGAGGCTGCGGTTGCGCGTGTACCGCCACACGCGCTCGTGGTGCGGCCGGCTCTCGCAGTCCGAGCGCCAGCTGTCGCCGGCCTCGGGCCGCGCGAACTGAACACTTAGATGTATGTGTCTCACCGGCCGCCTCCTTCCTGAGGCTGCGGTTGCGCGTGTACCGCCACACGCGCTCGTGGTGCGGCCGGCTCTCGCAGTCCGAGCGCCAGCTGTCGCCGGCCTCGGGCCGCGCGAACTGAACACTTAGATGTATGTGTCTCACCGGCCGCCTCCTTCCTGAGGCTGCGGTTGCGCGTGTACCGCCACACGCGCTCGTGGTGCGGCCGGCTCTCGCAGTCCGAGCGCCAGCTGTCGCCGGCCTCGGGCCGCGCGAACTGAACACTTAGATGTATGTGTCTCACCGGCCGCCTCCTTCCTGAGGCTGCGGTTGCGCGTGTACCGCCACACGCGCTCGTGGTGCGGCCGGCTCTCGCAGTCCGAGCGCCAGCTGTCGCCGGCCTCGGGCCGCGCGAACTGAACACTTAGATGTATGTGTCTCACCGGCCGCCTCCTTCCTGAGGCTGCGGTTGCGCGTGTACCGCCACACGCGCTCGTGGTGCGGCCGGCTCTCGCAGTCCGAGCGCCAGCTGTCGCCGGCCTCGGGCCGCGCGAACTGAACACTTAGATGTATGTGTCTCACCGGCCGCCTCCTTCCTGAGGCTGCGGTTGCGCGTGTACCGCCACACGCGCTCGTGGTGCGGCCGGCTCTCGCAGTCCGAGCGCCAGCTGTCGCCGGCCTCGGGCCGCGCGAACGCCGACGACGCCCACTCCACGAACTGCGTCGTCACTATTGCCTTCTTCGCTGGTTGACCTGCACAATAAATAAAATAAAAGACATTTATTTAAAGTAGTCTCAGGAGAACATAACTTCATCCGTCACGATAACTTCCTCCACAAACGCTCGAAAGCGTCAAAGTTGGTCCCATATAAATTTGTAAAAAAAAAATCCAACCCTAAGGGTAGGAAAACAGAGAATGATTGATTGTTCACTCACTGATTGTAATGTATGACTACACTAGTACACATAACTTTTTACAGAATAGTCCGATTTTGATAATTCTTTTTTTATTGGATCCCATACCTCGAAGTTGCTCCCATATAAATTTGGAAAAAAAATCCTACCCTAAGGGTGGGAAAATAGGGGTGATTTATTGTTCACTCACAGATTTTAATGCTGAGTTGTGTATTACAAAAAAGTAATCAAAAATTAACCATGTAGTAATTAGTAAATTATAGCCACAAAAAATTATAAAATAAAAACTTTTAAACAAAAATATTTAACTGCCGAAAAAACTGAAAAGCAAAATATAATAAACCTTTTTTATTTAACCTTAATAACTAAGTTGCCGCCGCCGCGCATCACGCTTTACGTAATTAATTAATTTGCTTGTTTGGCGCCGACTCAAATTTACTTAGGTATATACATAAGTTTAAGAACTAAATTATTAAGGTTAAATAAAAAAGGTTTAATTTTTGCATTTCAGTTTTTTCTGCGGTTTAATTTTTTTCGTATGCCGATTGAGTTCTAATAAAATTTTGAACGTTTGCGTATAAATGCATCGGCGTACCCCCCACGCCACGACACAAATTCAGTGAAATAACCAACAAAAAGAATAGGGATTCCAAAACTATATCGATAAACAATTGATTTTATTTTTGTCTGTAATTTTCGAATAAACACTACTCATGACGTCTATCATCTACTTCCCACTATAGTAAGCATCACAAAGCATTTATAGAGATTTTCTCAATGTAAAAGCAAGTGTAGCGTTGGTACCTTTTTAGTTACTATTACTCTATGGTTGATGCTCTGTGGTCACCTGTCAAGTCAGTTGGTTATAATAAATATAAAATAATATATTTTTTCATTGACATAAACAATGTCAATGAAAAAAAAATATTATTTCTTACATAATTATATCGCATGAATATTCCTTGTACAGACTTTCACCTTCCGTTATTAATTTTATAAGTGTTTTTATGTACCTATGTGGACTTGGTCATTATAACTAATTATCGAACATATCATCTATCATATTTTTATCACATACGCGCTCACTTCATTGGTGACCCCGGAAGAACACCATAATTCAGCCGCAAGGAAGCAATGCTAAAGGACAAAGTAAGGACGCGCCGAACTACGATATATATCGCGTCGGTGTACGGGTACCTCCATTTTATCCAGAAAAACTAGCGCTATGGTTTGCACAGCTAGAGAGCCAGTTCGTGCTCGCGAACATCACGATCGACGCCACGAAATTCCACCACGCTATTGGAAGCCTGGACCCCATATACGCATCCAAGGTGGAAGATATTATCACGGCACCAGCAGCGCCTGACAAATATGAGAAGCTCAAAAGTGAGTTAGTGAAGAGATTATCTGCGTCGAGAGAAAGGAAAGTACAGCAGCTCCTAACTCATGACGAGCTTGGTAACCGCAAGCCCTCGCAGTTTTTGCGACATCTGTGCCACCTGGCGGGCCCAAGCGTGCCAGAGGAGTTCTTACGAACTATCTGGACTAGCCGTCTGCCGAGCAGCTCGCAGACAAATATTTTCCTTCCTCGCATCTGAATTAGGGATGTAGCAGTACAGCATGTCACTTATCGATTCCATCTACACTGGCCTGCAAAACTAAGTATCACACTTTTACCATTGGAATAACTTTTTAAGTACACATAACACAAGATATACTTTCGAAATAAAAAGGACTCGAAAAAGAGTTTAATTTTGTATTTAAAAACTTCATAGTCGAGAACCTTCTTTTAAGAAATGGCTGAAAAGAGCTATGAAAACCAAAATAATCCTTCTCGAATTACAATTTAACAATTCCTTTTTTTTTTTGTTTTCAAAAATTTTCATGTTCGATGAGTCTTGTTACAAAAGCTAAATTATACAACAGCACATAAATGTTATTTATCATGCCTCTTTCACCTGAAGAATGTGCTAGGATCATGACTTTTCTGAAACTAGGCATCAGTAAGCGTCATTATACTGCAAGAATGGTGGGCGTGACGTTACGAACGGTCCAGAAGGTGAAGCGAAGGTACGAAGAGACTGGATACCATCTGAAGAGACCTTGTAATTTGCAGACCCAGGTGTAATAGTGCCCTAGAAGACCGTTATATTGTTTCCACTGAGTTGAGAAATCGCCACCTTAATACAGTTGAAGTCCAGCAACAGCTTCTTCAGACCCGAAGGGACTACATTAGTGACAGTACAGTGAGATGAAGACTTGCTGAAGCAAATCTGAAACCCCGAAGAGCAACGAGTGGCCCCAAACTAGAGAGAGAGATCATCGAGTAGCGAGACTGCGATACACCCGTGAACACATACAGTGGGATGAAGAGTCAAAGAATTTCATGTAAAACAAAAATATAGGTTCATAATTTGTAAAAAAAATACATTCACATCCAAATCAACAGAATCACCTTCAACTTCTCTGGTAGAACTAATTGACTCACTACGTATAGGCAGTGGCGTGCACATAGTTCTAAGACGGGGTAGGCAGAAAATTTTACTCACCAAAAATACTGCACGTTGGTTTTGGTTCGTCGTTTTGTCGATTGATGATGTAGGTAATTGCCAAATGCCAGCTCAAATATCCATAGATTGACTGATTTTCTATCGATGTCGATTTGTATCTGAGAGTTTAAACGCGTCTCTATACGATTTTTTCCAAACGTTAAAAATTTAAGGGAAGCTTCTAAGTGTTTTTCAGATTGTTCATGTTTTCTCGCGGCGGTAGAAACATTATGAATATCAGCGTCACCGATGTCGTTCCAAACGGTTTTATTATTTGAAAATAGTACACAAACGAAACAAAATAACCGATTACTATGTATGCAACCTGTCAGCCAATGATTATCAAAAAAAAAAAACAAAAAATAATCAAAAAATAATCAAATAAAAAAAAAAAAAAAAAAACAATAAAAAAAATAATAATAATCAAAAACAAAATAATAATAATCAATAATAATAAAAAAATAATAATAATAAAAAAATAATAAATAAAAAATAATAAATAACAAAAAAAAAAAAAAACGCGACAACGACGACAACGACGCGTCTGCTTAACGTTAACATCGCGTTTGTTGGCAATAGTATCATCTGCGCGACGTTAACGTCGCGTTCAGCGGACGTTTTATGCTTGTTATGCGATGACGCGACGTCAACGTCGCGTCTGCGCGGCGTCGACGCTGCGCAGACGCGACGTTGACGTCAACGCTCGTAAAACGCCAGTGGGATAGCGGCCTTACTGTATTTCATTAAATCGGGGAAGACTCCTTGATCAACACACGAATTAAATACTAAGGCTAAGTAAGGTGAAATAGTCTCAATTATAGAGGTACAGACTTTAATGGACATTCCCCAAAAATCTTCGGTCAATTTGTTCTTAATTTGCTTAAAAGCTTTTATTACTGCTACGGGTTTAATATGTTTAATTTGAAATTCAACCGGGCAGGCTGGAAAGTTCACTCTTAATAAATCAATTGATACGTCGGATGAGGAATTTAAGGCTTTCGTCGTTTTTGATGGAATATTAGTGAAGAAATTTACAAATTCCTGAGCTATTTCTAAGTTAGAGCTTATGGGCCCACGTGAAGTCTCCAATGTGTAATCAGTGTTTCGTTTTTTATTCCTACTAGTTTCGTTATTTATAATTTTTCCAAACAGTTTTTATTTTATTTTCTGCTGATTTGATTTTATTGCTAATGTACAGGGATTTGGCTATTTTGCTAGTATTTCTAAAAATATTGGAATATGTAGCAACATACTTGCTGAAAGTTTCAGTATTGATGTAAGGCTTAAGGCCATACAACTCGAACTCAAAACTCAAACTCAAACTCAAAACATTTATTTCAATTAAACCATTTACAGGCACTTTTGAATTGTCAAAAAGTCGGTCAGTCAGAAAATATGAAGCTAGTTGCCCATTCCAAAGCGTAGGTACCTATGGAGAAGAACGGGCAAGAAACTCCATGGACACTCTTTTAAATTATAGTTGTACAAATATATTAGTTACATCAATAATGTGAATTTATAATTATATGTAAGAACGATGTACAAAAGATGTACGCGTTAAGTGTCCAGAGTACAACAAATGGCAAGAAAACAACAATTCAATATTAAAATAATTAAAAATATGCCGAGGCAGCTAAGTGATATGACCAGCCCCAACTGACGGCGCCCGTTCACGAACATGACGCATAGATCGGCACCATTCAGCTCAACCATTTTGAAGGGAGCTAAATGATCCAACACACACGCCACCGTCAGCGAGACATTTGTGTGAGCATGACATACTATCAGCCGCCAGGGCACATTCAAGTCAATGAAAGACACATTACCCGGTAAATGGTACATAGTGTATAGTATATACATAGAACTCACATCTGTGCTATGCAATTATACAATACAAAGGAAATTGAGTTTATACAATGCAAAGATAGTCTTACAATCTTCAGCAGCTCCAACAGAATCTTCAAGTGTTAATCAATTAGTTGTGGTTGTGGAGCAGGACCAGCCTTGAGCCAGGCATTTTTATCAGCGATGTAATCCCCTAACTTATAATATGCCTGACTGCATAGTGTGCGTTTTATACAAGACTTGAATTTCGTCTCATTCATTTCAAGAATGTGGGGAGGTATTTTATTATAACATTTTAAACAGTACCCCATAAAAGATGAGTCTACTTTAGCCAGTCTGAAACCTGGTTGAACTAATAGGTCCCTATTTCTAGTACTATAATTATGTCTTTCACCTCTTTTACCAAAAAGATGTAAGTTTTTTCTTACATACATGATATTTTCGTAGATATATTGACAAGGCACCGTCATGATGTTAATTTCCTTAAACAGTTCCCTTAGAGAATCGCGCCTGCGGAGAATATAAATGGCTCTGATAGCTCTTTTCTGCAGAATAAAAATAGAATCGATGTCTGCAGAACAGTCTTTCTCTACTTTTCCTAATACTAAATACTAAATGTAAGCCAATAAAAAAAATGCACGATCCAATTAACAGTTGCAGAGAAATGCATGGACAAACAAACATACATACATACATCTATAAAATTTTGTATATTTGTTTGGAAGCCCTAATAGATTGTCATATGTGAATATAATGCAGGTCCGATAATATTACATACATATTGTAGCGTAGCTACTTCTGTAATAGATATTATAACTATATGCTATACCTACGCACTTATAACCTAGTATTATATAACTTTCTTTATAATACAAAATTAAAAATTAAGACATCAGTACAGAATTATTATTTTGTTATTAGATATTTTTTATATAGCTGTGTGGAATGCGGGCCGGTCACCTGAGCGGGCGCTCGCGCACTGTTTATCTATCTCTTTCAAACCCGCGGCGCTCGCAGTAGTTTAGTCGAGAATCTTCACTGGCCGGAATCGCATGACGCTCTCGCTCGTCCAGTAAATATTGTGTGCATAAATATGTGTTTTATCCAGTGCTTTATTTAAGACGTGTTTAAACTGTGCCTATCGCTTTCTTTCTGTGCTCTGCATTTCGCCTTCTACCGTGTTATCTATCTGTGAATCATATAAACTTTTTGTACAATATATTTCTTCCTACCGTAAGCTGTTGAGTTCGCTTATTTACTACAACCCAATACTGCTTCACATACGTGTCGAATTGATAACCTCCTTTTTTTTGAAGTCGGTAAAAATTAACTAACCTGTAAAACACTTATAAATGTTAATTGAGTTTTTTGACACTAAGCTAAAAAAATGGCTATTTTTTGTTTTATCTTTTTTTAAGTTAGAAATGTTACTATTAATGTATAGTTTACTAGTTTCAACGAAAGCTGAAAAAAATTGATATAAAACGTTTTTTATATTAAATCTCTATAGTTTGGAAAAATTGAAATTTTAAAAGTGTAGTATTTAGTTTTGCAGGCCAGTGTATAATAGTATGCTTTATACATTGATATATAAAAACCCATATGACCCATGAGGCTTTCTATGAATTATTCGTTATTTAGCGCGACGAATATTATTTTGTAATGAAAAAATACATTTTGGAAATCAGTTTTTTTATGTTTTTTCTTCAGTTAGTATAAAAAGTTATGTAAACAGAAACAAATTAATAATCAATAGTTGTACATAATGATTATAATTAGTTAATTACCAATTGGTCTCATAATACATAAGACATATTTCTTTGTTTCTATGGCTTCTTTACCACCTATAGGTGTATCTCCTAAAATATTTCGTGTATGAATATACAAGTGGCAGCACAAATATGTGACATCGAAGGAACACCAAAACTATCTGGCGAGACGCGACGCCAAAATTTAGGATGCTGCATCGACTTCATAAATATGAGTCAATGCAAATGGATGAATCATGAAATCAGAGTAAGGACTTCAATATTCTTTGCAAAGAGTTCTCATTTGACCCATTTACCACCAAAACCTATTCTGCACGCACTCGGCTAAATGATGGCTTTTTTATAGTGCAGTATGCTTATATACCTTTTATATGTATTCTTATCTATCGTGCTTGATAGTGATCCTAAGATTTCTACTACATTTTCTGTTTTTACCCGTAAGAACCTGTAATTGGCTTTTACAATTGGTATGGTTCTGTTATAGATGTTGGTTCTCTTAGAAATAAATAAATTATTGACAAGCTGTCCATAATAACATATTGATGCTCTTGACTGTACATAAAATACACATAGTTTTCAAGTAGTTGTAACTAATATATTATGGATTGTGTGCATATGTATGTGTGGTCCGAAATAAAGGATATATTATTAATATTACAAAACAGGACTCACTAGAATTAGAAGAGGTACTGTCTCTGTCGCGCAGGTCCCTGTCGCGGATGGCCACCGAGTCCTCGGAGATGGTGTGCGGCAGGCCCGCCTTGCGCCGGTTGCCTGCGCACGCACGTCATATCATGAGCTATGTACCTGAGACTAGACATGCCGATGCATTCCACCAGTTTCTATGACAAATCTTTTACTGTTCAAGCAGTACGGTTATGGAATGACTTGCCTGTGTCGGTAAGGCGTGCTCAATCTTTGTCCACGTTTAAAATTATGGTAAAAAAGCACTTCCTCTCTCCTTAAACATCATCATTATATTTTCTTAGCTCCTGTTTCATGTTTATTATTATATGGATATATTTATATGTATGTGTATATATTTATTTAGATTAGTAGAATATACTTTATGTATGTAATTGTTGTATTATGTAAATGGTACACCACGGACTACCTACAGTATTTGTCTGTCCTTCCCCTTTTTAAATCCATCCCATGGTTGTCTTTAAAAGATCGCTCTTAGCGATAAGACCGCCCATTGTGTCACCCTTTGTAGTTTCTATATTTATGTCTGTAATTTATATGGTGTACATAATAAAGAGTATTCAATTATATTCTATGTACATTATTCTTCAACATACGCAAAAGAAAAAAACAACTAAAGAATTAAAAGGTCCATACTATCCAACCTAGGTAACACTGGAGTGACGACTTAGATGCGTTTATGGGAAATTGGCCGGAGAAGGCAACGCACAGGGAAGAGTGGAAAGCTATGGGGAAGACCTTTGCTCGGCACAATACAAGTAAAAAAAAAAACTATCAGGTGTCATGTGTCGTATGTCATATCAAACTATGACTGTTGGCTGTCATGTTATTTATTTATTTACTAAAATTTTATGAACAAGTAAAAAAACATCCGAATTGAGAACTTCCTCCTTTTTTAAAGTCGGTTAAAAAAATACTGTATAAAGGACGACTTATTGCCGGAGGCATTTTTTACCAGCCAACCTTAGGGTATGGGATAAATGGCTCGGAAATGACTATACAATACAAGAATAAATACTAATACATAGATAGATACATACATATAATCAAAATGAACTGTCCGGAGAAATAACGATCGGTAGAGGAGAAAACGAATCTAGTATACAGATATATAAATATAATTTAGAAATTTTTACATAGGGTGACACAGTGGGCGGTCTTAGCAGTACCCTTAGGATGGAGAAGCAGAGACAAGAGTGCAGGCCGTCTGTCGTACCTGCCGGCAAGGTCCTGGTGTGGTCGTGCTGCAGCGGCGACGCGCGCGCGTTGGGCGACGGCGGCAGCGACGCCGGCTCCCTGCCGCGCGCCGGCTCCGGCTCGCGCCCCACGCTGTCCACCTGCACGCCACGCGAACGTTCACACGCAAACATTCATAAGTTCATTAAAAGAATATATGATTTTACGTGGGGTGTAAAACCATATTATTATGAAAAAGGTATTTTCGTACCACTTGCTCAAAAAAGTGACATTCTATGCCACAAAAAGCGAACATAACAATAGTCATTTTTAATCTGTTAAAAACAGGGAAAGAAAATTGTACTGAATTTCATTCATCCTCTAGGGGGAGAATGTGATTTAAATTTGGAATACTTACCGAAATTTATACTGAACTACATCTGTGTTTACATCATTGAGTTTGTATATGGGTAATTCTACGATAAGAGGTAACTTGTGCGGCAATCAGTTTAAAATAGAAATTTTATTCTATATATTGTTATTTTTGGCAATGAAACACATCACCTAAATGTACTTTATTAAATAACGTCACGATTAAATGCCTAATTTAAGTATATTTTTCTGAAATTCGTTATAAAGTCTAAAAAAGTCTCTACCCTGGCCTGTCCCCCTGTCGGTTTCAGTTTAATTTGCAAACGATATATACCTTCTTTGTATTAGTTATTAAACTAAAATATGGTAAACACAAATTTCAATAAATATATTTAAGTATTGTTAAGGAAAAATAGAACAATATTTATTTATTTGCAATATTTTATAAACTTCGCTTTTGTCCCACTGTTTTTGGGTATCTACCCTGGAAAATTTCATTTTGCTATTACAAACACAAATATAAAACGGCTATATTCCAAATAGCGCTCAAGATTATCTATCGACGTGAAGTTAGCAATGCAAAACACGTGAGCCGTTAAGAGTGCCGTCATTTTTTAGTTGTTGCGACGCGTTGGTTCAAAGTGATGGTTTCGCGAGGTCATTGTGTCTCTCCACTGGTAAGTCATAAAAGTTATATTATTCATTTAATTTATTTGCATTTACTGGTTTAATTTAATAATAATGCAATAGTTAAAGTGTGATACATAATGTACCGAAACATTTCTTATATCAATTAAAACAATAAAATTTATCATGAAAACGTCTCTTCCCTGCCATATTTCCCCTGGCAAGATAACTGTCAGGGGAGAGACTTGTTGACCAGGGGAGATAATGTTAGTGCAAACAAACTTAGAACAACCGATGATGACATCACCCATCGACAGAACCCTGAAGACCCACTGCTTCCAAAAACACTACAACATAGAGCTCATAGAGGAGTTGTGTGACTACTCAGGTACAACAGAGCTAAGAATTTACACTGATGGATCAAAGACCGACGAAGGGACGGGCGTCGGGGTGTTCTCCAACGACCTAAACATTAAGATATCCAAACCACTTGGAATGCTCAACTCCGTTTACCAAGCAGAGTGTGTAGGTATTATCCAAGCGGCACACGCTATAGAGGCCAGGGGGGTTACGGATACCAATATCCGAATACTCTCCGACAGTGCCTCAGTTCTTCAATCCCTAAAGAGTAATCAGATCACGTCGAGACTAACACTAGAATGCCACAAGGCCCTAGAACGAATCACGGTACTAAATCGCAACACGATAACGCTACAATGGATTAGAGGTCACAATGGATCACTTGGAAACGATGCGGCTGACGAACTTGCCAGAAGAGGATCCAGCACAAGACCCTACGGACCTGAACCCATTGTGCCCATTCCTTTCAAGCAGCTAAGAAACTGGTTAAAGGATCACACTCGAATACAAGCGGAAAAATGGTGGACCTCGACACCAGGATGTAGGCAATCCAAGGAAGCTATGCCATCCCTGGATACAAAGCTGACCAGGCGCCTTCTGCGCCTGGACAGAGACAGCCTGCGCCTGGTGGCGGGGACCATCACTGGACACTGTTCACTAAATAAACACTTCCATACCCTGGGAATCACTGACAGTCCCCATGCATGGAGGCGGAAGAAACGGTGGCGCATGTGCTTCTTGAGTGCACAGGCGTTACCAAGATTCGCGAGGAGACCCTGGGAACACCAACATCCCTTGCGGATGCCCTGAGGAGACCGGGAAGTCTAATCTGCTTCTGGAGGGAGGTGGGCTGGTTGGAGTAATCGGCCACCATGGCTCACGCACAATGGTCCACTTCAAGGACTAAGTGCGGAAACCTAAACCCCATGATGATGATGATGATTATCCTAGTTATCGCAAGTCTGATTATTTGTATTACTTAAAGACGCTAGTCTATACATATAATTAGTATTAATAAAAGAATATTTTATTATTTGTTGTAGGTACAATGCTATGTTAATTTTATATATTATTGTGTAATGACACTAAAGACACTTTTGTTTTAAATTTCAGAGAAGGCTGAAATAATATAGTCTGTTAATGTTTAATATGATTGGTAAAAATGACAGTCTGATTCTATGTTAAGTACAATCTTTAATTATAGTTGATTTTACTAATTTTGTTACTTTTATTCCCACAAATTCTCTCCCCTGGCCAAATAAGTATCTACCCTGATCTTGATGTCTCTACCCTGCCCAATGTATTTACCCTGGCCTTGAAAAAAGTAATAAAATATGCATAAAGTGACTTGCCCTTACGTCAAAAGATACATAAATAGGACAAAAATCGTAATATAAGTGTTTAATGAAAAAACAGCAACTTTTCTCCGTGGCCGTATTCTCTATGGACTTAAAACCCCTTATCGTAGAATTACCCATATAAAGCATTATACATCTTTTTGAAAAAGGAATACGCATTTATTATGCAGTTATGATTATTAAATAAAATTACGAAAACCGACGAGGCCGTATGAGCTTGATGCCTTTGCTTTTCCGACAAAAAAATATTAGTCTAGGAATTTGCCGCGTTTTTGTTTTCTTCAAATACATAAACGTTAGGTTTATTTTAATTTATTTTTATAAATAAGTTAATGTTCTAAAAATACGTTACGATGTTAAATCAAAGCGCCAGTGACAGTGAATTGTCGGATTCCATCAGTGCAAATGCTGCCGCAATTATAAATAATTTGCTTCCAACAAAATCCAAGGAAAATTATTTAAAAACTTATGAAGAATTTTCAACGTGGAGAAGTGCGAAAGGCCTATCAATTTCAGAATCAGTACTTCTTGTCTTTTACTTTTAATTGTCATTATTTTTAATAAATGCTTATCTCATATTATTATTGTGTTAATTTTTTCGCAAATGGTACGAAAAGTAGAGTATTTTCCTCGGTGATAAAGCTGTCTCAGTCTTGGGTGAACTTAAATCCCTCGCTACACTCAGGACTCGTCTTAAATCCCTCGCTTCGCTCGTGATTTAAGTTTTTAACACCCTCGCTACGCTCGGGAGTAAACCTCGAGTCCTTCGTTACGCTCGCGATTTAAATCGTCACCCGCGACAGAAGACACTGCTTTATCCCCTTGGTTAATAATCTACTATTTCTCAAAGTTGCAATCTTTGTTTCAATAGCTTTTGAATTTTGCACAAGTGTGAGGTATTTATGGTCGCGAGTGCACATCAACATGACGTCATGCACGTATTCCACGAACAGTTACTTTATCACATCTCCCCCGTTATATTTAAGTCCCATGTTATAAAGAAAAATAACTAGGATTAAACGATAGCTTAGTTTCACGATAGAGTACTAGTCATTTTGAAATCAACTTAATTTATCTATATATGTAAAGAAATAATAATTTCTTTAATTAGTTTTTATAGCGAACAACACTGTGAGTAAATCAGGATGGATGTTGACAATGACAACTGGTTTGACAGAACAGTGATTACATATATTGTTGGAAGATATACAAAGGGAATTGTTATTAATTAAGTAATAGACTTTAAATGTCGTTTCTTTGTTTTACAGGTAGGATAGAATGATTTAAGTTTTACCTGTTATATAGTTCATTATTTTGTTTATTGTAAGTACTAAAATAAAAACTTTGTTTTACAGAGCAACACGACCGTTTTTTAAAATTGACAATTCCTGTACCTATATTAAGTTCAGAGTTATAGTCTTATAAAACGACATTTCTGGTTAAAATCAAGAAAAATGGACAAACTACGATTTAAATTTGCAGTATTAGGCTCAACAGATGGAAAAACAAATGTCACATGCATAACCTCAATTGAGACACCGGACGGATGTGTATTTGAGGTCCCGGAGGAGTTCAAGCCCGTGAATAAACACACTAACATACAGACTTCAGAAGTATATACGAAGATCAAAAATTCGTTAAAAAAAAGACACCAAACACGTTCAGTCTGGATCCCGCTAAACCCAGAGCTGAAGCAAATATATTTAGACGAAGGTGAAAATGTACAGTTCGGTGGTCAGTATTTAGAGGAGATAACAGAAAAGGCAATGCCTCCACAAGATAACTCTTGTGGCATAGCACCGGAAAAAAAAAACATAGGAAAAGCTGCGGAAAGGTTTTTGATGGAAAAAATTTCAAATAAAACATCTAATGCTGACCAATGGATTACAGAATTCGAGGAAGAATGTGAAAGATTCGAGATTAGACAGGATGAAGAGAAAATCGAGATTTTAAAACATCTTCTCGAAAAACAATGTATAGACTGGTATAGCAGCATGTTAATCAAATTAACGGTGAAATCCGCATGGTCAATATGGAAGAACAACTTTAGAGAAACATACGGAAATAAAGGTTGGTCCCAAATCAAATATGCATTTACATTTAAATATCAAGCCGGGTCGTTGCTAGAATATGCCACAAAAAAGGAAACACTGTTATTGGAAGTCAACAAGCACATCGACACCCAAACAATGATTAATCTTATTGTAATGGGATTACCAGATTATGTAATGGATAGAATTGATAAAGAAACAGTAAAAACAACTGCAAGCCTCTACAATGAAATAGGAAAACATGAATATGTAGCGAGCAAAAAGAATTTCAGCAAGAATAAAAGCAAGACTTCCTATGATAATAAAGGCAAGCCAGATAAAATAAAACCATGTAAAACATGTGAAAATTTAAATAAAGGTATTCGATTCCATCCAGAAGAAAAATGTTGGTTCAAACAGTCAGAAGAACAAAATCAAAAGAGAACCAATAATAAAGCTGTAAATAATTCAGTAATTGATGTAGAACTAAATAATACGGAAAAAAACGAATAATAACACCATTAATTAAAGTCAAACTGCTATTAAATGAACAATTAGAAACATTTGGATTGTATGATTCAGGCTCAAATGTTTCTATAATTAATTCAAAATTAATAAGACTAAAAAAAAGAAAAGAAAAAGATTCAAAAAGTGATAATTTAAACACAATTAATGGTGTTAAAGAAACAGTTGGTTTGACAACAATAAAAATATTAGACATTGAAAAAGAGACAGAAGTTTACATAATAGATGGAGAAGAGTTCAAATATGATTTCCTAATTGGACTGGATATCATAAAACAATTTGGACTGGTTCAAGATGAGAATTTGAGGATAACGCAAAAAAGAGAAGAAATAAAAATAAAAGAGGAAAAAAAAACCTATGAATGAGGATCATGATAAAACCAATACTTCTAAGGAAGTGAAAAATGCAGCAAACCCGTGTTCAATTAATTTTAATGAACACATAAAAGGAGAAGACTTCAAGATAAGTATGAGTAATTTTTTATTTTTGTATTTTTTTTTTTTTTTATTTTTTTTTTTTTGGTTGACTGAAAACTTTAAAATTACACACATTTGTATGTCTTACCATAGACAAAACATAGCGCACTATATTTAGCTATAAGATCTGTATTTTTTGTTACCTATGTTTTACAAATAATAAATGATTTGATTTGATTTTTTTGATTTGAAAAACTCAACAAAAGTCAGAAATATATAAATTAATAGATACTTACAAATCAATCTTTGCAAAGGACAAATATGACATTGGCACAGTCACCGAATATGAAGCACGAATAGATCTACTCATGGACAAGTATTGCAGCAAAAGGCCTTATAAATGTTCAGTTGAAGACAAAAAGGAGATAGAAGAACAAATAGCAAAGTTACTGGACAAAAACCTTATAGAAGAATCTTACAGTCCATTTGCGGCACCAGTAACTTTGGCTTTCAAAAAAGAAGACAACAAGAAATCAAGACTATGTATTGATTTTAGAGATCTCAACAAAATAGTGGTACCTCAAGCTCAACCATTCCCATTGATCGATGACCTGCAGGCCTACCACGACCTCTTAACGCGATCCATTTTAGGACCTAAACTGAACTGTTCGTCTAATTCGTACCATGAAGTCAGTTTAACGATTCAATTTAGGCCGTGCTATCTGACAGCGATTGTTCCAAACTGAGTCGCAAGTTTTGGTTTCATTCATTCAATTTTGTACTGTATTTGGTACCATGACATCCATAGAGCAACCTAAACTGAAACGCTAACTGTCAAAATAAGCGATTCAATAAAAGTTACTATTTTTCTAACATAAACTGAAACGTTTGGTGAATTATTGGCGAAAACAAAGTTTTTTAGTGCTATTTTAGTGGAATTTCTCAAAAACCAGTGTAAGTGTACTTTAATCTTTCTTTTAAAGTCTAAAATACGTATTTGTCGCATCCGGTCATGCATTTGACTATTCGGAACGCTAGCGCCACCCGGCGGCGCTTGACAGAGTCTAGCCTGAGTCCGTGGGGGTTAGAAAACAGCTCGACAGAACGATGTGGAGCTCACTTTGGATTTTGGATTTGGACATTGAACATCGTACGGACCACATGTGCTTAGAAACTGTCCAGCGTTCCGTATCTGGTTGTGTCGTGTACCTACAGTGTGTAATTTGCTAGTGTGACTAAATATTGTTCGTGAAATTATAATCTTTTTGAACTGCAAACGTTTTTCTATTGCGCAATAACCAACACATACCCACTGTACGCCCACAATAGTTAAATATGGCTGATAATAACGAGACACACTATACCTTCTCCGTCATATTTTACATGCATTTTTAACACCACACAACCACAGAGTACAATAATCCACAGACTATCTAGTTAAACTGACACAGGCACACAAACTGACAGGGAGTTTTTGGCGGGATTTCTTCGAGTGAAGTCTAGTTGGCTGTTTTAATTATTCGCAAATTGATTCCTAGTGCATATTGTGATGTAAAATTGGTGTAGTTTTGTATCTCAAGTGTCTGCGCAACTGGACAATATGTGGAATCATTGAAACAGACGCGATCCCGGTAAAATGGAGCTGAGAATTTTTTTGTAGTTTTGGCTACCTCAGCGAAGTTTACCGGGAAACTTGATTCGATACATTTGCTGCCAAATACTCCTAATACATTAGAATGTGTACACCCATATTCTAATGTAATGTTAGACTAAGAAAAAAAAATAGTAACTGATGACTAGGCAGCATGGTCTCAGACCTTAGCCTTTAAAAAAAAAAAACAAAAACAAACTGACAGTGACATGACAGCAGACACAACTTTTTTTACTCTGGTACGTTCGAAACTGAAACATTGTTTTATTAAGTCGAAATATAAATATTTTTTCGTCTAATAAATGCCAAATGGTAAATAAATATCTACTTTGACTAAGAATTATTTTAACAATAGTTACCGTATTAACGTGGAATCTTAAAAACAACTGTTGAGTGTCTGTTTTACTTTAAAGTAATGATACTGAGTTAAGAACAAATAAAATTTCACTTGCTTCTGAACGTGTCTGACACTACAATGTGCGCGAAACAAACTTATTTGATAATAATAGCGTTGTCTCTTTTTCACCAAAAACGTTTCAAACGCGGTTCAGCCACAAATTGCGATCTTTCATTCACTTTTAACGATCCAAATGCCGCTGCGCGTAATGGACTTCATGGTTCGACTTTAAGCGATGCAGTTTAAGAACCTAAACTGAAATGTCTTGCTTTTGAATCGTTTTTAATTAGATCATGGTAGGCATCCTGGTGATTAAGACAAGAAACTCTAGATATTTCAATATAAAAATGACGTTTTTATATAAAAATGAAATGACGTTTGTTAGTCTCACTAAAACTCGAGAACGGCTGGACCGATTTGGCCTAAGTTTGGTTTTGAAATATTTGTAGAAGTCCAAGGAAGGTTTAAAAAGTGAGAAAATATGAAGAAGTTGTAAGGCAATTTTATTATCCCATACAAACTGTTCGTACCTGTCAAACAGGGTGCGTTCAGAAATTAAATATTCATATATTTACTTGTATTCCATTATGTTGTAGAGGTGTTACAATGGCTTAAAGCTAAGGTACAATTATGGACCCTGTAGGGCACAGCAAAAAGTATAAAATGTATTCTTATAATAAATTTAGGACACAAATTAACAATAAGCAATTTTAAAAATATGCTATTAAAATTAAAGAAGTAATGTAACTTTTTATTTTATTCAGATCAGCCTATTATAGTTTGTACATAATAACTATTTGGTAAGATAATTAAACATTTAACTATATATTTATCTATGCATGCATGAATGTTGTTATTTACGTGTTGAGCAGACCAATTTTTCGAACTTATGAAGCAATGGATTAACAATTTGCTTGAAAATGATTCAGATTCCGATTGCTAGTGTGTTACGCTGTACATACCTGGTTAGCGATATAGTTGATGATGTCGGTCGCCACCTGCGATATCTGCGGCTGCGGCTCGCGCGCCATCGTCGTCAGGATGTTCCACAGCTTCATGTACACCGAGCCGAAACCTAGGTTACAACAGTTAAGTAAACTTGACGACTTGTAAAACAATATGATTTACCAGTAACATAAAAAAACTTAAATTCGGCTACATGTAAGGAGAATTCAATGCACGTGTGTGAGTATAACGAGATTTAGAATGCGAGATAAATCTCGCACTTTAAAATAACTAAAAAGTAAAACTTAAATGTATTGTGTACGCGGCCGGCGCGCGCTACATCCAACTTGCTCGCAGTTACTTGGCTATTTAGTACTTTTAGGAAACCAAAATATTAATTATTTGAGGTAAACAAAAAAGAGACGTATTCGTGTGTTCATTAGCTGGGTCCACACCGGACGATCCAGAGAGACGATCGGGCGCGGCAGGAGCGCGATCCATGTGCGCGGTCGCTGTGCTCGAGACGCGCGCGAGCCGAGCATACGCGGTCGCTGTGCTCGAGACGCGCGCGAGCCGAGCATACGCGGTCGCTGTGCTCGAGACGCGCGCGAGCCGAGCATACGCGGTCGCTGTGCTCGAGACGCGCGCGAGCCGAGCATACGCGGTCGCTGTGCTCGAGACGCGCGCGAGCCGAGCATACGCGGTCGCTGTGCTCGAGACGCGCGCGAGCCGAGCATACGCGGTGGGGAGGCCGATCCGAGCGATGTCCGTTTTTTGATATTGCGCAAAGGCACGTGTGTTCAACAGAATTCAAAGGCGGATAGAGATTTAGGGGTCTCTTGTAAGTGAAAGACCAATGAGTTTAGGAATCACTAACTTTTATTGTTATTAAACATCGCCTTACATCACCGTAGGGTATCGCACAAGTAGTGGTGGTTCTGAGGAACTAACCAGGAGGAGGTAGACCTATAGGCGCGATCCAGGTTGGGAGCTCGCCGAGGTTTTCGTATGAAACGCGCGCGCGACGCACATATAAATACGCGCGGCATGGCTTCCGACGATCTTTGACGCAGGGACGTTGATTTTCGGTTGCCCTGCGACCATAACAACAGACCAAGGCAGACAGTTCGAATCCGAACTATTCCATAAGTTGATGCATCGCATGGGAATCCAGCACGTACGAACTACGGCGTACCACCCCCAATCGAACGGGTTGGTGGAGCGCTGGCACCGCACACTCAAAGCATCACTCACTGCAAGATTAAATACAACGAACTGGACGTACGAGTTACCCACTGTACTGCTTGGTCTTCGCGCCGCCTACAAGACAGACATCGGCGCGAGTACTGCGGAATTATTATTCGGAAGAACACTACGCCTGCCTGGTGAATTCTACGGGGAAACAAGCACAACATGCAACACGTCATCGCACTTCATGAATCATCTTAGCGAAGCATTGAAAAAGGCACAGGTGCAGCGCCAAGCCAACAAAAGCACAGCTGTTTTCATTCACGGCGATCTGCTTCAATCAACACATGTTTAGGTTCATAACGACGCTGTGCGCAAACCGTTAACACCTACCTATAACGGTCCGTATCGCGTTATCGATCGCATCGGACGTGTGATGCGCTCGTATGATTGTATGGGTCACTACAGAGATATTGCGAGGCATGCGCCACGCACGCCTCACAACACATGCCTTGATATTAAGTTTCCTCGAGTAAGGAGTAGCGATCTATCCTAGCGAGGTCTCCCTGGCGCCAGACACTTACCGATGGAGGGCAGCGCCAGCGCGGCGGCGTTGCGTACTCCCGCGTGCGAGTGCGAGTTGGCGTGCGAGCGCGTATCCGTCAGCGCGTCCCAGCCCTGGTCCACGCCCCGCCGCGACTCGTCTCCCTGGCGCCAGACACTTACCGATGGAGGGCAGCGCCAGCGCGGCGGCGTTGCGTACTCCCGCGTGCGAGTGCGAGTTGGCGTGCGAGCGCGTATCCGTCAGCGCGTCCCAGCCCTGGTCCACGCCCCGCCGCGACTCGTCTCCCTGGCGCCAGACACTTACCGATGGAGGGCAGCGCCAGCGCGGCGGCGTTGTGTACTCCCGCGTGCGAGTGCGAGTTGGCGTGCGAGCGCGTATCCGTCAGCGCGTCCCAGCCCTGGTCCACGCCCCGCCGCGACTCGTCTCCCTGGCGCCAGACACTTACCGATGGAGGGCAGCGCCAGCGCGGCGGCGTTGCGTACTCCCGCGTGCGAGTGCGAGTTGGCGTGCGAGCGCGTATCCGTCAGCGCGTCCCAGCCCTGGTCCACGCCCCGCCGCGACTCGTCTCCCTGGCGCCAGACACTTACCGATGGAGGGCAGCGCCAGCGCGGCGGCGTTGCGTACTCCCGCGTGCGAGTGCGAGTTGGCGTGCGAGCGCGTATCCGTCAGCGCGTCCCAGCCCTGGTCCACGCCCCGCCGCGACTCGTCTCCCTGGCGCCAGACACTTACCGATGGAGGGCAGCGCCAGCGCGGCGGCGTTGCGTACTCCCGCGTGCGAGTGCGAGTTGGCGTGCGAGCGCGTATCCGTCAGCGCGTCCCAGCCCTGGTCCACGCCCCGCCGCGACTCGTCTCCCTGGCGCCAGACACTTACCGATGGAGGGCAGCGCCAGCGCGGCGGCGTTGCGTACTCCCGCGTGCGAGTGCGAGTTGGCGTGCGAGCGCGTATCCGTCAGCGCGTCCCAGCCCTGGTCCACGCCCCGCCGCGACTCGTCTCCCTGGCGCCAGACACTTACCGATGGAGGGCAGCGCCAGCGCGGCGGCGTTGCGTACTCCCGCGTGCGAGTGCGAGTTGGCGTGCGAGCGCGTATCCGTCAGCGCGTCCCAGCCCTGGTCCACGCCCCGCCGCGACTCGTCTCCCTGGCGCCAGACACTTACCGATGGAGGGCAGCGCCAGCGCGGCGGCGTTGCGTACTCCCGCGTGCGAGTGCGAGTTGGCGTGCGAGCGCGTATCCGTCAGCGCGTCCCAGCCCTGGTCCACGCCCCGCCGCGACTCGTCTCCCTGGCGCCAGACACTTACCGATGGAGGGCAGCGCCAGCGCGGCGGCGTTGCGTACTCCCGCGTGCGAGTGCGAGTTGGCGTGCGAGCGCGTATCCGTCAGCGCGTCCCAGCCCTGGTCCACGCCCCGCCGCGACTCGTCTCCCTGGCGCCAGACACTTACCGATGGAGGGCAGCGCCAGCGCGGCGGCGTTGCGTACTCCCGCGTGCGAGTGCGAGTTGGCGTGCGAGCGCGTATCCGTCAGCGCGTCCCAGCCCTGGTCCACGCCCCGCCGCGACTCGTCTCCCTGGCGCCAGACACTTACCGATGGAGGGCAGCGCCAGCGCGGCGGCGTTGCGTACTCCCGCGTGCGAGTGCGAGTTGGCGTGCGAGCGCGTATCCGTCAGCGCGTCCCAGCCCTGGTCCACGCCCCGCCGCGACTCGTCTCCCTGGCGCCAGACACTTACCGATGGAGGGCAGCGCCAGCGCGGCGGCGTTGCGTACTCCCGCGTGCGAGTGCGAGTTGGCGTGCGAGCGCGTATCCGTCAGCGCGTCCCAGCCCTGGTCCACGCCCCGCCGCGACTCGTCTCCCTGGCGCCAGACACTTACCGATGGAGGGCAGCGCCAGCGCGGCGGCGTTGCGTACTCCCGCGTGCGAGTGCGAGTTGGCGTGCGAGCGCGTATCCGTCAGCGCGTCCCAGCCCTGGTCCACGCCCCGCCGCGACTCGTCTCCCTGGCGCCAGACACTTACCGATGGAGGGCAGCGCCAGCGCGGCGGCGTTGCGTACTCCCGCGTGCGAGTGCGAGTTGGCGTGCGAGCGCGTATCCGTCAGCGCGTCCCAGCCCTGGTCCACGCCCCGCCGCGACTCGTCTCCCTGGCGCCAGACACTTACCGATGGAGGGCAGCGCCAGCGCGGCGGCGTTGCGTACTCCCGCGTGCGAGTGCGAGTTGGCGTGCGAGCGCGTATCCGTCAGCGCGTCCCAGCCCTGGTCCACGCCCCGCCGCGACTCGTCTCCCTGGCGCCAGACACTTACCGATGGAGGGCAGCGCCAGCGCGGCGGCGTTGCGTACTCCCGCGTGCGAGTGCGAGTTGGCGTGCGAGCGCGTATCCGTCAGCGCGTCCCAGCCCTGGTCCACGCCCCGCCGCGACTCGTCTCCCTGGCGCCAGACACTTACCGATGGAGGGCAGCGCCAGCGCGGCGGCGTTGCGTACTCCCGCGTGCGAGTGCGAGTTGGCGTGCGAGCGCGTATCCGTCAGCGCGTCCCAGCCCTGGTCCACGCCCCGCCGCGACTCGTCTCCCTGGCGCCAGACACTTACCGATGGAGGGCAGCGCCAGCGCGGCGGCGTTGCGTACTCCCGCGTGCGAGTGCGAGTTGGCGTGCGAGCGCGTATCCGTCAGCGCGTCCCAGCCCTGGTCCACGCCCCGCCGCGACTCGTCTCCCTGGCGCCAGACACTTACCGATGGAGGGCAGCGCCAGCGCGGCGGCGTTGCGTACTCCCGCGTGCGAGTGCGAGTTGGCGTGCGAGCGCGTATCCGTCAGCGCGTCCCAGCCCTGGTCCACGCCCCGCCGCGACTCGTCTCCCTGGCGCCAGACACTTACCGATGGAGGGCAGCGCCAGCGCGGCGGCGTTGCGTACTCCCGCGTGCGAGTGCGAGTTGGCGTGCGAGCGCGTATCCGTCAGCGCGTCCCAGCCCTGGTCCACGCCCCGCCGCGACTCGTCTCCCTGGCGCCAGACACTTACCGATGGAGGGCAGCGCCAGCGCGGCGGCGTTGCGTACTCCCGCGTGCGAGTGCGAGTTGGCGTGCGAGCGCGTATCCGTCAGCGCGTCCCAGCCCTGGTCCACGCCCCGCCGCGACTCGTCTCCCTGGCGCCAGACACTTACCGATGGAGGGCAGCGCCAGCGCGGCGGCGTTGCGTACTCCCGCGTGCGAGTGCGAGTTGGCGTGCGAGCGCGTATCCGTCAGCGCGTCCCAGCCCTGGTCCACGCCCCGCCGCGACTCGTCTCCCTGGCGCCAGACACTTACCGATGGAGGGCAGCGCCAGCGCGGCGGCGTTGCGTACTCCCGCGTGCGAGTGCGAGTTGGCGTGCGAGCGCGTATCCGTCAGCGCGTCCCAGCCCTGGTCCACGCCCCGCCGCGACTCGTCTCCCTGGCGCCAGACACTTACCGATGGAGGGCAGCGCCAGCGCGGCGGCGTTGCGTACTCCCGCGTGCGAGTGCGAGTTGGCGTGCGAGCGCGTATCCGTCAGCGCGTCCCAGCCCTGGTCCACGCCCCGCCGCGACTCGTCTCCCTGGCGCCAGACACTTACCGATGGAGGGCAGCGCCAGCGCGGCGGCGTTGCGTACTCCCGCGTGCGAGTGCGAGTTGGCGTGCGAGCGCGTATCCGTCAGCGCGTCCCAGCCCTGGTCCACGCCCCGCCGCGACTCGTCTCCCTGGCGCCAGACACTTACCGATGGAGGGCAGCGCCAGCGCGGCGGCGTTGCGTACTCCCGCGTGCGAGTGCGAGTTGGCGTGCGAGCGCGTATCCGTCAGCGCGTCCCAGCCCTGGTCCACGCCCCGCCGCGACTCGTCTCCCTGGCGCCAGACACTTACCGATGGAGGGCAGCGCCAGCGCGGCGGCGTTGCGTACTCCCGCGTGCGAGTGCGAGTTGGCGTGCGAGCGCGTATCCGTCAGCGCGTCCCAGCCCTGGTCCACGCCCCGCCGCGACTCGTCTCCCTGGCGCCAGACACTTACCGATGGAGGGCAGCGCCAGCGCGGCGGCGTTGTGTACTCCCGCGTGCGAGTGCGAGTTGGCGTGCGAGCGCGTATCCGTCAGCGCGTCCCAGCCCTGGTCCACGCCCCGCCGCGACTCGTCTCCCTGGCGCCAGACACTTACCGATGGAGGGCAGCGCCAGCGCGGCGGCGTTGCGTACTCCCGCGTGCGAGTGCGAGTTGGCGTGCGAGCGCGTATCCGTCAGCGCGTCCCAGCCCTGGTCCACGCCCCGCCGCGACTCGTCTCCCTGGCGCCAGACACTTACCGATGGAGGGCAGCGCCAGCGCGGCGGCGTTGCGTACTCCCGCGTGCGAGTGCGAGTTGGCGTGCGAGCGCGTATCCGTCAGCGCGTCCCAGCCCTGGTCCACGCGCCCGCCGCGACTCGTCTCCCTGGCGACAGACAACAGCATTCATAATAACCACACACCGAATTTCGGTCATTGCGGACTATGAGAAGGAGAGAAGAGATTGCGGGTGCATTGTCTCTCACTCTCAGACACGACCACCCGACACTCAAGTCTTTATAAAAAGTTTAAATATTATTTATAATACTGCTACGAGTATAAGAGCGGGTTGTTTCACGTCTACTTGACGCACACGTATACGTCAAAAATGGCGCTAACTATCGTCAAACCAAAATAAGCGTTGTTTCACAAAATTATAGCCTTTACTTACGTACGTATGTTACGTTAAACAAGCGTTTGAAACAACCTGCCCTAAGAGATGGTAACTGGTAGTACGTAGGAAGGTGTGCATGCTACACCCACTGGGTAATCAAATTAAAATGCATTAAATCACAAATTCTGACAGATTTAGGGCAGATTTTTCCATACAATAAATCTTTGTCAGAGAAATAATGTTACAAAACATATATTTAAAAAAAACATACATTATAAAGCAACAACAACAGTTCAGCAACATATATTATAAAGTATGTATATATAAATAAATAAATAATAAATAATTAGTTGTAACTATCAGAAGTCAATTTTATTCCCCAGATAAAGTAATGATATTTGATGTTGGAAAATGCCAAAAGTTTTTTCGAACTCGATTTTCCGACTGCGACCACTCAGCTGCTGTGAACCAGCAGAACTATGTACAGACGCTAGCACATCAAGTTACTACAATCTGTCAAATTTCTTTAATAGATTTTCAACTTTATCGCTAAAGTATAAGGTTCAAAGTTGATTGGGACAATTTGACAGTTTCGAGTAGCTTGATGTGCTGGCGTCTGTACGTCGTCCACAACGTACTGAAGTTTGGTTTACATGATTCTGAATAATATCGTAAAATCTATGGCGCTCCACCCACTGCACCGCGCTCCGTCGCGTAGCGCGGGATGGCAGATTTTACCATTGTATGCAAGTATCTCAATTTATATAGAAACACGCCTAGCACAACACACTGCCGACGCGGGAATGCGCGGGAAGGCGCCCCGCGCGCGCAGTTTCTGCCAATCTGCGCGGGAGCGCGGGGCTTGCCGCGGGATATGACACACCGGCTCCGCAGTTTCGGGCGTGATTTGATACTGTAAAGACGTTTGCACGATGGATCTCGACGTAGACGAGGCCGTCGTAATCTGCATCACCGCGCGGGGGAGCAGATTACACCGCTAAGTAAGGCAGATCTGCGCCTCCGTCGCCGCGCGTTATCTGTCGCTCCGCGCACCGCGGCGGGACGCATCTTCAGTGGGTGAACCGCCTTAGTGTCTCACCTGTCACTTTTTCGTACTCTCTCTTGTATGTACACAGCGATGAAGTGCTGTTCGAATATTAACACCATCCATTGTATGGCTGCAAACAAAAGACAAACTCATTTTATTGGGAGTTATTACGAAATATGTAGTCAGGAAATTGTACTGTTCAACAAATTGTTGTCAAACTTATATTGTCCGTTAAATCACATCTGCGGTGCAAGGCTGCAAGCACGGGTCTTTTTCACGACCTACCTTATATATTTTCTGGCTGTCGTTTTCAGGAGTGATCATGTCGAAAGTCATGTCAAAATTACAACCAAAAAAGTGAAGGTATCCGGCCAGCTTTAAATTGAAGATATTTTTTTTTACATTATGCTGCCAAAAATAGAACCATGCAAACCATTTTATGCCGCATTGGAAGTTAAAATTGATATTATGTCGGCCGGTCCAGCGCGTTGTTACTGTACGTACCTGCGAGTATCTCGTGCCGCACGAGCGGGCTGGCGTCGGCCTGCAGGCGCGCCGCCAGCTGCACGCCCACCTGCTGGTCCAGCGCGTTGTTACTGTACGTACCTGCGAGTATCTCGTGCCGCACGAGCGGGCTGGCGTCGGCCTGCAGGCGCGCCGCCAGCTGCACGCCCACCTGCTGGTCCAGCGCGTTGTTACTGTACGTACCTGCGAGTATCTCGTGCCGCACGAGCGGGCTGGCGTCGGCCTGCAGGCGCGCCGCCAGCTGCACGCCCACCTGCTGGTCCAGCGCGTTGTTACTGTACGTACCTGCGAGTATCTCGTGCCGCACGAGCGGGCTGGCGTCGGCCTGCAGGCGCGCCGCCAGCTGCACGCCCACCTGCTGGTCCAGCGCGTTGTTACTGTACGTACCTGCGAGTATCTCGTGCCGCACGAGCGGGCTGGCGTCGGCCTGCAGGCGCGCCGCCAGCTGCACGCCCACCTGCTGGTCCAGCGCGTTGTTACTGTACGTACCTGCGAGTATCTCGTGCCGCACGAGCGGGCTGGCGTCGGCCTGCAGGCGCGCCGCCAGCTGCACGCCCACCTGCTGGTCCAGCGCGTTGTTACTGTACGTACCTGCGAGTATCTCGTGCCGCACGAGCGGGCTGGCGTCGGCCTGCAGGCGCGCCGCCAGCTGCACGCCCACCTGCTGGTCCAGCGCGTTGTTACTGTACGTACCTGCGAGTATCTCGTGCCGCACGAGCGGGCTGGCGTCGGCCTGCAGGCGCGCCGCCAGCTGCACGCCCACCTGCTGGTCCAGCGCGTTGTTACTGTACGTACCTGCGAGTATCTCGTGCCGCACGAGCGGGCTGGCGTCGGCCTGCAGGCGCGCCGCCAGCTGCACGCCCACCTGCTGGTCCAGCGCGTTGTTACTGTACGTACCTGCGAGTATCTCGTGCCGCACGAGCGGGCTGGCGTCGGCCTGCAGGCGCGCCGCCAGCTGCACGCCCACCTGCTGGTCCAGCGCGTTGTTACTGTACGTACCTGCGAGTATCTCGTGCCGCACGAGCGGGCTGGCGTCGGCCTGCAGGCGCGCCGCCAGCTGCACGCCCACCTGCTGGTCCAGCGCGTTGTTACTGTACGTACCTGCGAGTATCTCGTGCCGCACGAGCGGGCTGGCGTCGGCCTGCAGGCGCGCCGCCAGCTGCACGCCCACCTGCTGGTCCAGCGCGTTGGCGTGCTCGGTGCGCGCGCCGCCCGCCGCCACGAACGTGCCGAGCGCGAACGCGCACGCCGCGCGCACCTGTATGGAAGCATCAGATGAAACTCACACACGAACTCTGTTCAGGTTAAACTCTTGCGCAATTACTCACTAAAAGGAAATAGTTTAATTGTAAAATCATCGACGAAAATTGAAGTTATAAAATTAACCTCAATTGGGTGGCTAAGTAATAATAGCCGCACGGGTCGATCGATCAGGTTAAGCTACGATTGCCGCGGTTGGTCCGTGGATGGGCGACCATCTTCACATACCAAGACCCCTCCGTGACTCGGACACGTTCCGACAGCCGGGACATTAGTTCCGGCTGTCATTAGAATATAATAGAAAACTCTTTATTATGTACACCATATAAATTACAGATATAAATATAGAAACTGTACAAAGGGTGAAACAAAGGGTGAGCGGTCTTATCGCTAAGACTAAGAGCAATTAATTAAAAGAGCTCTGATGGCTCTTTTCTGCAGAATAAAAATAGAATCGATGTCTGCAGCCCGTCCCCAAAGTAAAATACCGTAAGATATGATACTATGAAAGTAACTAAAATAGACTAGTCTCGCGGTATCTACATCAGTAAATTGACGGATTTTTTTTACAGCATAAGCTGCTGAACTTAGCCGTCCTGCAAGAGATGTTAAATGAGGACCCCATTGTAGCCTTGAGTCGAGCGTAATCCCTAGGAAAACAGTTTCATCGACAAATTCTAGTTTCTCTTGGTTCAATATTATCTCACAATCACTATTCTTAACATTTGGTAAAGAAAATCTTATGCACTTAGTTTTTGTTTCATTTAATACTAAATTATTAGCAGTGAACCAATTTTGGACCTGCAGTAGGGCTTTACGTCGTCAAAATTTGTAGCACGTCTATTTACCTTAAAAATTAAGGAAGTGTCATAAGTAAATAACACCATTTGTGGTTGATTTTTTAATAAATGGAGTAGATCATTAACATACACTAAAACGTGGAAAGGACCCAATATCGAGCCTTGTGGCGCACCCATTTTTACTGTTAAACCATGTGAATTGACACCATTTATTTGAACTTGTTGTTGTTTATCATTTAAATAAGAACTAGCTAAACTGAACGCAAGTTTTCCAAGTCCGTAATGTTCAAGTTTCAAAAGCAAGGTTTCATGATCGACGCAATCAAATGCCTTGGAGAGGGCACAGAAGATTCCTATGGGGTCTTGGGCCTTTTCCCACGCGTTAAAAATGTGTTTTAATAAAGTTACCCAAGCGTCTGTCGCACAACGTCCTTTGGTGTAACCATACTGTTGATCGTGTAGGATTTTATTCGTGTTAAAATGATTGAGTATTTGATTAAGCATTATCTATTTTGAACCTTAATTTGAACATTAATAAATTTTGAACCTTATGCTTTAGCGATAAAGTTGAAAATCTATTAAATAAATTTGACAGATTGTAGTAGCTTGATGTGCTGGCGTCTGTACAAAGAAATATACAGAGATACGACATAATGTAATTGAGTGCTTGCTTATTTCTAAGTTTTTTTTTTCTAATTTATTTATTTATTTAACCACACCACCACCACCACCATTTTTTTTCTAATTATTTTTCTTTTCAGTTTATTTTTTTTCTTTTCGACATGGGTGTTATTTTCATGGTTTGTGAGGTCGCTGATAACGATAAAGGGGTCAAAATAAAAATTCAAGATGGCGGCTGATGCGAAAATTTTAAAATTTTTCGTCATGGGTGTCGTTTCCAAGCGCAAAAACGGTGTATTCGATCCATGTGTGGCTTAAAAAGTACAGAAAGTTGTGCACCCCATTTTAAATCTTTTAAATTACTTACTATGCCAGCTTTGTATATTTTCGAGGCTGCTTTGTTCGTGAAAAATAATTTACATCTTTTTAAAAAGATCACCGATGTAAAAAGAACTCCAATGCGTTCTCAATACATACATCAATAGTGCGGTATAAAATGTAAAACTGCTTTGATGAAGAGTTTTTTGGTATGGCTTCAAAAATTTACAACAAAATACATGATAATATAAAAAATCTGTCCCAATCAAAGTTTAAGAAAGCTCTCACCTCTTTTCTAATAGAAAAATGTTATCATACTGTCCCAGATTTTATAAATGATAATTTTTTTATATTTTTTAGTTTTTGTGTTTTATTTTTCATTGTTTGTATTATTTCGATTATAAGTACTCTAGTTTTTTTTAATCCTATTTATTTTAACATTTGTATGCCTTCACGGCAAAGCATAGCGCTCAATTATGTTACTATAAGACCTTTATGTAAATACCTATGTTTTACAAATAAAGATTCTGATTCTGATTCAAGGATTTCAAGGGTGCTGACAACGAATATGAGGTCAAAATCAAAATTCAATCTGGCGGCTACGAAAATTGATAGCTGTAATCCATTTATAATAATCTACAGTTACAGTTCCATAGATGAGCGGCTGATACACAAAACGATGTTATTTTGATAATTGTTAATTATTGTTTAGAATAATAATAGTAATATTGAAGACGATGTTGATCTCAAATAAATTCATTAATATTGTTCACTTGAGACAAGTGACAACCCTAGCTGTCGCGATGATGCCTAGACTTTGTCGGCATTTACCACGAGATCAAAGGCGTCATCCTACTGAATCATTTTATACTGTGGTATTACCCAGTAACTGGGTTGTGGAGGTCAGATAAGCAGTCGCTTCATGTAAAATACTGGTATTCCGTTGCATCCGGTTAGCCTGGAAGCCGAACCCAACATAGTTGGGAAAAGGCTAGAAAGATGATGATGTCAAATGAAAAACAAAAAAACGTAGATTTAAAAATTTTTGAATTTCGGGTTAAAGTATTCAAATTACATATATAATCAAATCACAATTGGGACCGAACATACATTTTGTACTTCTATATTGTAGAGCTTCTCCGCTCTCCATTCCGCTTCGCTTAGCTGCTACAGGCAGCTAGAGCTGACTGACCTCGGGGTGGTGGTGCTGCAGCAGCGGGTACAGCTTCTCGTGCGCCAGGTCGCGCACGCCGGCCCAGCGCGCCGCGTCGTAGCCGCGCCACAGCCGGCCCAGGCACACGCACGCCCACTGCGCCAGGCGCGCCGACCCGTCGCTCAGCTGCTCCAGACAGATCGAGATCATGGAACCCTGCACACACAAACAATTATACCAACCTAATATTGTCCCACTGCAGGGCAAACCCTCTTCTCGAAGGCACGAGCATTGACCACTACGCTCGGTAAAGTCAAGACGGGTTGGTGATTTCAAACTTATTATAATACTAGCTTCTGCCCGCGACTTCGTCCGCGTGAAATTTCGGCCCCCGTCCGATCGCGTCGCATTCCATCGCTCGCCCGTGCTACTACTTCGTTTAAGCTTGGCTTTCAACGTATCTAATGTATTTAATTGGATAAGGAATAATACTGCATTATTTAAAATAGCTTGGTAAATAACCAATATTTTTTTTTGTAATATGTAAAAGATAAAAATGGTTACTGTGTGTTATCCTTAGGAAATAAACATATACCATCGCGGATTTTTTTATCGATCTTTTTATGATATACTAGCTTCTGCCCGCGACTTCGTCCGCGTGAAATTTCTTGTTTCCGACTCACGCCGTCGCATCGCATCGCATCGCCTGCCCGCGCTGTCACTTCGTTTTCGCTTAGCGATCTTTCTGACTTTTATTCTTTTTGCTCGGCTCCTAAGGGTTATAGCGTGATGTTACATAGCCTTCCTCAAGAATTAGGCTAGCAAATGTAAAAATATTTTTTTAAATCGACTCCGAGAAAAATCCGACCGATTAGCGCGTTCAGACAAACAAACTCTTCTGCTTTATTATTAGTATTTACAAATTCATCTTAAGATACGAAACTATGAAATATTATTTATTATCTTCGTCGTGTGTGATAGTCCATTGAATTGTATGGCGAGCGATATTGTATCTTAAGATAAAATATTATAGTATCTTAGCCGTGTGCAGCGCCCCTTAGTGAACTCCACTGCGGGTGACGTAACCTACGACAAACTTGTTATTTGCGGTTGGCACAGTAATCGGGTCTAGGGATCGAACCGCAAAATTAAGTTTGTTTTTTGTTGTATATACTTTTCCGGGATAAAAAGTACCCAGTGTGGTGCCCAGGATATTAAAGAATAATTATACCAAGTTTCATCGTAATCTAACCGGTAGTTTTTGCGTGATGCCTGAACAAACAGACAGACAGACAGACAAAAATTTTTTTAATCACATTTTTGGGTTCGGTGTCGGTATAGTAACACCCCCTGCCATTTATTTTTTTGATATTTTCAATGTACAGAATTTTCACTTCTACAGATTTATTATAAGTATAGACAATTCCGTAGTACATTAATTTGATCTATCTCGTAAGGTTTAGTCAGCGTTTGCAATAAATAAAAATATGTTTATTACGACATCACATTACAAATCACATTACAAATCTATGAATTTCTCGGCTTTTCTCTGCTATAATATGCATATATAATTATACATATAAACTTTCCTCTTGAATCCTCTACCTATTGATGAAAACTGCATTAAAATCCGTTGCGCAGTTTAAAAGATCTAAGCTTACAGACAGCGGGGGCGAGTTTGTTTTATACTATGTAAAGAAGATGAACTGTAAGCCTAGGTTTCCTCACGAATTTTTTCTTTTACCATGGTCAGTAATGCCCAATATAAACTCAGAAAGTACACATGAATGAAAAAGTCACATTGGTACTTGCCCGGATTTATACCGACGACAACCTTGTACATGAGGCGAGGCCTCGCTATGTGATGGCCCAAAAAGCCCTTTTTGGGCCATCACATAGCGAGGCCTCGCCTATATATCGCAATCATATATTTTATAGTTATGTGATGGCCCAAGAAGCCCTTCTTGGGCCATCACATAACTATAAAATATATTATGATTGACGTGTAAAGCGTTTGTGCAAATCTACTTACAAAAATAAAATCATTTATCATTTAACCAAGCACCCTTCGAAAAGACTAGTTGTCGGATTTTAAAAAACAAAGTAGTAATGTTCGTTGTGGTTTATTTACATCAAAAGTGGTAAAGGGCGGGCGTTTTGGGGGACTGTCTGATGTAATTTTGACGTTTGAAAAATGTTGATTCTCAGCCTAATTTGAATACGACTTTTTTGATTCAAAATATCAATATTTCAGCCAAATATAACAGAACTAATTTTTCATTTCTAAATCGGGGCATTCTCTCATGGCGGGTCAAGTGACTTTCATTCTGTATATGTGCGAGTTTTTTTTAGTATTGCTCGCACATAAACTGTATAATATAATATGGTAGATTTAATCAACAAGGTTTTAGAATATTCAAAGCAGACAAATAATTATTCGTGTTAATGTGTACTTTGACGGTCGCGGGTAGCCGACTTCCAATTCCTAATTTTTAATGTGCCTACACAATATATGACTAAAAAACTTACTATATTTAGATGAATAATGAACACTGCCACATTGTGCGAGAGGGACACACCACCAATCAATGTAACGTCTATTGGAATTGTAAAATAAGCTTTATGTCTGACGTATAAAGTTTGTTTCTATTAACAATTTAAAACTGTCTTCTGAAAGTCGTGACGTGTCGCACTCCGATTCGCCGTTAATTTCATGTGATCAATGGCTTTATTCTTACGCAAAAATGTATCAACAGTCATTTACAAAATTAAGTTGATTTTTGATATTTTCGGCTCACACAACCAAAAAAATTAAAAAAAACTTATAAAATAAGGTAATTTTCTTACTGTCAACTAGCCTATTCAGAAACGCAGCAACAGTTAGTCCCTGACATATTAATTCAAAGTTATGTGTATCAATAAGGCGGTCTTATCAATGTCAGCCAGCCAGGGCATCACTATAAACCAGGGTTCGCTGATATACTTATCTCGGGAGATATATACGTATATAATGATAATATCAATTGATATTTATTGTCAAAACTAGATATTTAGCAGATTCAAAGTTTACATTAGCAACACTTGACAAAAAAGAACACTAACCTGACATACAGAAATAAAAAAAATATGGTCATATCGGATATATAATATAAAATATCGAATATTTTTATAAGTATCGGATTTTTACGAACCCTGCTATAATATATAGCCGAGGTAAACTGCAATGCAAAAACCCATAGTCCAAGAAAGGCGGAGTCACTCAGAAATGCAAAAAAGATAACTAGAAACAGCCGATGATATTTTTGAACAAATTACAAGAAATGATAACAAAACATTCATGATGCCGTCACACGCGGCACCACAGAGTTATGAATAAAATAAAAAGCATCAAACCCGGCTGACAAGAAGGGTTATGTTTTTAGCGCAAGTCTTTGTATGGTACATAGTTATGCTCTATGCCTTCTTCACGTGTAGTCTAAGGGTCAACTACACGCAGCGAGTGTCCGGGACTCAGCGTGTACAATATAACAACGCGTTTAGGGTGTTGTTTGGGCTGCCTCGTTTTTGCAGCGCATCGAGTACTCGTATGTTTGTTGAGGCGCACACTGATTGCTTTTATGTAATCATCCGTAAGTGAAGCGCTTCGCTGCTCAGACGCGTGCGTGGCATTGCAAGCGGCATCGTGGACGCGTTGGCAAATATGTGGGATTCTCCACTGTTGAAGCAGTGGATAAGTGTTCATGCGACGGCGACGGGCGCTCAGCCGGCGCATACTTAAATTAAATTGCTAACTTTATTGTTACAACACCTATGGATATAATTTTTTGAATGCGAAATAAATATATTTGATTGATTGATTGATAGGATACTTTATTCTTTCATAGCATCCATATGTCTGTCTGGACGCATTATAAAAATAAATAAAATAAAATTTGTTTATTTCAGACTAGGTAATGTCCATATTTTGTTAGTAACAAATTAGTTATCTTAGGACTAAGGTTAGTAGCAATGTAGGTAGGTAGGTATAACTTGGTTGAAAATAAATTAAATTGAATTGAGAACAAATTATTAAATATTTTTACAAATAGAATACAAATAATAATAATTAGACTAGGTAAATAATAAATTCATCATAAAACGTGTAACCCGTGTAGGCTCATAAGCCTTCCCACCACTGGCGATACTGGTCGATCCGCAATCATCCTTAGGATTCTGCAAACATGCCCGAAGCACTACAAATACGAGGTAGCCGCAGCAAAACCCTAAAGGCATTGTTATACTGAACTCTGAGGGCATTGTAGGCCCGCTGCGTGTAGTTAGTCCATAGGGCGCTGGTGTAAAAGCTTTGGCAGTAGGCTCTAAACAATGTTACCTTTACCTGTGCTGTACACCGCGCAAACCTATGCACCAACATATTCGCCCGCACCGACAATGCCCTCCGCTCTCTCTCAATATCCGCGTCAACATGTAGGGTATCGGTCACAACATGCCCTAGATACCTAAACTGAGAGACACGACTCAAAGATACTCCGTTAAGATACACTGGTGGTATATGTTCAGGTTGTTTAATCTTACCTCTAATAAGCATATACTCACTCTTTCTATCGTTGTATTTCAAACCATGACTCTCAGCATAGGCTTCACACATACCTAGTAGCTTCCGTAGGCCACCAACAGATGGACTCAGCAACACCATATCGTCCGCGTAACTGGTGTTATTGACGCAAACGTTATCTATATGACATCCGACATGGCTGTTGCTGAGCTCATCAATCAGCTGATTGACATACAGATTAAAGAGTCTTGGAGAGGTCAGCCCCCCTTGCCTCACACCACACTCATATTTATATTCATCAGAATATGCATTCCCCCACTTGACGAAATTTTTCTGTTGGTTATACCAGAAAGAGAATATATTAATGAGTTCAGCAGGAGCCCCGACCTCCCCAAGCTTAGACCAGAGCTTATTATAATTGACATTGATTGCTTATGTGTATGTATGTGTGCGTGCCTGCACGATTACTATTATTGTTGTGTCGACCAGTAATAAACTAGCATCCAATAGCAACGGTGGTTTTATTCGGTAGCTGACAGATCACTGGCGACGAGTTACCCACGTTTACAAAAAAAAAAAAAACAAAGTTCGTGCAAAATGACAAATATCATCGGAAATCTATCAATTTTCGATCACGACGCCCAAGAGTGGCCTATATTTAAAGGTCGGCTACAACAGTACATCAAATTGAACAGTGTTAAAACCGAAAATAAAAGTGCCTTGTTACTGACGCATCTTTCGGACAACAGCTACCGCCTTGCACGGAACTTACTACACCCGGATGTACTCGAGGAAGTTAAGTTCGAGGATCTAGTTGGAAAATTAGACAAGCATTTCACGCCGAAGCGTTGTGTTTTTGCTGATAGAGAGAAGTTTTACGAGGCGAGGAGATCTGATGGCGAGAGCGTCGAAGAATGGGCGGCTCGTGTGAGAGGTTTGGCCGTTAACTGTGAGTTTGGCGAGGCATTGGATATACTGCTGCGAGACCGTTTCATACTCGGGCTTGCTCCGTGTCGGGAACGTGACCGGTTGTTTGAAGAGGATGCCAGCAAACTCACTTTTGCTAAGGCATTGGAGGTAGCTCAACAGGCTGCGTATGCGCGATTGGCTCGATCCAAGGCCGCAGCAGTAGTTGACACCGCGGCGACAACCGCCCAGGCCACGCAGATCAAGGAGGAACCTGTGTACCGGCTGAGCGGGCAGCGCGCGCGCGGCGAGCCTGCCGCGGCCACCCGCAGCTCGAACAATAGTTCCGAGGAAAATCGTCGGTGTACAGTGTGCGGTCTCAGAAACCACGAAGCTGAAAAGTGTCGTTTTAAAAACTATCGGTGCCAAGTGTGTGGTGTGAAAGGCCATCTAAAGAAAATATGTAGTGCTAAAAAGAGTGAATCACGTTTACATTGTTTGAACACGGAAGAAATAAATTCGCAGCAAAGTGACTGCGAGGAATGTGAGCTATTTAACGTAAGGTATGTTAGTAACTCCCCTATTTTAATAAAGGTGTTGATTGATGCTGTAAGATTGAATATGGAGTTGGATTCGGGGTCGGGGGCTAGTGTAATTTCCGAAACGCTTTACAATAAATATTTTACTGATCGTATTCTGATAAAATCTAATAAAAAAATGTGCCTTTACAATGGTCACAAAATGTCGCCCCTGGGATATTTTCAAGGTCAAATTACGTACTTAAATAATACACATGACATTAAAATATTTGTATTGCCGAACGGAGGCCCACCGTTATTAGGACGAGATTTTATGACAAAGTTTAGGATATATTTCACTTCGGATATCAATAAAATCCAAATCCAATCTATAACAGAGTCCGACATGAAAGAAGTGCAGCAACTTTTATCTAAATACTCCGACTTGTTTAATGGCGAACTAGGAAGGTTTAATAAATTTGAGGTGAAACTTGTTTTAAAAGAGGGTACGCAACCAAAATTTTTTTATGCCACGTTCGGTACCTTTCGCTTTAAAGCAGGGATGCACAGACTTATTAAGACTAGGGGCCACTCGGGCAAATTATGAACTGATGGCGGGCCGCCAGAAGTATAGGTAATTAAAGACAATAAAGAATTGATAATAATGTATTAAAATTGAAAAAGAATTTATTAATTTGAAGCGTGGCACTGCATAGTGCTTACAATCTTTTTTATATTTGGCTCAAATTTACTTGTAGCAACACGTAAAACTGCTTCCAAACTTTCGTTTGCAAGGCGGTTTCGATTTTTTGTTTTATTGTTATTTAGTATTGAAAAGGTTTGTTCACATATATAGGTAGAACCAAATAAGCTGGCACATTTCAGAGCGTTTATGCGCAACTCTTTGTACGTATTTTTATCAATGCAGCGGTAAAAGTTCAGCAAGTCTCCTTCGTTGAATTTGTTGCGTAAATCTTGGTCGTTTTGAATGTCGATAATTTCTAACTGCATTGACTCTGGCGCATTTTCAACTGAAATCATGAAAGGATTGCTGAATATGTCCAACAGAGGTTTCACTTTTTTAAACTCCGAAAATCTGTCTTGAAAAGATTGAATCAAAATATCTAGCTTTTCTATATAACTGAAATTAATCGCAGTTTTGTTGAATTTTTCAGCCATTTTCTTATAATTCGGAAAATGATTGTAATTTCCAGAATTAAATTGCGATCTGAAAAGTGTCAGCTTGCATTGAAAGGATGATACATGAGCGTAGAGCTGGGATATCAGTTGATTTTTGCCTTGAAGCCGTGTGTTCAAGACATTCAAATGATTTGTAATGTCAACTAAAAAAACCAAATCACACAACCAATCAGGATTTTTAAGTTCCGGGACATCCCTTTGCTTTTCCGCCAGAAATATTCCAATTTCTTCTATTAAATTTAGAAATCGTTCCAGTGTCAATCCACGACTTAGCCACCTTACTTCTGTATAATACAGTAAATCTCCATATTCGCTTTCGATGTCATCAAGGAATTGTTTGAATTGCCTGTGATTGAGTCCTCGTGATTTTATGAAATTTACAATCGAAACTACCACTTTCATGACATTTTGAAATTAAATTTTTTTAGAACAGAGGGCTTCTTGGTGTATAATGCAGTGAAACTGCATGAGATCTTCAGCGTTTATGTTTTTTTTTCTTGCAGATGCTTTTTCAGCACAGTAACTAGCCCAGAATTGACACCAATCATCGAAGGAGCACCGTCAGTCGCAACTCCCGATAATTTTGATAAGTCCAAATCAGTTTTTGAACACTCATCCAAAAGTACATTGAGTATATCAACTCCTCTGGTTTGACCTTTCAATGAACACATTCCTAATAACTCTTCTAAGACTTCAAAATCTTGAGTAACACCTCGTATGAATATGAGAAGTTGAGCTGTGGAACTAATATCAGTGGATTCGTCGAGTGCTAATGAAAAAAATTCAATGATATTAGTTTTTCATTTAATTGTTCCGCAATATTACCTGACAAAGACATAATTCGTCTTTGGATAGTCATACGATTCAGTTGAATTTTCTCAAACTTTTTTGCTGCTTCTGGACACATTTTCTTAGCGGCAATTTCTATGCATTCTTTTACAAAATCCCCATCATTGAAGGGGCGACTTCGCTTTGCTATCATTCGAGAAATTTCATAACTAACTTCTGTAGCTGTTTCTGAATCTTGAATGGGTTTTGTAAACATAGTTTGCTGACCAATAAGCTCCCGTTTTAAAGACAACATTTTTTGCTTTCTTAATTCGCCTGTAAACTTGGTAAAAGTAGGATGCTGCGTTTCATAGTGCCTTTTTACATTATATTCCTTTGCAATCGCAACAGAATTCTTGCAAATTAAACAAACGACTTTGTTATGCGACCATACAAAAAAGTATTTCTCAGTCCAAATTTCTTGAAACTGCCGATTTTCATCTTTAACCTTACGTTTTTTACTAGGCCCTGGCTTGTCCATGTTGCGTTCTAATCCTGGCGAGGATTAACACAGCACCTAAAAACAATTACAGTACCTACTTAAATTACCCATCCTTTTTTAAATTACCAAAAATAATTGATTAAATATGTAGGGAAACACTTATTAATAACAGAGTTTTACTTACGATTTTACAACACAATTATACACGGCACTTGACGGGAAATCTACGTTGAATGTGGATCAAAATATATGACACCGGCTAGTCGAGTTAAAATCTACACTAGAACTATTGACACTTCACTCAAATTAAAACCGAACTGTCGGTCGCTGCGGTTAGCGTGGCTTTTATACCGCGCGTATAGAGTCGAAAACTGTCTGGAGAAATCTCGAAACCGACTGGAAGCTTCGTGTATCTACCTACGCGAGCAATCGGGAATTCGGGACTATTGCTATCTCGCTTGCTCTAACAATATAACCCGTAATGGATAAGCCGCCACCGCGCTGCCGTCGTCGTCGCCGCGCCGCCGGCCGCGGCGCTTCCTCAAGAAAACGAATTTAACCGAGATTGGCACGAACATTACCGACCGCTGTTACCGACGCATGCACGATTGCACGGCGCACCGAATAGCGCACTTAAGAGCGCGCGCGCGAGATTCAAATTACTTTTCGAACATATTTTTTTTGGTTTTATTCTGGAATAGAATTCAATATTTTTCGAATGTACGAGAGTATTATTTTTGCTGTCGGCGGGCCACCAGTATTCGACCGGCGGGCCGCATGCGGCCCGCGGGCCGTGGTCTGTGCATCCCTGCTTTAAAGGAAAGGGTGGAGGAGGAGATAGATAGACTGATAGGTTTAGGGATATTACAACCGATTAAATTTCCAAAATACGGAACCCCTATTGTTCCAGTACTAAAAGAAAATGGGAAGGTTAAGATTGCCGGTGATTATTCAATAACGTTAAATAAAGATTTAGAAATAGATAAATATCCAATGCCTAGGATAGAAGAGGTTTTTGCCAAGATAGGTGGAGGGGAGTGTTACAGCAAAATAGACCTAAGTAATGCGTATAACCAATTTGTTCTCGAGGAATCGTCGCAAGAGCTGACCGCGATAAGTACATCTAAAGGTTGTTTCAAATATACGCGACTTGTATATGGTTTAGCAAACGCGCCAGCCATTTTCCAAAGAGCAATGGAAGCATTACTAATTGGCATAGAAGGTGTTAGCATATGGTTGGATGACGTGTGTGTAACTGCGCCGACTAGACAATTACATTTCAGCAGGCTACACGAAGTACTAAATAGATTGAAAGAAGCCGGATTAAAATTACATAAAGAAAAATGTTGTTTACTTCAGGATAGTGTCACCTACCTAGGCTACATTATAGATAGACATGGATTACGAACATGTCCTAAAAAAACCGAAGCTATTACAAATGCGCCGCGTCCAACAAATGTCACAGAAGTTAAACGATTTATAGGGTTAATTAACTATTACCGTAACTTCATACCAAATGCATCAGCCAGGTTGCATCCACTACATGATTTATTGCGTAAAGGAGCGCAGTGGGAGTGGGGCGAACGTCACGATCGTGCATTCAATAGTGTTAAGGTCGAGCTATCATCAGAAAGGGTGCTAGCCCATTTTGATCCCGCAGCACAGTTAGTGTTGACGGTGGACGCGGGGCCAGCCGGCCTGGGCGCTGTGCTGGCGCAGCGCGACAATGACCAGGCGCAACTCGAGCGACCGCTGGCGTTCGCGTCAAGGTCATTGTCCACAAGTGAAAGAAACTACAGTCAGATTCAGAAGGAGGCGACAGCCATTATTTTTGCTGTCAAATATTTTCACCAATATTTGTATGGACGTCAAGAACCGTTTGTCCTTAAGACTGATCATCGTCCATTACTTTCGATATTTGGGAAGAAAACAGGTATTTCAGTTATGGCAGCATCGAGGTTACAGCGTTATGCGATAATATTATCTGCATACAATTACACCGTCCAGTATATTAAAAGTGAAAATAATGTCGCGGCGGATTATTTGTCTCGCTCGCCAGTACCAGAACCTGACTGTAGAAAAGGACAAAATGATCTGTCTTTCCTAAATTTCTTAGATGCTAACGTCGCCCTGCTAACTTTCAATGATATAAAAGCAGAAACAAGTAAGGATGATATTTTAAAAACCGTGATTAAATACGTGCAGAACGGCTGGCCGCATAAAATTAGTTGTAATCAAGTTCAGCCCTATTTTAACTGTAAAACGGATTTAAAGGTAGAAAATGGTTGTATTTTTCGAGGTCACAGAGTTGTAATACCAGTAGTGTACCGAAATAGGTTATTAAAAGAACTACATACGGGTCATTTTGGGGTAGTAAAAACAAAGAGTGCAGCACGTAGTAGATTTTGGTGGCCATCAATCGATAAGGACATAGAGGAATGGGTGGGCGCATGCCACACGTGCGCCGGCACTCGGCCTCCTGCGCCCTGGCCGCGCGACTCGTTTCCGTGGCAACGTTTGCACATTGACTACATGACTATAAATCAATATGTATACTTGATCGTTGTAGATTCATATAGCAAGTGGTTGGAGTGTTTACATATGAATTGCGGTACTTCAAGTCGGGCGCTTATAACAAAACTAAAGGAATTATTTTCTAGGTTCGGTATACCGAGTGTCATAGTTTCCGATAATGATGTCAAAATTAAGTCGAATGAATTTAAACATTTTTGCAAAATGAACGGTATCCGATATATAACGTCCCCAATTTATCACCCGTCCAGTAACGGACAGGCCGAAAATTCTGTGAAAACATGCAAGAAAATGATAAAATGTATTATTAGCGAAAACAGTCAGCAAAATGTGATTAACGAAAAACTACTAGGATTTTTGTTTGATTACCGCAACACACCACATTGTGCAACGGGCGAATGCCCAGCAAAACTTATGTTTGGCCGAAAGATAACATCTAGGCTAGATCTGTTACTGGAAGATAGTCATAACAATCAAACTAATAATGATAAATTAGAAACAAAAAGAACATTAATCATAGGCGATAGGGTATGGTTAAAGTGGTACATAGCTAGGAAAGAGATATGGATTTTAGGTAAAATAATAAAAAAAATAGGTAATCGCATGTTCGAAATATTAGTTAAGGATTATAATGTAAACTGTAGAAGGCATATTGACCAGATAAGGAAATATACAGGTGCAACCGTTAGGGCGACGAACGGCGCACGTGCTGATGTCGTGAGCCCCACGCAGCAGCGCCGCGCGCCCGCGCTCCCCGCCCGCGCCGGCGCACGTGCTGATGTCGTGAGCCCCACGCAGCAGCGCCGCGCGCCCGCGCTCCCCGCCCGCGCCGGCGCACGTGCTGATGTCGTGAGCCCCACGCAGCAGCGCCGCGCGCCCGCGCTCCCCGCCCGCGCCGGCGCACGTGCTGATGTCGTGAGCCCCACGCAGCAGCGCCGCGCGCCCGCGCTCCCCGCCCGCGCCGGCGCACGTGCTGATGTCGTGAGCCCCACGCAGCAGCGCCGCGCGCCCGCGCTCCCCGCCCGCGCCGGCGCACGTGCTGATGTCGTGAGCCCCACGCAGCAGCGCCGCGCGCCCGCGCTCCCCGCCCGCGCCGGCGCACGTGCTGATGTCGTGAGCCCCACGCAGCAGCGCCGCGCGCCCGCGCTCCCCGCCCGCGCCGGCGCACGTGCTGATGTCGTGAGCCCCACGCAGCAGCGCCGCGCGCCCGCGCTCCCCGCCCGCGCCGGCGCACGTGCTGATGTCGTGAGCCCCACGCAGCAGCGCCGCGCGCCCGCGCTCCCCGCCCGCGCCGGCGCACGTGCTGATGTCGTGAGCCCCACGCAGCAGCGCCGCGCGCCCGCGCTCCCCGCCCGCGCCGGCGCACGTGCTGATGTCGTGAGCCCCACGCATCAGCGCCGCGCGCCCGCGCTCCCCGCCCGCGCCGGCGCACGTGCTGATGTCGTGAGCCCCACGCAGCAACGCCGCGCGCCCGCGCTCCCCGCCCGCGCCGGCGCACGTGCTGATGTCGTGAGCCCCACGCAGCAGCGCCGCGCGCCCGCGCTCCCCGCCCGCGCCGGCGCACGTGCTGATGTCGTGAGCCCCACGCAGCAGCGCCGCGCGCCCGCGCTCCCCGCCCGCGCCGGCGCACGTGCTGATGTCGTGAGCCCCACGCAGCAGCGCCGCGCGCCCGCGCTCCCCGCCCGCGCCGGCGCACGTGCTGATGTCGTGAGCCCCACGCAGCAGCGCCGCGCGCCCGCGCTCCCCGCCCGCGCCGGCGCACGTGCTGATGTCGTGAGCCCCACGCATCAGCGCCGCGCGCCCGCGCTCCCCGCCCGCGCCGGCGCACGTGCTGATGTCGTGAGCCCCACGCAGCAGCGCCGCGCGCCCGCGCTCCCCGCCCGCGCCGGCGCACGTGCTGATGTCGTGAGCCCCACGCAGCAGCGCCGCGCGCCCGCGCTCCCCGCCCGCGCCGGCGCACGTGCTGATGTCGTGAGCCCCACGCAGCAGCGCCGCGCGCCCGCGCTCCCCGCCCGCGCCGGCGCACGTGCTGATGTCGTGAGCCCCACGCAGCAGCGCCGCGCGCCCGCGCTCCCCGCCCGCGCCGGCGCACGTGCTGAGGTCGTGAGCCCCACGCAGCAGCGCCGCGCGCCCGCGCTCCCCGCCCGCGCCGGCGCACGTGCTGATGTCGTGAGCCCCACGCAGCAGCGCCGCGCGCCCGCGCTCCCCGCCCGCGCCGGCGCACGTGCTGATGTCGTGAGCCCCACGCAGCAGCGCCGCGCGCCCGCGCTCCCCGCCCGCGCCGGCGCACGTGCTGATGTCGTGAGCCCCACGCAGCAGCGCCGCGCGCCCGCGCTCCCCGCCCGCGCCGGCGCACGTGCTGATGTCGTGAGCCCCACGCAGCAGCGCCGCGCGCCCGCGCTCCCCGCCCGCGCCGGCGCACGTGCTGATGTCGTGAGCCCCACGCAGCAGCGCCGCGCGCCCGCGCTCCCCGCCCGCGCCGGCGCACGTGCTGATGTCGTGAGCCCCACGCAGCAGCGCCGCGCGCCCGCGCTCCCCGCCCGCGCCGGCGCACGTGCTGATGTCGTGAGCCCCACGCAGCAGCGCCGCGCGCCCGCGCTCCCCGCCCGCGCCGGCGCACGTGCTGATGTCGTGAGCCCCACGCAGCAGCGCCGCGCGCCCGCGCTCCCCGCCCGCGCCGGCGCACGTGCTGATGTCGTGAGCCCCACGCAGCAGCGCCGCGCGCCCGCGCTCCCCGCCCGCGCCGGCGCACGTGCTGATGTCGTGAGCCCCACGCAGCAGCGCCGCGCGCCCGCGCTCCCCGCCCGCGCCGGCGCACGTGCTGATGTCGTGAGCCCCACGCAGCAGCGCCGCGCGCCCGCGCTCCCCGCCCGCGCCGGCGCACGTGCTGATGTCGTGAGCCCCACGCAGCAGCGCCGCGCGCCCGCGCTCCCCGCCCGCGCCGGCGCACGTGCTGATGTCGTGAGCCCCACGCAGACAGCGCCGCGCCCGCGCTCCCCGCCGGCGGCGGCGGCGCAGGCGCAGCCGCCACAAACATTACCTTCTGCTATTGAAACTCAAGCCATAGTAGGCGACATAACTGATAATAATATAGGGGAAGAGGATGAGTTGGCTGAGGCTCAAAGTGATATCGATGCTAACGATCATAATAATGCGGAGACTAATCAAGAAGTAGCCGAGGATCGTGGCGATCGTTCTTTTGAACCACAGCCTACAAGACCGACTCGTAGTTGTAGACGTAAGATTAATTATAAGGTTTAAAATGTAATTGTATCGCACACCACGCATTTGAGTATACAGTATGTTAAGAAGCGCACTTTAAATGCTACGCGTTAATTGTGTCCATAGATTGATGATAACGAATGATGTGGTGTGCGACCGGCCGAGTGTGGCGGCCGCTTGTTGTTTGTAGTTATATAAGTAAAATTGTTATTCCTACCTACTTAATATTTAGTTCTTTACTTTTGAAAATAGTGTCGGAGGAGTAATGTGTATGTATGTGTGCGTGCCTGCACCATTACTATTATTGTTGTGTCGACCAGTAATAATCTAGCATCCAATATCAACGGTGGTTTTATTCGGTAGCTGACAGATCACTAGGTCGAAGGCCTTCGATAGGTCAAGGAAGCAAGCATAGATGGGTGTTTTTCTATCAACATAATAGGCGACTGTATATATTAAAGTCAAAATAGCACTTTCCGTTGACAAACTCTCACGGAAACCAATCTGGGCATCATGAAGCTTAACATACTTGCTGAGCTGAGTATCTAAAAGACCAGCGAAGACCTTCGCAATTACAGTAGCCAGGGAGATAGGCCTATAGTTACATTTATCAGTCACATCCCCAGTACGATTCTTTGCTATAGGCACAACAATAGTTTCCGTCATCTTAGACGGTAGGTACGAGTGCCGTATGCAGAAAGTAAACAGCATGGCCAACACTCTAAACAAATGTGTACCCGCGTGTTGCAGGTGCTCAATGCTGAGTCCGTCACTGCCCGGAGATTTACCACGTTTCATGTTAACGATAATACTCTTAACGTCCTGAGCAGAAAACCCAATTGGGTTCTCACAGGCAGCCACGGCCTCAACCTTCAGCATATCAACATTGCTGTTATAATGATTTACATGTCGTTAGAACAGTGGTGACCGCCCAGCGTAACGCACGTCACTTTCAATCGCAATCCGAAGGATTTTGAAGGAAATTCCCAATTCAATAGGTAAAGTTTCATAAAAATCAACATGGCTGACTTTATAACCCAATAGTCGTGAAAAAAAAGTTTTTAGTATCTACGTCATAATAAAGGGCTCGAAGAGACGATTCCAAAAATATGACTTGTGACCTGGGGTCACCACCGTCATTTATTTATTTTTATTGGGTCACTAACAAATTGCTTACACTGGTTTATGCTAAAGGTAACACGCAAAAGTGTGTATGAAATAGTGCAACAATCACTTACTTAATCATATGACTAAGTAAGTGATTGTTGTGTTGATTGTTGTAGTGAAGTTATTTTTGACGCTCCCAATAATGTTATTGGAATCGTCAAAAATAACTAATGGCATAATTATACAGGATATATTTTTTTCCGGTTCCAAATTGTTAGAGGGTGTTCTACCCATGAATATGAACAACTTTCACTATGGGAAAAACACTGAAATCACGAAAAAAATCTGTTGTTTCATACAAAAGTTCAATACCTACTTGACCAAAATGTATGATACAGCTGATTTTTTTTCACCGTTCCACACACATAGTGATAGTTAACTAATTTCGAAGACTTCGGCTCGTGGGTGTGCCGCAACATATAAATGCGGGAAAGGAATGTATTTACATAAACACTTGACTTTCTTATTTAACCTAATATTGACTTATTTTTTGTCTGTTTATTAGTCTAGTTATTCTTACAAGTAAATAACTAGACTAATAAATAGACAAAAAAAAAATGAAATGGTCTCATACCTGTAACGCCGCTTCTTGTCCAGCGGGGTAGTTGTCCACAATGCCGGCCAGCACATACGCCGCTAACGTCCTGTGTTCGCTCTGCAATACGTATCATAAATGAACACTACGATCTGGCTTACTGGGTCGTGCGAGTAATCGACTCATTTTGTTCACTGTTAGTGAGAACGGGAAAAAGAATTTAAACAACATTATTTGTGATTTACGTATAATTCGTATTACGTAGGTCGAGTTCTTAGTCTTGCTGTTGGCTTTACGGGAATAAAAAATCACTATTCGCAACATATTTTCCGAAATTTTAGATTTCATAAAATATCAACATCATTTTCATGATCTACTTGGAGGTGCCTAGACCGCTTTTTTTCAACTTCAATATAGGTGATAGGTAGGTGTCCGCAACTACACGTCAATGCGCGTATTTTGCGTACGGAACTTCGATATAAAATGCAGAAGAAAAATAATGTTGAAATAAGCGTTTTTTTTTATCGGTATCAGCTATCATTTAAGTAAGGGGAATTATAAAACGATCGAATAAAAAAAAAACTTAACGACTGATGATGAGATACTGTATTTGAGTAAGCGAAAAATTAACTAAACTAACGACGGATATTGATTAATAATAAAATCCAGAACGAGCTTACAAAAAGTGGGTTATGATTAATCTATTTCAGATATTAAAATGCGAATTACTAAGTGAGCGACTAGAAATACAGAGAGCCAACTTCAATATTAAGATAGAGACGATTTTTCCAATTGAGGTTTTACATAACGAACTACTAAAATGTTCACTTTAAGCAAAGGGCACCCCGAGGTTAGGTTACTTTCCAGTCGGCGGTTGCGGAAGGATCGTACGTTCCCGCGACCCCCGGCGTAGGTGTGAGATGGAACACCGGGGTGGTTTTAGTCAGTAAGAGTCTGACAGACCCCGCCGCCTGCCCCAGGGCGGCGGACATCCATGAGGATTTTCAACCACAGAAACAAAAAAAAAAAATGGTTAGGTTACTTTAAATTAACCCCTTTACGCAAAAAAGGGGCCCCGCGAAAAGGGGCTCCGTCGACATAGGATGCAAGAGCGAAAATACCGTCATGATGACTTTGTGGTTTAGAAAATGTATTATAAAATGATATTTAAGATAAAATGCCGTTCAGTATAAATAAATAATTTGCCAAATATTGAAAAAAATGCTGGACGTAACGCTGACACTCAAACAAATATCATGAGCTCGCTCGCTCAAATATTATGAAGCTTCTCATTTTGTATTTTAAATAACTCAAATTAATGTTTGTAAGTTGCTGTTCGGTTGATTTCTCGTCACTCGCTCACTTAGTAATACTATAACGTAAATTAATTATTTTTGTCATTTAAAACATAAATTTACTACTACCCTTTAAATTATTGTTAGCTTTCTTACAATAAGATTAGAAACTAAGAAAAGGGAATATTTTTTCGTGCAACCCCAAAAATATTCTTAATATGTCTAACTCTGATACTTACGTCAACTGAAGGATCTTGCAGAACTGATAGAAAATATTTGTGTCCCTTCGCATTCACCAAGTCAACTTGACAGCTCTGTAAGAAGAGTAGAGCAGTGTAAGATGAAGTGCAGTATGTACCTAGTCTGGCCATAAATTCTGTCCCTACCTTTAAAAATCGAATATTTCTGTCTCATCAATGCCAGCTAAAAATATGAAGTGGGGTGTCAAAGAGAATCGTGTCGCAGTAATGGCGCTAACGCCAGTCCAAATTTTCAACCTCTTAAAGTCGCTCGATATAACAAGCAAGTTCGTCTATCGTACTATCAAAAGATTCACCGAGATGTCTTCTGTCGATGACAGACCTAGGAGCGGCGCCCACGTAATTCAAGGACGCCAGCAGCGATGTCAGAGAAATTGTTTTTTTTTTTGTACAATGATGCGAGACATATGTTTCGCATCATTGAACAAGACCTAAAGCTTGGCACTTATCGGCGAAGTACTGGACATCGCTTGACGACTGCTTTACGCAGCATCAGAGTCACCAGAGCAAAGAAGTTGTGGCAGCAGCATGCAAAAAACGGATCTACAAATCCTTCTTCACCGTAGAGGAAAAATTCAACCGCCAAAATGACAGGGTCTATGCACACAGCTCTCAAGAAGCTTCTGAAAAGGTTGCCAAGGTGGAAAGAGACCATCATCCGGCCTCAGTCATGGTTTGGTGGGGCGTGTCGTACGAGGGAGTCACTACGCTTCGTTTTTGTCAACACGGAGTAAAAACCAAAAGAAGACCCAACCCCTACCAGACTCAGCGGGATTGTCCGAAAGGGTTACCGCTGGCCCGGAACATAAAGGGCGAAGGAAGGAACACGGGTGGGTAAGAGTAAGAGTAAGAGTCTGACACTCCCTTCCGCTCCACCTAGAGCGGGAGGAGTCATTTGATGATTTCCCATCCTCAAAAAAAAAAAAAAAAACCCCTACCAGACTGATATTTTGGAGCCTGTGGTTGAGCCATTGACCCAAACGCTATTTTCTAATAAGCATTCTCATCATCTCAACAGGACTTGGCATCGACACGTAAAGCGGGAACCACGCAGCGTTGGCTAAAGGACTATTTATCCGATGTTATTGCCTTCGAAGACTGGCCCTCTTGGAAGTCCCGACCTTAACCCATTGGACTACCGACTCTTTGCATAACAAGTGTGTTAAAGCAAATGGCCCTTTGAATTATTTTAACTTTTATTTTATAAAATAGGCAATAATGTTTATAATGTATTTTCGTAATTTTTTTTTTATACTGTATGTTAACTAACAGAGGGCGTTCCCGTTAACCCGCAATAGTATAGCATCCATACATGCTAAAAAAAATATTATTATTCGAAAATAAAATGTTTTTATTTTTTTTTTATATTAAAATATTCACTAAAAATCGTAAATTGATACGTTAAAGAAACACTCTGTACACGCGTACTTGAAGGACAGCAATGTCGGAATTTATTTAATTAAATAAATTAGAATTAATTAAATAAATAGAGTATCAATTTACGATTTTTAGTGAATATTTTAATATAAAAAAAAATAAAAACATTTTATTTTCGAATGGTTATATTTTTTTTAGCATGTATGGATGCTATACTATTGCGGGTTAACGGGAACGCCCTCTGTTAGTTAACATACTGTATTTAGAGACCATTTTACGTGGGACAGAATTTGTGGCTAGACTAGGTAGTAGTGTGAGCGTGTGTGTGTGGTCATGGAATTGGATGTATTTGCATAACAATAGTCTGTTTCAAAAGTATAAATACGTAATTAAGCCGTGTTATAGTATATTTATACGACTGGTTAAGAGTTGCAATTTGACGATATTTAATGAATTTAGATATTAGGTAGATAGTCGATCTACTATACAATTAGTTTTCCCGAGTGTAGATTTGAAGGCCAATTCCCGTAGTTAAAACGTTCAAAATTTATTTGCAATTTCATCTTTTGTGAAGAGTTAGTTAGTTGAAATAAATGCATTATAATTTGAATTTTATATTTAGACAGATCGAGACTGAGACTAGAAATACGGGAATCGCCCCTCCAGTAGCGGGTAGATAGTTACGGGGTCCACGGCGATGATCTTGGCCCAGATGTACACCATGGAGGCGCGCAGGTCGGGCGCGGACGCCTGCAGCAGCTTCAGCATGTACGGGAAGATGCCCACGTTCAGCACCGCCCGCGCCGCCCACGCGCCCAGCGCCAGGAAGCGGCACAGCAGGCGCAGCGCGCGCACGCGGTGCAGCGTGCTCAGCAGCACCTGCAGCACCATGGGCAGCTGCGCCGGCATGGGCCGCCAGCCGCCGACACTCGCGCGCCGCCCGTACTCACACTTGCCGAGGTCCAGCCACACCTGGAAGGCGGTGAGCTGGTCGCGGAAGAAGGGCGAGTGCGTGTAGTCGGCGGGCTCGGGCCGCAGCAGGCGCGGCAGCTGCGCCAGCGCCAGGTCCAGCGTGTGCTCCCACGCCGCCCACAGCGGGTGCGCCGCCAGCGACGGCAGCGCGGGCAGCGACACCGGCGTGCAGTTGTACGACCTGAATGAATAAACTTTATTGACACGAGCTTGCCCTCATCCCAATTTCCTTGTGGTCGGCGCAACATGTCTTTATCTTCCACACTTGTCTATTGGTCGTCATCTCGGTACTCACCCCCTTCTAGCTACATCACCTTTCACACAGTCCATCCATCTAATTGTTTGGTATTCCTCTACTCTTATAGGCATTCGCGGTGCGATGCGCGGTCGAGTACGGTCGCGTTTGCGCTGCACAGTACGAATATTATATTCGCGAATAGGGATGACGAAAGATTTTGAAATCCTCTTCCGTGATGTACGTACACATTTACTATTTACGAAAAAACCTTTATTTCGGTAATAAACTAAAGTTTAACGAAGTTTAAAGCCATTTTTCTAATATTTTTTCAATAGTGCAAGAAAACAGCTCGCAGTGTCATGGCGTCGGATCTGACGTCACGCCTAGGTAAACATCAAATGTGTCTACGCGCAGTCAGAAGAAAGCTAACAAACATACATGTCGTGTGATAAAAATGACAGTGCCTCAGTGTAAAAACACATCAATAGCCACACCCAACAAGGTGTTTAAATATGTCCCAAACAAGACAATAATGAGATCAATGGTTAAAGCTCGCCCGGCGAAACCAACGACGTAGTCACTAATTCGGCACTTTCATTTCTGTGAAGATCATTTTGATGTGAGTATGTTATTATATATTGATAGGTTTTAAACTTAAAATGTTCGTTTGACGTGAAATAGGATGTATGGAAGGAGAATGGGTTCGCCTATTTATATTTGGGGTTAGACAGGGCGGCTTGACCTCATCAAAGCTTTTTAATTTGTACATAAATACCCTGATTGTCGAGCTGAGCAGCATGCGTGTTGGATGTCGAATAAACGGTGTCAGCGTCAATAATTTAAGTTACGCAGACGACATGGTGCTGCTTAGTCCGTCAATCAGTGGACTGAGGGACCTACTGACTGTGTGTGAACGGTATGCTGCTGATCACTGTCTGAAATATAATGCCGGTAAGAGTGAGCTGATGGTTTTTAAGTCTGGTACCAAGTGTCCATCGTATGTACCCACAGTGTCACTTAATGGTATATTTCTCAAAAGGGTTAAACTGTTTAAATACCTTGGGCACTTGATAACAGAGGATTTACATGATGATCCGGATATTGAACGGGAGTGTAGAGCATTGGCGATAAGAGCGAATATGATCTCCAGTAGATTCAATCGGTGTACAGCTCAAGTCAAAGTTACACTTTTTCGAGCCTACTGTACATCGCTGTACACCTGCAATCTCTGGAGTAACTATACGCAAAGATCGTTCAATGCTTTACGCGTCCAATACAAAAACGCGTTTAGGGTGTTGTTGCGGTTGCCGCGGGCATGCAGTGCGTCGGGGATGCTTGCGGATGCCGCGGGCATGCAGTGCGTCTGGGATGTTGCGGATGCCGCGGGCATGCAGTGCGTCGGGGATGCTTGCGGATGCCGCGGGCATGCAGTGCGTCGGGGATGCTTGCGGATGCCGCGGGCATGCAGTGCGTCGGGGATGCTTGCGGATGCCGCGGGCATGCAGTGCGTCGGGGATGCTTGCGGATGCCGCGGGCATGCAGTGCGTCGGGGATGCTTGCGGATGCCGCGGGCATGCAGTGCGTCGGGGATGCTTGCGGATGCCGCGGGCATGCAGTGCGTCGGGGATGCTTGCGGATGCCGCGGGCATGCAGTGCGTCGGGGATGCTTGCGGATGCCGCGGGCATGCAGTGCGTCGGGGATGCTTGCGGATGCCGCGGGCATGCAGTGCGTCGGGGATGCTTGCGGATGCCCAGGTGGACGGCTTCCATGCCATCTTGCGCAAGCGGTGCGCCGCCTTGCGCTGCAGAGTCCGCGCCAGCCCTAACAGCATTCTGGCGATGTTTAGTGACAGACTAGACGGTCGGCTACAAAAGTTTTGGAGCAACCTACATTTAAGTTTAAATACTAACACAGCTAAGTAAGTTCTGTATTTTTACTAACAATTGTGAATTAATTTTGTGAACGTGAATAATTATGAATGTAACTACTTATATGGATCTTGTGTCATCTGAATTAAATGATTTTATTTATTTATTATTTATTTTCAGTGTTTCTGTGCTAATGCCATCTTCGCCACATGATGGATTGTTTTTCATATTTGTGAGGGCTACATGAATCTCGTATCCGGTTATAGGTGGAACACTGTCAGGGCAGAAATAATCGGGTGTTGAGAGTGGTTGAGTGTCGTCTGAGTAGAGGGATTTATAAAATGTTGTACATATATCTAATACTAATGATGACTGATGATGATGATGATATCTAATACTTACTAGTACGAGTGATTGTTTATTTAATTGTTAGTTAAGCTCACAACGTTACATAATCTTATTTATAGTGTCCAAATTCTTGATCACAATATGTCCATCGCCATCAGCCTTTCTCACAAAAATCTTGCCATTTCTCACCCAAACATACTTATACCCCTGTCCTTTGCCTTGAACCTTACGGTAGCATGTACAGACTTATTGGAATAAGACAAATGTTTCACAACATAAATCGAGGATTTTTCACCAGCAAGTCCAAAGACTGCACTATTAAGCTTGTTGTATTTATTACTTTTGTTGTAATCTATGACGGCGGCCAATAGCTGATCCCGAATTCATGACGAGGCGAGCTGAACCACAACAGAACGAGGACGAGAACTATCAGTTTGGAGCTTAGCAGTGCGGGTGCAGACATGGGCGTACCCAGGGGGGGGCAGGGGAGGGCAGCTGCCCCCCCCTTGGAAATCTCGCAGAACATGTATGAACTCGCCAAAATGCACGATGCAATTGCCAAAAAACCGCGCGCGACGATGGCGGACGTACATTAGCATTACCGAATCTAGCCGAGCGTTCGAACGCTCGGCTATATTCGGTAATCTTTTTAAAGAAGAAGCGATTTCAATAAAATAAAAATGCATGCATAGTCAAATTTACTTTTATTGATTTAACTACCTATAAAGCAGGATCATTTGCGGCTGTTTGCCCTACACACTACACTACATACACCTAATGATCCATGTAGGTGTGTTTGTGTAGTGTGTATGACAAAACAGCCGCGGACGATCCGACCTAAAAAATCTGACTTGCCCCCTCCTACGCCAGAAGCTGGGAACGCCCATGGGTGCAGTGTACAATGTCGCTATCCTTCAACTCACAATTGGCTACAGAACCCAGCTGTTTAACAACGGTATATAGGTCTTCCTATTTATTTTCAGGAAAACTGTATCTCAAGGTTGCTGGACCGCGCTTGCTATTCCAAGTAATTAAGACGCTGACCCAATCCTGAGTAAGAGCTTTTCAATTGGGAATTCTCTTCCTTTAATTCGCTCACAGTATTCTTTAAGGCAACATGTTCAGATTAGAACTCCACAAACTGCTTAGTACGAAAATTAAGCGATACGCTCAATTCTCTCACCTCTGTCCCTATTGATTTCGTGTCCTTACCATAGAGTTATTTAATTGTAGCATCATAGTAGCAAGCTCTCTTTTAATAACGTCTTGCATAATTTCTCGAACGTCAGAGCTGGTCACTGATTTATTTTTGGGAGGGGAATTCAGGGCAGGTCTTTTATTAGGTTCTCTATCCATTTGCATAAAATTTTAAGACCTAATATAACTTGGCATACTTTTGTTTGTCCTAATTATATTTTCGCATAAATTATTTACGCATAACAGCTTACGCATAATTTTTTTACGCATAATTTCTCTAATCATAATAATGATTAAGCATAACATTCTAAAGCATAATTTTTTTAAGCATAACACTCTAAAGCATAACTTCATTAAGCATAATAATAATAATAAGGCGTAGTCGACGGAGCCCCGCTTCGCGGGGCCCCTATTTCTGTCTGCAGGGTTTAAAGGAACCTAACCTGTCCGAGTCGGGGTGCCCCAATTCCCAAGCTCGCTTCGCTCACTCTTGCCTGCCAAGTTCAAAACACCAAACCATTGAAATAGATAAACTTGATGTCGGAACATCACCAATATAAAAAAAAAGAAAATATACACGGACAAACACAATAGGTTTGAAAAAATTATTAGTAAAAAAGATGAATATACTCCGAATCTTGCATATTTACAAGCGATTGCTAAAAATATACACCTAAAATAAAAATACATAGTTAAGTTATATAATGTTATGTATAATAAATCATTAACGTGGAAATCCAAAATAAATACGTAAAAACAACTAAAGTTTTGTTTCCGTTATTTCTATGAATTGTATGCCTAAATATTATTATGCTAATAATCATTAGGCCTAGTAACGTTATGCGAATTAAATTTATGCCAAAACAAATTAGCCTTCAAGATAATTATGCCAACATAAACTGTATGGGGTAATTCCATGGAAAACGCTACCGCAACATATTTTTTTAAAATGCTGTTTTTAAATTAAAATGTATCTGAGGATAATCTTAAAACCCCATATTTTAATAAAACATCATAAAGTTTTTAATTAGTTTTTGATTTTATTATTTTTTTACATGTTAAAGTTAGGTTGCTATGTATGATTGATGGTGGTTTATTTTAATCATAACTGACAACACCGAAAAAAAGAAAACTACCGTCAGATTGATATTACGCGTCCCGCCATTAGAAAAGAAAAGGTTTCTAACAGCTGGTGTGTGAAATATTATTTGGTAAGTTTAATAATTCTTTCGATTTATTTAACTTTTAAATGATGCCTCATCCCTGTAACACCCGTTACAAAAAAAGTGTATTCGTTTATTTAGCGACTAAGTTAATGCACGCATTATAAAATGCATTTGAGAAAGTAAGGTTATGATTGAGAACTACTAATATTTGCTATTTATTTGATGATTGACTTATTTGCTTGTGAAATATTGGCGAGTAATGGTGTGTAACACCCGTTACGTAACGGGTGTTACTAAATTTTGATATGGCTTGTTAAAAACTAACGAAAAGTTAATTTGCTAGTTTGGTGAAGCTTTTGAAGGTTTTAACATTTAGGAGTTCTCCATAAATTACATTGACACGGTTTTGGGTGTCTTTTCGCGCACATCATTAACATTTTTCATTTTGCTATGAACTGGGTTGAATAAAATATTTGTATGTTATTCTTACTTCTTATTGTGTAAGTACCTAACTGGCTACCTCTAGTGTCAGAGTTGTTCAAGCAGCCTCTGAGAACCCGACAGGTCTCTAACATGGCTTAACAGGCTCTGTTACATTTCAGCAAAAACGTCGAAAATTTAACATAATTACGTGATTTATTAGCGGGCCCCTAAAAATATCTGGCGCTTAATGCGGTACGGTTTGCTTAGGTTGTGTTTGCTATTGTTTTAGATTAACGATGCCTTCAGCGAAAGATAGAATGAAGAAATATAGACAAAGACTGAAAGAAAATCCCGAAAGACATGCGGAACACCTGCAAAAAGAAAAGGAGAGGGACAGAAAAAGAAGAGAAGCTGATAAAGAAAAAATTGCACAAGATCCAAACTTAAAAGCTATAACTAGACAAAAAACTAGAGACCGTGTTAGAGCTTTCAGAGAGAAACTGAAAGCTGCAAAAAGTATAGATTCGATTTCGTCTTCTTCTATGGGCAGTTATAAATGTTTGCACTTTTGGGAAAGCTGTTAGAAAATTAAAAAAGAATCTTCCAGACTCTCCACTCAAAAAAGTAGCTGTTGTGAAAAAACTTGCATCAGAAATACTGGCTTGTGATTTAGGTAAACATCAAAAGAAAGAGAAAACAAAAGACGAGAGCGCTGAAAAAGCTGTACGGGATTTCTACTACAGGGACGATATTATTTAAGTCGGCAGGCTCCGGGTATTGATGTTAGTGAGCAGTAGGCATAATAGAAGTTCCTTTATTGTTTAAATGCCAAAAATTTGATTAAATAAACATTTATTACTACAAAAATTGGTTTAATTTTGTACTCGTAACACCCGTTACATTCAGCTGTAACACCCGTTACAGTTTTATATTTCTACGAAAAATCCTGTTTGTATTTTTGTTTTAATATGAGTAGTCTATGAAATTCAGAATCTATTTAGCTTTGTGTTCACATTTTTTTTACCAATGTAAAGTAAAACATTTCGCAGACTTTTGCTTTTGTTGCGATTAAGCCGGAAGTATGAGACAAAATCTTGTAACGCCCGTTACGCACATATCTTGCTCTTAATTTCTTTACTGCTGCCTGTAACTGTTAATTTCAATACAGATGACGAAAAATAATCCTAGGTGGAGGGTGTTAAGCTAATAAAATGTAAATGTTTTCTTCTTGCATCATTAATTAATCGTCAAGTAGAAGTGTACGACCTGTAACACCCGTTACATGGAATGAGCCTATGCCAAAAAAAATATGGCAAAGTATTATTATGGCAAAACAAATTATGCCAAAATCGTTATACCAAAGTATATTAGGAAAAAGAATATTATGCGAAAAGAAGGGATCCCCTTTTATTACCCCTAGTGGTGGACACATTGCGAGCTGGCTTGCAATCTTTATTTAAAGGGTAAGGGATCAGCAGTAATCTCATGCACGTAATAAACGGGTCGTTATCTTTCCCGTTCACACTGGTGCAGCATCCACATGATGGTGAGGTTGCCATGATAATAAATTCACAAGTAATCTGCAGTTTGTATAGTGCGCGTTCAAGTGTTATAATAATATTGAGTCCAACCTTACGCCGCCGCCGCCGTGGAGCGTGCGAACGTGTCCTCGCGAGGAGAACGTTGTAAGTCCTCCGGATACTTATTTTCAATATCCGAATTTAAAGATTATAATAATTATCATGGTAAATGAAAAAGTAAAAAATACTTTATAGTGTAAAAAATACAATTTCATAATCATTTTATTTTATTTGAATAAATACATGATTCAGTAAAACCACGTCTTAATATTAATAATAATTCCATCGTAATTTTTCTTTTTAATAACTAAACAGATAACGACGTAGGTAATGAAAAAATGTAGTCAGCTCCTGTTCTATGTAGAAAACAAAAAAGAAATCAGTTTTGTATAGGGATTGACTATGCCTTTTTGACGATTAAATAAACTATAAGTGGCAGCCCTACGTGTTTAGGCTATTATCGCTCGCTCCGGGCTCGAGTTGGCTTTCTTATTTGTTTTTTCTATGTTATCGCGCTCGCCATGCAATGATCAACATAGCACACATGTATCATAATGTTAGTACATTATGATTAGTGATCGGACTAGGTATAGTTGCCGCCAGATAACAAAAAAATAAAAGTCATTGATCCGACTTGTACCAAAAAGTCCAAACTTATTCGACATAGATCGCTCGTCATACAAAACTGTCGCTAATACTGCTTCGGTCTAGTTTCATAATAGCGTCAAGGACGCCCCTTACCGCGATACGTTTGTGTTGATCGTGTTAGTGACACTGCCCTTAGATTTTTTTTGTATCGTTTAGAAATATTGGAAAACATTGGTAGACGGGTGTCAATGACTTTTATTTTTTTGTTATCTGGCGGCAACTATAGATAGATTTTTGGTACTTGTATCACAAATGCACACAGAAAGAATAACATGGATAAGCCATTTTTCCGGAAAGTAATTCCGGTATTTCCGGATTCAATTAAATATTGTTAATGTTGGTAGTGATATTATTACTACTCAATTCAAAATTTAAAGGAAGGTATCAAAACTAAATTAATTCATTATTTATCTGTTGAATAATAAAAACAATCGAATTCCGATCGAAGCTTTAATATTTATTTTTTATTTTTAGCGTTTTATGGCTAGATCTTTTATAGATAGATATACATTTCGGCTAACTAATGAAATTCTGACTACCACCAATTCCGGAGGAATGTCCATAGTAATATATACGTTTCGGATCAATGACCCCAGTTCAATCTACCTACTTCGATCACTGATTATGATACATGTGTATGACTCATAGACAATCCAAGTAATATAGTTATTACTTGGATTGTCTATGAGTCATTGTAACTTGAATTAATAAATGAATAATAATTAATAAAAGACTGGACTGTATGTACCTCATGATTCTATCAGCCAGCAGGAAGTTTCTGCACAGCGAGGCCGTGAGCAGGTCGGCGCGGAACAGCTGCTGGAACAGCTCGGGCGGCAGCGAGCTCCAGGCGATGGTGTCCGTGATGGCCGTGAAGATCCAGTTGAGCTCGCCCAGCATCGTGCGCCGGTCCGTCACCTGCCCGGGGATCCTGGGGGAGTATCGAGCTCTAGAGACTATCTTCATAGGTACTAAGTTTCTTTTAGGAAGTTTGAATTTTAATTTACTTAAAGTTAGCCGAGTTATTGACCAAATAACAACAAATTCGCCGGATTTGCATGCGGAGCTGTGTCAATTATTTGTTCTTAATAGTTACAATCGCTCTCGATAGCTTACATTGTTAATGTCCCATTTAGTCGTAATGTAGCCCTGTACCACGTATGTTGGTCCTCAGCGCGCTCGTGGAGACCAACCCTGGATTGGACTTGTTTTCTCATGGAAGGAAGACGATAAGGTTAGAATGTTTGCGGTTTTTATAAATGAAGGATCGGCCTCATTTTCTGGCTTCTGTTGTGACAACTAACTCTATTGGGGTATAAACATCTTTAATTTCAAATACATATTTTCGATAAAACCGAATAACTGCGTGATTTGTATGCCTTAGATATTACAGGTGTATGAAAAAAAGTATACGCTTCGGTAATATTCGTGTTCGCGAACTGCCGTGCTATGTAGTGGGGCATCTATCAATGCGCGTTTATATGAATTTTTGCCTCTGTCAGGTTACCTACTCCGGTCCCAGATCATAATTTGCCAATTAAAAGTGTTGAAAATATTTTTGTAATTGCATAGAGTTGTTAATCTATAATTTTGTAATCACACAATAGAATATAATATAGTCGCGGGTTCTTATTTCCGAAAATAGACGATGATTCCCGAAGCGCACACTTCTCCTTTTAAGCGAACATACTTATCGATAAGATCGTGTACATCCGCGGGCGCGACGCGCGTCCTCTCGCGCAGCACGAACCACTTCATGGCCATCTTGACGGGCGTGGTGAGGCAGGCCGTGAACAGGTCGGCCGGCAGCTCGGGGTTCATGGGCAGCGCCTGGCCGGCCGCGCACGCCGCCAGCTGGATGCAGTTCTTGTACGACACCGCGGCCGGCAGCGCCGAGCCCTCTTCTGATTTAGAGGTCGTTTGGGCCTGAGGAGGGTTCTTCGACTAATAACAAGCAAGAAATAAATTACATTATTTATAGAAAGAAGAACACGGCTTTATGAACTGTACAATGAAAGGACTTATATTAACACTGATGAATTTAATTTGTATGTTAGAAATTATTCAAAATTATTTAAAAATGTTTGTTATAATGGCCAAGTCACGTTATTTGGGTTCAAAGATTAAAAACAGCAGTAATTTAATTAAAACGACTTGGAATATTATCAATAATGAAACGGGAAGGCCTAGTAACCGAAATATTGACTACAGCCTGTCTATTAATGACAACATAATAAAATCAGACTCACAAGTCGCCGAGGCATTTGAAAATTTATTTTCAGATATTCCCGTTTCAACTA